>JADAZS010000119.1:0-158542 GCA_014872975.1 Diaporthe citriasiana | reverse complement strand
TCTCTAGGTTTATTATCTAACTATTATACTATTAGAGGGTATAAGTTATAAAAAGTAAAGTAATATTAGATAATTTTAAATTTTTTAGCTTTAATTTAGTAATAATATAAGCTACTTTAAGTATATTAATTTTCTATTAAAGTTAATTATTCTATTCTTATTTTAGTACTAGGATATTACTAGCTTAAAGGATTCCTAAATTCTCTTTACTATTATCGGGGTTTATTTATAATTTTCTTCTTTATTTACCGGTTTTTAGTGGTATTATAGGTAGTACTTAAGGGAAGAATTAAAATTATTACGGGTATTAATACTAGGTATAATAATATAGTATATAGAAAGGTAAGAGTATATATTAGGTATTAATCTAGTATAAGATTAATTCTTACCCCTTTTATTCTTTAATCAAAGGGGCTTTAGATCCCTTTTAAGGTAAGCTCCTAGAGTAGAGTTTCCTTAAACCTTTAAGGCTGCTTTTATAGGGCTATTATAATATACTTATTCTAGAAATAGATAAGGATAAAATATTTACTAATACTCTTAATATAATAATTATAATAGTAGTATAAAAACTATTACCTTTTTAAAAACTAGAAGAGGATAAAGATATATAAAAACTAGATAATAAGGTAAGATATAAGCTAGATGATTTTCTTAATAACCCTGATAATATTATTATACCTTTAGAGATAATAAATATAAAAATAATAATAATAGCCTAGTAGTTATTTAAGAAAAAAATAAGTAATAAGAAAGAGAATAAAAAAAAAGATAATAATAATAACTTTAAAAACTATAGTATTAAAATAAAATCTCTTAGAAAAAAGAAAAAAGCTTATTATAAACCCAAAAAGAATAAGCTGGGTATTTAAATAAAGATTTACTATATAGATAATATAGTAGTTAGTAATAATAGTAGATAGGAGAATAAAAAAAAAACTAGTTAAAATAACCTAATTACTTAAAACTAGTAAATATAATAAAAAAACTAACTATTATATTATTACCGGCTTTACTTTTAAAGCTTTTTTTTATATTAAATACTTTTCCTTATATTCTAGATACCTTTTTATTTATATATATATTAAGAATAGCTATATAATTTCAGGGTAAGGGGTATATTAAGGGGCTAACTAAGCAAGTTTACTAACTAGAATACCAGTTAGGCTACCTATAGTACTAGATAGCTTCTTCTTAATATATACCCACTATAAATATACCTTTAATTAAATAAGCTATCAGAAATCCTCTATTTGGTTCCCTAATTTAATTTATGAAGTTATTAAGTACTTCGTGACAAACAATATGCCATCAGACGGGGAGGCCGCAGACAAAGGCCATACACAGCCGTCTTCTGAGAGCTCAGAGTCAAAAACTCCTGCATCGTTGATGCCAGAGTCCAAGATGCCCGCCTCAACAGCCCAATCCAGCAGCACGTCGAAACCACCTCCACAAGCATCGCACAAGTTCGTGCGCACCCCAGGCAGCGAAGCAAACATTGCAGAGCCCCGACGTGGGTCTTTCTCAACAGAGGACCAGACAAACAGCCAGAATGCCTCCTGCAGACCCTGGCTGCCCAGAAGTGCTTCACCAGCCCCCACTGAACCCGCCAAACAGCTGACTCCGCCATCGTCCATTCAAAAACGGTAAGACGGCCCCCAACTCCTGTTGACTCACCCGTTCGGGAAGCTTGAGCTACAATACCATCAACTGAGCCTACCAATATTCTCCTCGAAGCATTTCAAGGCGTGTGCAGTGACCAACACAGCCACAGAGGGACTGCTCACGCTCAGGCGCACCTAACCAGGTTGCAAAATATCATTGCAGGCAATTGGAAAACGACACCAGACGGAGGAAACACCCAGGCGCTGCACCCAATGCCCACGATTCTCAAGGGGATCAGTGAATATCTCTCAGTTTCCAGGATTCCTCTTTTTTGGCACGGCGCGAGGGTCGCTTTAAATGCCGACTGCGGCATTTAGGCAATGCCGAAAAAGACCGGGCGTTCGAAAAAGCTCCCGTCTGCCATCAACTTCTATCGCAATAACTCGGAGAAGATTCAAAGCAAACATACCCAGATACTAGATATGCTTCGCACTATTGAAGCACCAAAACACACTGTTCACCCTTTGCAGATGCGTCTCTGGAGCGAATCCGCAACGACTTGCACACCAGAACTGAGCGAACTGCAAGACCAGTGCAAGAAGTGGTTCTCCGATTGCGAATTGAATGTAGCTTCTGCAAAAGCTAGCCTCGAAGACCTCGAACGAACCCAAGGCCGTAGAGGCGGAGGAAACGTCGTCGGACGATATAGTGGATGCAGATTATTGGTGTTCTAGAATCCGAAATGACTCCAATATCATTATATAACTCCCTGCTTCGAGATGACAAGTGCATGGGTTCAGGCGGCTCGATAAAGTGGACAATGTTAGCCAACGCAACAACAAATAGATAATAGCATCCACATGCCCGCCACCTTCTATTCTTCTGTTCCAGGATATTGATTCAAAGATATCTGTAGGCGCCATCCACGTGTGGTGGTTTCTACGCCCATGCCTACCTACGTCACCGGGCTGGGACTAATTCTCCGACCGGGGAGGTAAGAGCTGCAGCTAAGAGGGCCGCTGCACCTACTGTGTAGAATCTGGAACAGACCTTCAGCCCTTCAGCCTCAACGTGATGCCCTGGAACGCACTAGCCACAAAAACCTTAAATCCTGCTGCGTCGACCCCTTCCTCCGCGGCACTGGTGCAAAGATGCCTTGGGCCTCGATCTCGTCGGCTATTGGACGGGTGATCATGTACAACAGGTACAGTCTGTATGTCGCGACTAAGTACCCCGTCGGTACTACTTGGAGACGATGAATCCAGGCCTGGCCCGAGGCAGAGTAACACTGAAAGCCACCCTCCCCGCCAGCCCGATGAGATACCGTATGTAGTACTTCCTAATAGATCCCAACGACATTCCCTGGGGTCGAGTCCATTCCTGGCGAGAACCTTGGCCCCAATATGCGTTTTCCTGCGAGGTCGATCAGTGCCGTGTGTCGTCTCGGAACGCGAGCCACAGGGGGTTCGGGGGCGCCAGCAAGAACCGGAATACTACTGTATGGCGCTGAAGATTTAGCCGCCCATGTTGTGTTGTGTGCCCAAAACGAGCCGGGGCACACCCATGTCGCATCATGGGACTGACTAACTGACATACATATTATAAACAAGATGCCTTGGACCACCCAACCACCACCCCCCCCCCTAAACCCCGGCACAGGACATTGTGAATCCGGCAGGTGTCGTCTCAGCCTAGAAACACATAAAAGATGGGCAGAGTTTACCTGACTTGCCCTTCTGTCGGGCTCCCAGAGCATACACAATGCGGCTCTGGCACCGATCTGACCGCGGGCTCGACCGCGGGCAACCCCGGTCAACGACTCACTCGCCTTTGAGTGAGCGTCAGTGGATGGTTGTTGGACTGACGCCGGCCGCTCCATGTGCTATCCATCCGCCCTAGAGCCAGCCGGCGTGATGGTTGAGACATTTTCACAGACGGCCGAGTGTTGAAACCCGGGGCAGAAACTACACTATACACTAAACATCGGGCGACAAGCACAAGACAACATGCGTTTTCCAAAATGGTTTGATTCTCGTCTTCTTCTGTTGCGGGCTTGGTGGTGATGGTTTCTCGCGTTATACCATCTGCGTCCCATAGCCGCTAAGAGGAACAACACTCTCCAAGCCAGATGGACAGGCTGGGCCAAGCCATGTAGTAATAGTGCGAACACAGCCTTCTTCTAACAAACATAGACAAGCGCCTTTTTGTCCCGCGATGCCACGCAACCAGGTACAGGCCAAAATTGATCGCATGTGAAATCCAAAGCCAACAAAAACCAGAAAAAACCCCACGCGATGTGCTGATACTGCCCACAGGATTTGAAATGCAAATAACCGCCTTGTGGCCCTTGAAACGCCGTTTTCTCGACATCGCTGTTCCCGCTCCTTTCTACTGCCCACGACGTGACAGACTGCCAACTTGATATGCAAGCTGAGAAATTCAAATATTACAATGCTGGGGTATTAGGAGCCGGAAAGGAAATTAGCAGCTGATGATGACAATCGAATGTGAGACAATTTCCTCTTCTCCAGGGTAGGCGCGGGTGTGATTACAGTCGTCGTATAAGTCTGATCCACAGCAACCTGAACTGCTCGAGCAGGGCCAATCTCGAGGGGAGACAATGGCCCCTGATGGGTTTTGACCGAGGCCGACGACCGAGATCCCAGCGTTGTCTCCTTCGAACGGCCATCATCTTACTCGATGTCCATCTCGTCCGGGTCCTCCTCCAGATAGGCCAGCTGGGCCCAAACCCTCCAATGCAGGATACCCAAGTGGGCCAACCGCACGGCCATGTCCTCTACGAGTTCCTGCAAGGCTCCTTCTTCCCTGGACGTCTGTCCTGCCTCGGAAGTCATGGAAGAATCGCAACCGGCGTCGTCCACTCGTGCGGATCCCGAGTTTCCCATCCGTCCACCAGTGGCAACAGAGAAGAGTGCAACGCCGCTCAGGCTCCTGAAGTCTTTCACTCGGCCGCTGAGCGATCCCATGATCCTGCGCTGGAAGGCAGCCTCTACAGCCTGGTACAGATCGCTGTTCATCTCGCAAAGATGCTGGGCGAGTTTGGCCTCGAATCGAGGCAGGAAGTCTTGCGGAGCGTTCGTGTAGCGGAGGATCTGTATGGCAATAGAGGGGACCAGGCCTTGCCACCGCTGCTGCGGTCTCTGATTCTGCGGGGCCGTGTTAAGCAGGGCAACCAGCGAGTCGTATACGGTGTTATCCTTGTCCGATTTTGACTCGGCGGTGTCGGCTGAGGTGGGTGGCTGAAGGGTGATGTAGCCAGAGCTCCGGGGCGATGAAGTCGTGGAGCCGCAGGCGGAGAGGGTAAGACTCGAAGGACGCGATGGCGGTGTGTTGAAGAAGCTGAAGTCGCCCGAGTTCCTGTTGCTGTGGACGCTGGCCTCTTCATCCGCCACATACGATGGGACCGATGTTGGTGGTTGAACGAAGGATGGCGTGACAGAAGTGATCCTTGACACGCGGTCCAGATCATCGTACAGCCTCATGCATACCTCGAGGTTGATGGCGTCGAGCATATCGGAACGAAGCTTGATTATGCGCTCTTCGTCGAACAGGAAGGTGTTTGGGATGGTCTCCTTGGCTGTCGAGGGAAGGATCAGCTTGGCCAAAGCCGCAAAGAATGCAGCCGTTTCTCCGAAGCTCCGGGTGTCCTGGGGCGCTCCCGAGTGACACCGCAACGCCTCCGCGTACCACAGCCGCGCCCCGCTGATGTCCAGCCTATTTGCGGCGATCTTTTTGTAGAAGAACCGCTGCTCAAAGTGCACAGTGTCTTCGATCAGCATCGGCCTGAGGCACCGTATCTGGTGGTTTGCGACGTCGAGCTTCATCGCCTCTAGGACGCTCAGCAGGCTCCGCATACCCTTCACGAGCTCAGCCATGTCGTTGTTGCGGTTGCCGTTGGAGAGCTCGCTGTACATCTCGTCCACCCACTCATCACGCATCGGGGCACAGTGAAGTTTGAGGACGCCGGACAGCCAGGAGGCAACCTTTTCCAGATCTGCCATACCCTGGTTGAATTGTTGCATCAGAAGCTCCACATTGAAACCCTCATGAAGGAATTCGCGGTCTCGTTGTGGCACCAGCGTCTGTATGATCTCCTTGACGGACTTTAGTAGAATGGGCAAGCACCAGTCGGCACCGGCGGGGAACTCCCGCTTAAATGCTTCCCGGTCCACCACAAAAGAAGTGAGCTGGTCACGAAGCGTCGTCCAGAACTGGTTTGCCTTTTCCTGCTTCCTTCGCCCTTTGTCCCCGTCCAGATTCGGTCGAAAATGCAGTTCCGGATCAAAATTGATGTCGTGTCGGAGTTTGGGATTGTGTATGATCTTGCTTACGTCCAACTCGCTCAGCGTTGCCTTGGTCACAGGTGGTTCGAGCGGTCGGGGTGGGTGAGAGATATGGCTCCTTGGTTCGGGCGTCCTTGTGGGAGCCAACTGACGAGCCTGCGTATTCTCGGACGGTATTAATGGACACGACACCACTGACGGTGCCGAGGACGCCGATGTATTTGACGTCTGGGATGTTTCGGATTCTGATCGTGGGTGTTGTAGTACATGGTCTTCCGGATCTGTCGATGTCGTACTTATCTGGTCCACTAATCTCTCTGCTGGCGCGGTCTCATTCTGAGATTCTGACCTCGAGTGTTGCGAAATGTGCCCGCCGGCGCCTTGGTCGGCCATGTTTCCTATTACTTCCCCCAGTCCAGCTGGTCTCGTCACTGCGTTCAAGATGGTGACACCGGAATCGCAAAGTGGGAGAGCTGATGTTAGTGATGATAAGCGAGTCGCCGACTTTGGTCTGATGTCCGCCTTTGATCTGATGTCCGCCTTTGAGAGCGACGGGAAGACAGAAGAATATAGAGGACGAAAATTACAGTGCAGGCTTTCTTCGTCGGAAAATGTGGCTGTAGAAGCAATAGCACGCGGGTCAGCCTAAGGGTCTCTATTGCAACAGGTTTGTAGGCGGGCGAGCTCTGACTGCCAGACTAAGGAGATCTTATGCAGCGGCTGGCCGCAGCAGGGCCCTCTCGTGCCCTGGAAACCTGCAGACAGGTAATGAGCGCCGAGTAGCAGAATGGCGTTGTGTTTTCCGAGCAGAAGAGAGGAGAGCAGATAAGCGGGAGGCTATGTACTGACCTGCAGTGCTACAGAAAGCCTCGAGTATTCAACAGTCCCTATTCGTAGCTTTAACTTAGTCGTTGTCGCCGGTAATTACGACAACGCAAGAGGCGTAATGTTTTCGATCTTTTGAAGAGTCGAGTTGGCTCGTATCGTCTGGGAAGCAACGTGGTCCACGAGTAGGGCAAATTAACTGTTTGCAGAGAAGGCCGATGTAATTATCGGAAGGGAGGAAGGGGCGAGGAACCGGGCGGGTCTCGTCCGGCTTGTCACAGAAGCAGTGTTGGTATGGCTGCGGGAGCGCGCGGAACAAAGAGCAGGAAGCCGAGCCCGGATGGAATGAAGCGCTGGTCCCGTTGCGATTCAAGTCAGCCGACTTTTCAGGGCAGGAGGCTTTAAGTTTTTGGTGTGCAAAGCGACTGTCCGTGCAATGACAGTGACTGCTCCTGAGCGCCTCTAGGGGTCAAGGCAGGGCGGTTTGAGGCGAAGTTGACTATCCCCACGGGATGGAAGTAGCCACGGGAGTATGGACGGGATTTCTTGTATCGGACCCTTGGTGGAGGGAGGCGGCTTGCAGAGTGAGCGGAAGCGATGTTTAGAGTAACACAGGGTCACTCATACACACACTTCAGACCGAGAAGCGACGGGTTGGTCAGGCGTGAGGATACCCGGATAAGGTAAGGCGAAGACAACGTAGGCGTGTCAAATATCTGCGGGTGCTCTCTTGGTAGACTAGGTGTACAGTCGATGCTGAAACCGCTCTAGGAGACAGGCAGCCGGAGTAAGGAAAAAAGAGGAAAACCAGTCAAAGAGAGTGACACAGGTGGAATGAGTGGATGAGGTATCCGAGGGTTATAAGATGTTCGGTAAGGCAAGCTAAGCGGATGGAGCCCAAGGTAAGGGCGGAAAGGAAAGGCAAGGAAAGGAGTCGAACAGAAAGAGAAAAAAAAGGCAGTCAAGCACGAAGGCGAAATGGAGAGTATCAGTCAGAATGGAGGAGGAGGAAAGGGAGTGCAGGAGAGTGCATGCATGGCATTGCATTGCATTGCGTAGCGACAGGAAAGGACAGGCTGATGGGCGAGCAAGGGAATGGCCTCGATCCAGTCAGTCAGTCTGGAATTACCTGTACTGTACATACCTCGTGCCGTGCGTACCACTGCCGTACCGCAGAGTACAGCCAGGGCGCCGTATCGCAGGATATGGCACTGTCTGGGCATAATATGGTACCTGGGAGTGTCGAGCCCACCCGCCCACCGCCGAGTGGTCCGAGCTAGGCGGCACATGCCTTGTTCGTCTGGTCCGGTTACAGGATGCGTGCCTGTGTTTGTGGATGCGGCGTGTATTGGATTCTAATTAGTGAATGACGACCCAGGCCCAAGCACCAGGGAAAACCACGGTGCCAGGGAAGCCAGGGCAGCCAGGTGCTGGCAAAGGGCGCTGGGCGAGGCAGGTCCGGGCCAGGGCAGGTGGTGGTAGGGGGGGGGGCATTGGAAAATGAAAAGCTGCGTCGTCAATGCGCGCACACCCCCCGGTCCCCACCGACCTGAAGGGACCCCAGCCGAGATGTAACCCTCTTGGTCGCGTTGCCCGCGACGTACCCTGCCGGGCTAACCACATTTCAACCTCAGATCCAGGAACCTGGGGCTTGGGCGGGATGGAAGCAGAGGGATAGGATGGGGAAGCAGGGGGCGGGCCAGCACGGCCAGGCACAGGCACAGGCACGGTATGGCGCAAAAGGCACCGTGTCCCCCCGCCCTCCAAAGGATAGACTCTCAAGGTTGTCGTCGCTATATTCCGACGGGATGAGGGCTTGATCGCCGTGGCAGCTGTTTGGATGTGGAGCCGCAGGCGGTATAGGGTACACGGGCCCCAGCCCACAGTAGACCAGATGCTGTGCGGGCAGCGGACTGTGGACTGGGCTCGTGACGGGCGTCGGTCCTGATTTCTGGTACTGATGGTGGCACGTGCTCGCAGGCGAGGCGAGGCAAGGGCCCATTCTGGGTCATGGTGCCTGATGAATGGGGTGGATGGGGATTAGGATGGAGATTTGGATGTGGACGAGGATGGTGATTCCACCGTACGGTTGGTGGCCCAGCTGCGACGGCTGCCAGGCTGGACCATGATCTTCGCCGGGCTGGCGCTGGTCGACGACTGTCCCATGGGATGGAATGGATGCGCAGGATGCTTGGAACGCAACGCAATGGTGGCTTGCGGGACCAACTGGTGCGTTCTTGTTTCCCTTTGCACAGATGGCCCACAGGAGGAGCTCTCGGTCGGCGCGAGCCATGGCGTTAGCCTCTAGGTAGGGACAGCTAGGCCCGCCCCAATCGAGTTGGTGCAGATGCGCCGGGGAGCAATGCAGGCTAAAGCTAATAATGTCATCGGAAGGTAATGAGTGTCATATGCTGCATGCAGTAATGGTAATGTTAATGTGATGTGCATCGAGGTGAGGCCCGAACGTCGGGACGGCATGTCGGAGGGGGGTGGTGTGATGGTGGTAAAGACATGTGGTGGTGGTGGTAGCAGCGGCGGTAGTGGTGGCATGAGTTGTAGATTCCCTTCCCTCGGCCCCTTCCCAGTCTGGCAATTGGAGGCTGATGTCATTCGAAATGAGGCTGTCCAGCAGCCACAGCTGCGTTGCTTTGACCCCCCACGGGATGGGCGTGGGACTCAGCTGAGCAGCAAGCCATCATTTCTATGCTCGCTCGGTGACAACCTTGGGGTGCATTAGGATCAAGCAACTCGTAGGCAGCCATTATGGCTCTCATCATCCACCATCACTTTCTGATCAATCCTTTCTTTTCTGCTGCCTTTGGCCTCCTTCTTTCTAGTTATGAGGGGGCCCCCCTTGCAACACACATTGCTCGAAGCCCGCCCTGAGTCGCAGTGCCTCAACCTGCCGTTTGTATTCCTCTATCACGTACCGCGTACCACTCACTCCCTGCACCCCCTTCCTCGCTCATTCTCAGGAAACAAAGATGGTGAGAAAAGTAAGGAACAAGATGCAAAAAAAAAAAAAAAAAAAAAAAAAAAAAAAAAAAGAAAGAGAATGGTTGACACGGCCCCCGCCAACCCTAAAACAAGAAACGTTCCAGCGAAACGAAGAACGGGCCTGGCCGATGCTGATGGCTGATGCTGATAGCCGGGACGGGGACTGGGATGAAGATGAGTAGATACGATGGCGCCCGCACAAGCCAGCACAAGCCCAAGCCCGCGTCTCGTCCGCATTCCATCCTACTTTTGTTACCCATTACGACAGAAGCACGACACGGCGCTGCATCGTTCTGCGCCCGCGCTCGAATCATGGCCCAACTCCATGCGCCGATCTCTGATTGAAATGGCCCGGGCCTGGCCTGGCCTGGTCGACTTCCGACTTCCTGGCCATGACATGCTCCTCGCCCAGAGTGTTCAGGCTTGCCAGGCTGGACCACCTAGACAGGAACTCTGCGAACCGCGGCTGGGCAGGGGCCAAAATCTCACTTCCAGCGCATTCCACCAGACACTCAGACGAGACGCTGCAGAGATTGAACCACCACAGCTGAGGTCATCGCCGCATCTCAACCGCGCCCTTGTTACTGTCATCGTCGTTGTACTCCCACAACTTGCATGTAGCGCGTCTGATGCTGGCCACTGTCACCACAACTCGATTGGACCCGAGCCACAGACGGTGAACGGCTTGCCCTGGACCAGGACTCGGTGGCCACCGCATCCACTGGATTCGCTGGCCCCGAAGCCGGCAGCTCTGGGCCCGACACCATGCAGAAAACCGCAGAAGTACGGTGAGCCTGCAGCACGCAGCATTCAGCACGCAGCAACTATGTGCTGTACACGCTCCTAATCTGGCATGCACGCCACAGAGGCCTCGTGACCGTTCCCGTCAATGCGACGGAGCTGCGCTGGACAGGTTGCATTCATTGATCGCCATTTCCGTAGAGGTCCGCCTGGACGGGACACCGCATCTGCCCTTACGAGAAGGCTTGGGAGAGTCGCCAAACACTAATGAGGTGCGGGCGGCGAGCGTCACATCGGTGCAGCGTCGTGTCCACGATGCTAGTTATTGCCTTCCGCTCTTGTCCGCAGGTGTGAGTCGTACTAGTGGCGCCCTCATCCCCGGCGGGGGCCAAGTTGAAGATCCAAATCGAACGCAGACCAGACCGCCCGTGTATTCTCGCATATCTGGGCCCATGGATCGTCTCTAATTATGAGATGCAAGACGCGTGCTTCTGGGATCGCCAACCCTACACCACCGTCTTCAAAAGCGCCGCACTGTCATGAGAACTATCACTATGAGCGTAGAAAACTTGAGGAACTCGTTCTGAGGACCTTTTTGGGCCACGTTCGCCGAGACCCGAAACCAACAGGATCATAGCCATGGGACCGCGCAGATTGCGACCTGGGACGGCTGACGGGAGTTGAAACAGGACATCGTCCCTGTGTAGGATGGTACAACTTGCATAGCCTCGCCCCAAGCAGCCCACGCCCAGATGAGGTCTCAGCATAAGCTCCTGGGGAACAAAAGCAAGCTGCAGACGACGGCCGCCCGTGTAATCCACGGCTAGAATATGCTATATGGATAGGGATCAAGGGTTTTCCTCCCAGCGCCCATCACGGACAAGCCCCGTAAGCTGAATAAATCCTCGGATCCAGTTGCTCGGTACTGGAACGCGAAGGCGAATGGGCAGAGGCAAGGAGGCTACAATCAGGGGTGGTCTGTCGGATTCGGCCCAACCCAGAACGGTAGGACGAGGGCCGATCTGAAGGACGCTCGCACCGTTTGTTTCAATTTCCAGAATCCGCCCTGGACCATGTTAACCGTTGCAGTGTGTGATCTATTTTTTGTTTTGCATTTCGCAGCTTTCGGGCCTGGTCATCCCAGCTTCTTGGTCCGCATTCCTGCGGTAGATACTGCACACCAGCAACCGCAAGGTTCGGCACGTACGGCTGCTCATAACCCACCACCCACTCAGGCCACTGTCCGAGACAAATGCTATGGATACAGATTAATTGGGTCTCAGGAGTCTGTTCTCCGGTTCCTCATCCGGCCACTTGCCCGCCGCCGTCAAACTTCTATGCTATGCAGTACGAGCCGGGCATGAATGACAAAGCATTTCGTCCCTGCGGACGTCAGGTGCTACAGTGTGACGCTTCGACACTGTGGCGTGCGTGAATGCGGTGGCTGTGATGGCCCCCAGGAGTGCAGCTAGCCGTATCAACGAATGCATCTGCACCCTTACCTGCACAGGGCGACACGAGACGCGCCGCCGGACATTGGTCAACGACTTCTTCTTCCGCTGGCTTGCCACTGTCTAGAGTCGTGAGAATAGACTCCCTCGGCTCACTTGTGTGGCGCCAACGCCTGCACTGCGCATCCAATGGACTGCGCGCGTTATCTGGCAGCACGTCTCGTGAGGAAGGGAATGGGCATGTGTTGGTCACGCCGTCCCTTCAACCAGCCTCAACACCACGGCTCAGATCGCCACCGCCTCTTCCAGTTGGTGGGTGGGGCCAAAAGGAACCCGGCCCTGGACGTGGCCGGCTCACTACGACTGATCCCAGCAGCCGCCATGTGGCATTGCAAGGTCGGCGTCGGTATTACCGTGTCGGCCACCCTGCCCTTTCTAATGTAAGTCCGACGCCAATGGCCCAGTGAGAAGTCTCAAAAAGATTATGGTGCAGCCGCAAATTGCAGTCACCTCGAGCACTGCATGGCATAAACGAAGCGACCCAACAACAGCAGTCGAAGCATCATCACACATGACCTTGGGGCGGTGATGGTGGCTGCCTGCCAGCCAACTTCGCATCTTTGGCCCCGACAGTCAACACATGCGATGGTCCACCGCCAGCCACAGCTAGTTGTTCAAGGCTTGAGCCTACACGTGCATGCTACACCGCGAAACCAAAAAATTCAACCGAGCATCGTCACCTAATCTCTCCGTGACACCAGGGAGCCAGTCAGTATACGACAGTCGTCAACATCGAATCCACACCTACCACAGCGGCATCGGTCTAGCTACGTGTTCGCGTCCGGAGCAGAGACCACAAAATCGTGCATTCTTTCGCATGAGCCCATGGCGGCTTTCGGCATGAGGCGACGATGAACCAATCATCGAAAGTGGTGGAGAGCCCGAGCGTGATGGCAACCACGACAACACATTCGCAATGCTGGGAGCCGTCGACTATCACACTTCTCAGCATGGGTCTATCCATCTTCTGTGACTCCAAGTTGACGGCGGCCGCGAAAGCTCTTTTAGCGCGCCGCGCACCCGCCGCTCTCTGACCAGCCAAAACTCCGTCGCGTCGTTCTTAGTTTGAATTTTCCTCTGCGCAGGCACGTGGATATGCACAGACTAGGTTTGTCCGTGATAGTATCCAGAGACGCTTCTGCTGTTTCAGAGGCTAGCCAACATGACTATGACGGGAGGGCAAAGGGGAATTGGGTTCTGGTGTCTCAGGGTCGCAACTCATGATACAACTTGTCTGTGGCATATCGGCGCACAGCCGGAGCCGCGTAGCCAGCGCAACATATGTAATCCTCCACCTTTCCTTGGTCCAGCAGACACTGCGAAGTTCGTCCCGCCCACGTTTTGTCCTTTGCCTCAGGTAGTCACCGATTCGGAACATGCCTAGCGAGTGCGGTCTTGATGATCAAGATGCCCTGACTCGTCCGTGCATATTTTCTTGGTCCTGAAGACGTTTCATCACTAGGACAATTCCGCCCAACCAAACACTCAGTCTTCGCACCAACCCCACCGGCGATTGGAATCTCTCTACACGCCGTCTGCGTGGGAGAAATACGTCACTCCCGGCAGGCTATTACTCTTACATATGCGCACCTTGGGCGCAATCGGGCAAGGCGTGACACACCGGGAGGCCCTCGACGCCGTACTGTGTAGGCATCGGAAGGCATTCCTGCTGCAGAGGGCGACCGTCCCCGGAGGCCCGGATCGTTCCCAGGGTCAGGGGACCGAAGTGTTAAAATTAGCAATCAAAACAACAATGGAGAGGGGGGTAGGGTTACGCGGAGAGATGGCTGGGGGACATTGCCAGCCGAGTAGCTGCAGACCCCCCTCGACGAGCTAACCCTGCGGCCCCGGGGCGTCCCACTTTGTGAACCCTTCGATTCGGCCTTCTGGAAGGGTTTGACGCATCCATTCCCGCCCCGTCGAGGCTTATCCTGCGGACGCTTAGAATGATCCACACACTCCTGCGTCTTGCGTCTCGACCGCTACTATGAGCTGACCACGCCCTCGGAAACATTGCGCCATTCGAATGTCCGTGTGGCTTTCTCGTCGTTTGAGGCATCAAGGATCCCTCTCGTTCCGGGGGCATGGAGCAGCCAGAGGAGGAGGATTGACGACGTGGTACTAGCGGTGACCACACACACTCGGCCTCGCCTCATGTTGCAACTCCAGGCTGAGCTTTGCAGGGAGGATGCCAGTTGCCGGATTCCATTGGGTCAAATAGCGACGAACCATGTACGGACGACCTAGGCCTCTGTGACATGGCCGGCGACTGAAGCATCGCGATTGGTTGTTTTGCAAACGGGTCCGCACGCCTGTTGCCGACGCAAAGTTTACGCCTCCTGCTTTCCCAGAACTCTTGCCTCTATTCTACCTTGAACCAATACCCAATGGACCTCATTCTGAATTGGAAGGAGGGCCGATTGCTAGGCTGTGCTTTGCCACAGGCTCTTCGTCGGTCCGGGTGCAACATGACGGGTCGGAACACCTGTGCCTGAAAGGAGACTCGACGTTGTGTGAGGGATGGGCAGGGTTACAGCGCGCAGCTTTGCAATGCAGAGGCGACTCCGGTGATACTCGATCGCGCTCTCTGCCTGCTATATCTCGAGGAACAATCTTTCTGACGGGATATGTGCGGATACACAAGCCAGTCAGTTTTGGAGAACCCATCGGGGCTATCACTCAGCTGTACCTGTGGTGTCTGCTCAGTTGACATGATCAAGTAGGTCCTATTTCTCAATTAGCGGCGGTACGACGTAGGCCATCACGAGTTGTTACCCACCACGAAACGGCTGTTCCCGAGTGCGAGTACATCGACCTGACTTCAAATGACATCGGAAGGACATCTTGGGAGTTCCACCACTCGACGGTTTCACAACATGACTCTGTCTCGTTATCGTCACTCGATTAAGGCGACTGATACAACCCGTCGTTGCAGTGCTTCAAGAAGTGAAGCCTGGACGAGCATCTGCAGAGGCGTATCGATGGTCACTCATGACTGTGTTGAATGTGGAAGCTCCTGGCCCTCCCGTTGGACAAGAGGCTATGGTGTCACTCGCACGAGCAGCGGGCTGGGTTTTATGCACACAATCACACGACAGGTGGGAGGACTTGAGACGAAGCCGTCCTAGGTGATACATTTCGTCTGAACGGTGAAAAAATCGTAAAGATTGGGGGGCAAAGCGGTCCCATCTTGAGTCCACACCAACTTGTGTCGTGTAGCACTGGCAGGCCCATTGCGCATGCCTTCATGCCCAACCGCGTCTGTGAGCTCATACCTGCTTCACCCGTCCACACCATCCATGACTAGACTTGAGCAGTGTGCGTAGAGGCAGCAGAAACGCCAACTGGCTCAGCACTTTGGCACGCGGCAGGTGCATTGACGCAGGGTCAATTCAGGGGGGAATAGGAGGTATCTTTCAAGTACTATGTACAGCCGTCCGGTTACACAAAGCTTCCGACACTCCCACTTCGCGAGAAGGGACGATGGCTGGTGAGCGACGAAAATCCAAGGACTCGTTGCTGCCCTCGCGAGCAACCATCTCAAGACAACCTTGTAGACGGCTCGAATAAGAAGAGAAAAACCATCACTGAGGATGAACTTTTGATGCCACGTAGACATGAGAGGACACCACGGGATGAGAGAGAGTCGGTGAGGGATGATGACGAGGTGAAGAACATCAGATCTCTAGCCCAATGATGGATGAGGTTTCGGAAGTGGTGTGCTGCAGGTAAGAGGCAAACTTTCTTCGTGCACGTCAAGACTCAAGGCCACACCCTCGCCATGACATATGTGTCAGGACACCGAGCGATGCGCAACGCTCGCCTTGGCTTTGCCTCGGACGATCCATTTGGTCACTGATCCCCGGCCCCGGCTGTTGTGCGTGATGTTTTCATGTGCGCTCCAGAATGAAAGCTAACCCTTCTCCTAGTAGCATCCGAACGAGACGTGTCGCCTGGCGAGCAACGAGCCATAATCGGACTATCCGATCGTACAGTCCTATTCTGAGATTCCTACAAACGCCTTGGAGCTCTGTCAGGTATGCCGTTGAAAAAAAGAATTGATATCATGTAGCCAGTCGTCTGAACGTCTCGTGCGGTCTCGTGCGCCTATATCATGAAAGACAGCTAAAGCACGTCAGCAAGGTTGCAAGAGCCGACAAGAAAGAAAAAAAATTAAGAACAGTGTATTTGTATTCAACTCACAGCCATTCCGACGCAGCATATACTTATGTAGGGGCTTAGGCGCTCCCCTATCCGGGCGCACTTCCAAAAGACGCCCATGGGGCCGTCCTTTTTCCTGTCGAGGACGCTGGGAAACATGTCATGCACATAGGCGCATGTGCAGATCAGGAGTAGGATGACGAGGAGGAGGGACTGGAAGTTGAATAGGGCAGACTGCGAAGCGGCGCAGCTGTGGTCAGCATAGCTTTCGTTGACCTTGACGGGCTGTGGAATCCGGACATACCATGGTTGCTCACTGTCAGTGTCAGCTAAGTCTTGTAGATGTTGGCTCCTCTTCTTAATCACCAACCGTCCTGGGAACGATGCGTGTTGGAATCGAGCGGTTGAAGAGGCAAAGCTTGTTGTTCTGGACACAGTGTTGTATACCGAGCAGTCGGGAGGGCAGGTGTTGTCGTAAGGCCTGCCCGCCGCCCTTGATTGCATGTGGTTGCGGCTACCTCTACCCCACTCACGTTAGGATCCCTGCAAGCTCCTGCATGTGCGTGCCTGGATACGTAGGTAGCGTGTGTGCACGGCCCCACTTCCGACCCCAGCGGCTCTTCCTTCCTCGACCATCAATCCACTCTCCATCTTCACCAGCGCAAGACGGGCGAGCTTCACTTGCAAGGCGCAAGTTGCCGTCACACAAATATCAGCCTCGTTTCGAAGCTGACGGCCCGAAGTCTCACCTTTTGGCAACGGCGAACCAATTTCATAGACTTGGCACAGCTTGTCCTTGGCCTCAACTCCAGGCACTGCTCCAAGACTGCAGGTCGTTCGAGGCACGCCCAAGACCGCCGTTCGTCTCTCGTGCCTCGTTCCCTTTGAGGCTCACCCTCCGAAGCACCTTGGAGACTGCCATCACAGCCCTCAAGGACCCTCACCAAGATGGAGCCTCGAGCGCGAGCCGGCAAAAATGTCGGGAAGGCGAACTTCAGCCACCAAGAGCGTACGAGGCTTCTGCAGGACTCAAACCTCTTGCCCTTGCGCTAACACATACCCTCCACCACCGCAGTGACCCAGTTCCTGATCGCCCACGGCGACTCGCGACAGCCCCTGCCCGAGACGATCCGAATCCTCGACGAGATACTCACCGAGTTCATCCAAGGCGTGTCCTTCGAGGCGACACGCGTGGCGCAGCTCGCTGGCCGCCAGAAGGTCAAGTACGAGGACTTTCAGTTCGCCATGCGCAAGAACCCCGTCTTCCTGGGCAAGGCCGCAGAGAACAAGGAGCTCCGCGAGATCATCGACAAGCAGCGAAAGGTCTTTAATGAGGATGAGATGATCAAGGAGGACCTGGGTGATGGCGCGACGGGCCCTGCCGCCGGCGCCGCGGGGAGCACTGGACCCGGTAGGGGCCGGAAGAGAGCTGCGCCCGGCGGCGGGGCCGAGGGCAGCCAGGCGAACGGCGCGAGGGAGTCGGCCGCCCGTACGAATGGCGTCGACGATGAGGAGCTGGGTGAGATGGACGACGTTGATGACGCCGAGCTCGTTGGCGCCGGCAACCGTAAGGCTTAGGATGCCGGCCGGGTTGCTCAGCGGCGGAGGGTCTCCTTCTCGACGTATGTCCCTCCAATGACCAACAGATATCATGACTGAGCATAGCGACGGCGTTCTTCTTTTTCGGGGACATACATTCGTGCAGGGCTACATAGGATCAAGGCACCTGCGCAGGCATTAGGTATCTCGCATGGAGGGTACCAAAACGAGAATGAACATATTTCCTGTTTTGACACAACTCGACTCAAATTCCGAGAAAACTTAAGCACACCACGTAGGAGCTTCAGTTACGAAACCAACTGCTTGGTGACCCATGCATAACCTCCGTATGAACTGCGTAGGCAAACCTGAGGGCTTACCTGGCCGGCCCAACGATCACAGTCACGGAGGAGGGGAGGGGGGCCACGGGACATTCACATGGGCTTGGCTGTGTTGTAAGTTATGATGCGCTGAGAAATTACCACATTGTGTAGTACAGCTGTAATCTGGTTCCAAGGCAGTATTAAGCTGTATGCTTTATATGCACATATCCTTTCTGTCTTTGGGTATTTCAGGACCAACAATTATTATTTCGAATCCGTGGAACATTGGATCCATACCCTTTCCTAGCCTACCGTGCAAACTCGACAAAGGTGAGTCTGGATCAAACAAATGTGTCATAGCTTTAACCCGTTGGTGAGGACCCTGAGGCCGTCCGATAGCAAGTAAAGATTCAGTCTATCGCCCGCTCAAAACTCCATTATGCGATTTGCCCTGACCCGCGATCGCACGCCGATATTGAAACATGTAAAATACAAATGACAATCCCTCCAGAGCGTCATGGTTCACGAGTGGTGCCCCTTGTCGAGCCACCTGCCCCAGCCGGCGCCATCTCTCGCCTCCACCTCGGCACCGATGCCGTGCGCGTACTTGCTCTCCTCTTCCGAGAACTTCCTTCTCTCCATCCCCTCCCTGGCAAGGAACGCCCGCGCAAACTTCCAAGCCTCCGTGTCGGCCAGGTTCCACGCCTCGATGGCGGTCCTCAGAGCCAGGCTCTTCTTGTCCTTGGTCGCGCCGACCACATCCCTGGCCCGCTTGAGAAGCTGCGGCTCCTTCTGCAGCTCGTCCGGTTTGGCGACGGGCCCGTCTTTGGGGTCGTGCGCCGGCTGCGGCCTCCGCTCCGGGCCGGGCACGGGCGTCTCCGACTTGCCCTGGTCGAGGCCCTCGGTCGGGACGTCGAAGCCAAAGTGCCAGTCGAGGTCGTCAGGCAGCTCCTGCTCGGCGGTGAGCCAGATGGACTTTGACGCGGTGAACTCCGCCGCCACGGCCTCCTTGAAACGAAGCACGCGCGGAGCACCACCGACCCCGGAGCCAAGGTACTCCTTGGTGACCTCGGCGAGCCAGACGTCGCGTGGACAGTCACGACGGATCCAGGGTATGTCGAGGTTGTCCTTGAGCTCATTCAAAGTGTGCAGGGTGTATGGGTGGGGAACTGTGCCGATTGTGTACATGCCGGTTGTGTTGCGGTACCTGCTCGGACTCGAGATCTTGAGGGGTGAGGACGAGACGCATGGAGCACACTTTGGGTTATTAGGTGGGCAGGAAGTCTGCAAGGGCGACTCGGTACATTTCTGTAGCCGGTTGGCCAGCTCGACTGCCGGCTGCACCATTGTGGTAGTGTGATGTGGAAGGGGCTTCAGTACCGCGATGCCCTTCTTGAAGTTGTTCTGCCAGGTGAGATGCAAGTGGGAGGTGATGAGCTGATTCAGGCTGTCCAAGCCTTTTGCACCGTTGTTAGCGATAGCTTTGGCAACCTTATCGTACTTCTCAGATAGAGTCTTGTCGTTGTAATAGGCCAACGACTTTGGGTGCTCGTCCACCCAGAGCAGCTTCTTCTCGTCCTCCTCCTCGGCCGGCAGAGCAGACAGGAAGTCCTTGGCAGTCTTCGCCTTGGAGCTACCAAAGACGGCTTTGATGGCGGCCGTAATCTCTTGCTTGGATCCTGCAAACAGCCCGTCCTCAAGATCCTGCCACCGCGTCAAGCCCTGGTATTCGCCGCGGCGCAGATAAGACAACAACGGGTCGTCATGGGCTGCCATGGGAAACAGCAGATGGTGTGTCAACAGGCCGCCCCCCATGTTCTCCCAGGCCAACCACCTCATCAAGTCGGCATGCAAGGTTGACTCGATGCCCTTCATACGCATCAGCTCCTCGTATAATGGGTTGCTCGTAGCTTCCGCATCGCTTAGAATAATAGGCTTAAACCCCTGCGCCCACCACGCCCGCCTCCACGACAGCAGAATCTCATTCTGGGCCTGCTTCATTGTGGGATCCCTTTGGACTGTAGTATCATAGTAGCAGTAGACCTCGGGCCTTGTCGGCATGTAGGGCAGCAATGCTCTAGTCTCGTCCAGGGTGTAACTCGAGCTAAAGGGGATCGCGAGCCACCTCCAGTCGGAGAACCACGATGACTGGCCGTCGGTGTCGTTTGCTTGGCGCTGCGGCGGGTGGGCTGGCGACCTGAAAGGGTTCCATGACGGCGACTTCCACTTGGGTATTGACATGGAAAACTTGTGGTCGGACATGGAGAGCGTGGGCCCAGGGATGGACGAGGGCGCCGTAAAGAGAAGGCTGAACACGGCGAAGATGGAGAGACTGGCGAGGATAACGGATATGCGACGGGACGACAGCCGCGGCAAAGGCCTGCCGAAAATGACGTGCTGCTTGGGCATCGTGAAGGATTCGCGAGTCCAGGACGGAACGGCGTGGTCAAAAGATGCGGCGAACAGGGCGGAGTTGAAGGTTGGGAGTAGCAGCCCTTTTGACTGGAGCCGGGCAGTCGGACGCGGTGACACGAGATAATCGACGGGTGCTGTTCGAAGGAGCGGCTTTGCCCGACCGGAGGATACCAGCGATCGCTAGGCCATAGGCATTGAAAGCAACATGCGAAGTTGCGAATGCCT
This sequence comes from Diaporthe citriasiana, assembly GCA_014872975.1. Taxonomy (NCBI): domain Eukaryota; kingdom Fungi; phylum Ascomycota; class Sordariomycetes; order Diaporthales; family Diaporthaceae; genus Diaporthe; species Diaporthe citriasiana. The sequence goes on along the minus strand of JADAZS010000119.1, from coordinate 137,896 downwards.
GCTACGGGCCTAGATGTCGAGATCGAAGAGAGTGTTGTAGTCTGGAGTGGGAAGATGAAGAGGAATTTGAGGCTGTGGTCACTGACGCTCTGGCTGATGATAGTCCAGATTGGACCCGAGCCAGCTGGAAAGTTCCTCCCGCAGCCAGCGCAAGGCGTCCATTGCTCAGGTACCACAGCAGGTACTTTATGCGGGTGTACACTGCAGGCCGGTCAAATTAATTGGGAACAACGCTTGGCAGGGACCAAGCCTGTCAGAAGCAGGGACTCCTCCACCAACCAGCGCACCTACTGTTATGGCATGTTCACTACACAGTAGGCCAGCAGTATGACAGCCACCCACTCATGGGGCAGACAGACAACCCGGATACAGGATGACCTCTCCCTCCCGGTAATCCCTCTAGCCAGGGCTGCCAGGACAGCCTCCGTTGTGTTACCTAGGCAAATGTTTTGGGCAATGATCTACCATGCATTCTGGCAGCCATGCAAACCTGCAGAGCTGAGGGCTCTTGCACCTTAGCAAACAAAGGCTGCTACTCGCAATAGGCACTCGCATAATTTCAAGTTTCAATCACTTGCAAAGCGCCTTGTCATCACAATAGTCACAACATCTTGTCGTTTCCCTCTGGAGTGAGCTCGCCAAATCCGGGTACGAGTACTATAGCACTGATCCTTCCCCCAGATTTGTCCATTTCCGGAAAAGCGTTCCGCTGTAGTGTAACTTGAGGCTGGCCTGCCCCATGTATACCGTCTTCAAGACCCAGATAGATACCCCGACAGCAGCGGGATGGAGCCGAGCAATTCTTCGGCTCTGCCCCATCGGGACCCCAAATCCGATGATGATGGGCACTCCAACGTAACGTGATATCCTGAACTGCCCAGGAAAAAGGTTGGCAAAGACGGAAGGTGGTAGCAGGGCCACGACAACCCCGCTCAACCGTCGAACGGGGTGAGTATATAACACGCGGCGTGTAAGTCGTGACAGAGATAAACAACACTTTGCTCTGTCGAGTGTAGACAGACGAGTGCGGCCCCTTAAAGTCTTCGAAAAAAGGTGTAAATCGGCAAACTAGGAGGGAAACGGAACACAGTGACTTAGTTATCTGTTCTAGTCACAATGATGTGGCAAGGCTTGGCGTATAGTCTGCTCTCTACTCTGCTCTTCGCGGCCTCCAACCCTGTGAGCGCGTCAACAACAGCAATCTTCCTTTTCAAAGATGTGCTGCAGTCCAACACGACGGCACTGAAGACGTCTGGCTTCGACACACTGCTCATCTTCCGGATTGGCGTGCTCGAGAATGGCGACCTGGTCTACTACTCCACTGGCGATGCTGGCGAGGCCGTCGACGCACCCGTCATCACCGCTGGCGAATACGTTGGGGGAGCAGCCCTCGCCGATAAGGTGAAGTCCTTCAAGACCGGTGAGACCCTCGTCAGCCGCGTCGAGGTCTCGCTGGTCTCGCACGACGCCACTTTTGTCAACATCCGCAACCTGGTGAACGCGAACGGCACCGGCGCCGACAAGCCGCTGTACCGGAACTTCGAGGCGCTGAAGACGGCCTGGGACCTCGACGCCTTCAACAACGACGACGAGTCAGTCTACGACGTCGCCAGCACCGTGGCCTTCGCCAAAGTGCTCGGGGATATTGGCTACAAGTACTCCATCGCGCCCTACACCAACACCGGCTTCTGGTCCAGCGTCGCGGAGCAGCTGCCCGGCCTGCTCGACCGCGTCTACCTGCAGGTCTACGACGGTGGGGCCGGCAATGACCCCGGCGCCTGGCAGGACGCCCTCGGCCTCAAGGTGACCCCGCTTGTCTGGGTTGTTAATGACGCGGAGCCGAGCCAGGGCAATACTCCTGAGCAGGCACAGGCCAAGTTCGCCAACTGGAAAACTCAGTACTCTGTAGATGGAGGTACGTCACCCAATACTTGTAATAAAAAGCTAAGATACTAATGATCCGCTAAAGGAGGGTACTGGAATGATTATGATATAGAAAAGATGAATTCTTCTTATACCTCGTATGCCCAGGTCTTGACGAGTGTGTTTCCTGAATAGGTGCTCTCTGTTAGAAGGCGCACCATTTTGAGCGGGTTTGCCAGTCCACCTGAAGCGGGTTGTCCTGGTTGCGCATGTTCGTAATCTGTATAGCCCCTTTTTGCTATGCAGTGGCCAACCTCTCGTGGGTCTTGGATTGTACCAGCAAGCTCTGAACATCAAGGAGATGATTTTGTGGACGGAGGCCCGTTCTGGGACCAGAATCACCTCAAACGCAATCGAGAACCTGCATATACTAAATTTATTGCCATTAAGGCGCCCTCGCAATCTACAAGATAAAAAACCCTTGCTATGAATGTGAAAGCTTTGCCGGTGCGAGTAATGATATCCAAGAAGAGAGAGTCGGAAGAGCGATTAAACATAATATACGCCGCACTGTCGTCGGAAGGCTTATAGATATTATGCATTCGACCCGAGATAATGGTTCCTGGGCCGGTTTCAGTGTCGTTACCGCGGTGTGAGTGGGCTCGAGCCCCGGCCGGCCGACTTCTTGAGTGCCCGGAGCTCCTCCTCCAGCTTCCTGCGCTTGTTTTGTTCTTCCTGCACAGATGGTTAGCTCTCGTACTTTTGGGACAACAGTCGAGGGCCTTACCCTGAGTTCTTCCTGGAACTTCCTCCTCTCCTCCTTCATCGTCGCCCTGAACTGCTCGCTGAGCATAGAAGCGCCAGCCCTGGGCCCAGTGCCCGAGGCATTCGGCCCAGCCTTGAACTTCTCGGCGTCCAGCTGCTCCTTAAGCTTCGTGACCTCCGAGTTGTACCTGGTCCTTAGCGCGGCAATGTCTCCCTCTAGGGTCGCTCGCGTCGACTCAGCCTCGTCCAGGCGGCCTTCCAGCTCGACCTTCTCCTTCTCAGCAGCGAGCGTCTCCTTGGTCAGCTCCTCCAGATCCTTCAACGTGGCGGCCAGCTCGGCTTTGAGCTTCTCTGACTGCTCCACCATGCTCTGCATCTGAGAGCTCTTGGTTAGCGCGGCCGCCTCGGCCGCCCTCTCTGAGCGAGACCCGTAGGCTCCCTCAAGTTCTGCCTTGGCGATGGTCAGCTCCGTCTTGGTCTCGATCATCGACACGTTGAGCTGTTCCATCTCCTCGTCCTTGACCCGGATCTGCTCCTCAAGCTTCCACTTCTCGTCCTGTGCGGCCTTTTTCGACTCATCCGCCTCTTTCAGCTGCTCATTCATACTGCCCAGCTGCGCCTCGATAATCTCCAGCTTGTCCTGCATGGCTTTGGCGTCCGATTCCAGAGATACGATCTTGGCGTTCCGCTCGCGCAGTTGATCCTGTACGGCTGAGGTAGCGGCAGTCTCGTTAGCCGCTTGCGTAACCTGCAAAGAATCCAGATCCGCAAGGGCCCGAGCCAGCTTCTCTTGAGCTTCTGCGGCCTCCGTTTTGGACTGTTGGGCATTCTCCTCACAGAACGCCAGGAGGTTCTTAGTCCGGTTCAGCTCATCCACCTTGCTTCGTAGCTCTACGTCCTTCTCGGAATCGCCCTTGCTGTTCAGATCGCGCTGCTGTCTGATTTGTCTCTTGAGCACCGACTTCTGCTCCTTTAGACTCGTTGCCTGTCGGAATAGCCACTGCACCTTTTCAGAAAAAGCGTCCAATGAAAAGGGCTCATCGTAGTCAAAGGCTTCGTCCGCGGATACATCATCATCATCGTCTGGCATTCCTTTCCCGAGACGCACTTCTCTTCGAGCAATTCGTTGGCGGTTGATTTCCGCGTACCCTGATTGAATAATATTCCACAATCCAGAGAGAATCGTCTCAATCTGCTCAGCACTCTGTGCTCCAGTATCCTTGCCCATTGGCGTCTGGAGGACCGGCACCGCAGACTCGATCCAATCAAAACGTTCCTGGATCCCGGCATCCTTAGCTAATGGCGGAGCTGGCTGGCTCTCATCGACAGACTGAACCGCTTGAAACACCTGGCGACTCAACGCGTCTAATCTGTCCTCAACCTGAAGCAGTATGTTTGCCGAGTCGCCAGAAGGCCCGGACTGTCCTGCCTGGTCACGCTGGATAGTTGACAAGGCCTCAGCGAGGTAATCAAGCTGACTTTTGACCATTTCGCCAGGCTCAAAGTTCCCGGAAGGGGCTGACTTGTAACCTCCATTCTTTTTAGGGTTGGTTTGAACCACCAAGTCCCGCAGACGGTTGTTCAGGTCTTCGAGGCTTCGCTCCGTAGTAGTAATAACATCCAGATGCCCAGAGTTTTGCTTTTTCAGCGTTTCCACCTCGTCACGCAACTGATTCGAGCGTTCCCGCACCGGTGAGCGCGGCGGAATCGGTATGTCGTTCTTCAGCGCTCGGCCAAAGGGCTCGGGCTCGTCGAGCGGGAAATACAGCTCCCGATCCAGGTCGTCGCTTGGGAATTGCATGCTGTTCCGCCCATTCGTGTACGCGTAGAGACTCTCCGGGCTTCCAGGCATGCCGTGTAGCATGGCTGGGGGTGGCTTTCTTTTCGACGACGCTTTGTGTGTGAGTTGCAAAATTGCAGCCGTGTGCTGGAGCAGGCGGCGCTGCGGCGCCAGTATCTCTTTCTCCAGGTTGAAAAGCTCCGTCGCCAGCTCCTCGCATCTCCGTTCACTTTCCTGTCTTTCGACCGCGGTCTCTTGGGCAGTTGGGTCGGCAGTGGCTCGGTTGCCCCTTTTCCCGGCCGTGTATAACTTGGACATTGATATCGCGGCATCTCGGTATTTTGTCTGTATCGCCAGGTTTGCCCTCGCCTGCTCGATGCGCACCGTCAAGGATTGGATCTGCTTCTTGAGATCGTCCACCTCTTCTTGGGCTAAGATCTCCCATTCTTTGCTGTCAGTCAGGGCGGTCTCGGTGAGCAAATGGACTTGAATGGGATCCTTGAGGTCAACGTGAGGCGAGCTCTGTGTCCGCTCTGTATTCAACTACGCTCCCGGTTAGCTTGCGACGTGGTGACGCGCTCGTAGAGTTACGAACGGGATTGTAGCGCGGCTGTTCCTGCGCGAAGCCATTCATTATGTCTTTCCTGTAGCCCTCCATGATCTGTCTCCCTCCCGGACCCACACCCTGGGTAGGGGATAGGAGGCTGGCGTTGTTGCCATAGTTCCCATTCATTCTGGCCTTACAGCGTTGTTACAGTAGGTGACTCGTCGTCAATGCATGGTACAGTGTCCAAAGAACAGGTTGTATCGGTGACCGGCGAGGATGCACAAAGACTGACAGTTCGAGCTCAGGAATATGTAGGTCACAAGGTCGCTAAACAAGGGATCAGGGACGTGACGAGGAAGAGGACAGACGAGCGGGACGTGGACAAGCGAGCTGAGGGTATCATGGGATGATGCAAAAGAGTGACAAGTGGGACAGGGCAAATAAATTAGACTTCTCGCACGCGTCTCATACGGCTCTCATTGTCGCAGGGGATTTTTTTTTAAGCGTTCGGAAGGAGAGCGACGGTGGTAAATGGTGAAAAGAAGCCGACTGCCAACCGGAGGAGCCTTGCAACAAAGGCAGATCTCAATTCGACCATGTTCTCAAAAGGGGCGGACACTTGGGCAACACCCCCCTGAGGCCTTCACCGGCCGCTAACCCCAATACATTGGGTGCCTATTTCCTGCAACAACTACCCGCAGCCTGCCAAGACATGTGCCAATGCATGGGCGCTATGAGATTGGTATCTCACGGCGAGCGCGAGAGGCTTGCACTCGTCAAGCTGAGGGCACGTAGCTGGCAATTGTCCGTCTTTGGCATTTCTATGCAAATATTGTGAGTTGGCCAGAACATTCAGCTAAATACGTCCCGTACACACAGTGTACCTACAGTGAGGCATCCATATACACCTGAGGGGCAGCGGGCTCCCTGGGCGGGTACCTGGGTACCTAGGTAGTGACCCCAGTTGCCCAGTACGTACTGCGCCTCCGAATCGAGAAAGACCCCTAGTCTTGGTGGGAGTGTGGGCCGAGCGTTGTTGTTGGAGCCGCATGCAATTCGCAAGAACCACGCGGGAATCGCATTCTGCAAAAGGTCCCGGCGCATCCTCCCGCCTTCAATTCTCGACTCCCGCCATCGTCGTCGAGTCCTGTTGAGCCACGTACATCGACACCAGAATCATTTTCCCATCTGGTTCTGGTTATACAGGATCTGCGGAGGTTCCTGCTCGCGCACTGCTGTCACCTCCACGTGTCGGAAGCCCCGTCGCAGACTGACCCGCGTAAACTGCAGGCAGAAACCTGAATACCTCAAACCCGAGCAGCTTGTTCCGCGCAACAATCTGGGCGACAGCAACAGCAACGGGTGGAATACATCGCGTCCCATCGTGAAGTACCTCTGCCCTGCACGAAAAAGATCGCCTCCGAACAAACAATTCTCCTTCCCTGTTCGACTAAGCGCGCATCCAACTTCCCTTGCTGTGTCCCGCCCTTCCCACAATCCTGAGCTTCCCGCAGAGGTTCTAGCCATTCGCAAACGACAAGATGGGTATTCCAGCGGCCTTTCGGTGGCTTTCCACCAAGTACCCCAAAATCATATCCCCGGTCGTCGAGGACCAGCCTGTGACTATGGACGACGGCACCGTCATTCCGGTTGACCACACGCAGCCAAATCCAAATGGGGAAGAGTTCGACAATCTTTACTTGGACATGAATGGTATCGTCCATCCCTGCTCACATCCAGAGGACAGGCCTCCTCCCAAGGATGAGGAGGAAATGATGGTCGAGGTCTTCAAGTACACCGACCGAGTGGTCAACATGGTAAGGCCGCGCAAGCTGCTCATGATTGCTGTCGGTAAGTCAAGACTGCTCGGATTTCCCCTACCACCCTTCGCAACCTCACTGACCTGTACACGACAGATGGTGTTGCCCCTCGTGCCAAAATGAATCAGCAGCGCTCCCGTCGTTTCCGTGCCGCTCAGGATGCCAAAGAAAAGGCAGAAGAAAAGGAGCAATTGCTCACCCTCTTGAAGCGACAGAACGGTGGCACCCATCCTGCTGAGTCCACCGAGGAAGTTGTCAAGAAAGCTTTTGACTCAAATTCCATCACGCCTGGAACACCTTTCATGAAGATTCTGGCAGCCAGTCTGAGATACTGGTGTAGTTACAAATTGAATACCGATCCAGCGTGGGCGAATATCAAAGTCATCATCTCAGACGCGACTGTCCCTGGAGAAGGCGAACACAAAATCATGAACTTTGTTCGCTCCCAGCGGGCCTCGCCCGAACATGACCCCAACACCCGCCATGTTATCTATGGCCTAGATGCCGATCTCATCATGCTTGGTCTCGCCACCCATGAGCCTCATTTCCGAGTGCTACGTGAGGACGTCTTCGCCCAAGATACTAGGACCAGAATGTGTAAGTTATGTGGGCAGAAGGGCCATGATGCTCAGAACTGCAGAGGAGAGCAGAAGGACAGGGATGCCGATTTTGACGGAAAGGACAACGCTCACCCATTGAAGCCTTTCATCTGGCTCCATGTCTCCATTCTTCGCGAGTATCTCGCTGTCGAACTCGATGTGCCCAACCTTCCCTTTCGTTGGGACATCGAGCGCGCTATCGATGACTGGGTCTTCATGTGCTTTTTCGTTGGCAACGATTTCCTGCCCCATCTTCCTGCCCTTGAGATCCGGGAGAACGGAATCGATACACTCACTGCCATATGGAAGGATAATCTGCCCCACATGGGAGGTTATCTAACCAAAGACGGACATTGTGATCTGGAGCGGGCGCAACTCATCCTGGCCGGGCTTGCGAAACAAGAGGATGCTATCTTCCGCCGCAGGAAGGAGACAGAAGATAGGCGCGAAGCCGGCTTCAAAAGGCGCAAGGCAGCTGAGCAAGCTCGCGAAGCTCGCGCAGGTGGGCGTAACAACTCGGGTCCTCAGGGGAGGAACAAGCACCAGAAGGTTGACAATATGGTGCCCGGCCTTGCCCCCGATGCAGCTTTCGTGCCAATCTCAAGCCTGCCTGGCCCTCTGTCCAAACCAAACAGCGCAATCACGCACGATATGATTGTTAACAAGAGCTCTTTGCAGAATGCAAACACTGCCAACAAGAGCGCTGCCAGCGTTCTAAAGAGTCAGATCCAGGGTCTGATGAACAAATCCACTGATTCCAAGGAAGGGGCGAAGGAAGAGACGGAGAAGGGTGAAGAAACTTCTCAAGTCCAAGAAACACCGCCTTCAGCTGCACGAAAGCGCAAAGCAGATCTGTTGGAGCAGGATGAACCTGGTACACCGAGCACTGACAGTCCTGATGCCGTTACTCCGTCTGCCACGGCGGAGGATGAGGGACCCGTTGACACAGTGAGACTCTGGGAGGATGGATACGCCGACAGATACTACGAACAGAAATTTCACGTGGATCGCAACGACGTTGAGTTCCGTCATCAAGTCGGGCGAGCGTATGTGGAAGGTCTGGCATGGGTGCTGATGTACTACTTCCAAGGCTGTCCGTCATGGGATTGGTACTATCCCTACCATTATGCGCCCTTCGCTCAGGATTTCGTGGATTTACACAAGGTCGAGATCAAGTTTGAGAAAGGAAGGATTTCCAAACCGTACGAGCAGCTCATGAGCGTGCTTCCCGCGGCGTCCAGACACGCCATCCCCGAGGTTTTCCATGACCTCATGACAGAGGCGGACAGCGAAATCATTGACTTCTATCCTGAGGATTTCGAGGTCGACTTGAATGGGAAGAAAATGGCGTGGCAAGGTATCGCGCTCTTGCCGTTCATTGATATGCCGCGGCTCCTTGAGGCCATGGCAAAGAAGTACCCCCTGTTGAGTGAGGATGCTTTGGCACGGAATGAGCCGGGACAAGACGTTCTCATTATATCAGATGCACACCCAGGCTTGTACGACGACATCATCACTCACTTTTATTCAAAGAAACAAGGCGCGCCGAAATACCAGCTCGACCCGAGGACAAGTGGTGGTCTGGCGGGCGAGGTCACAAAGATTGAGGATTACCTCCCCCACGGTGCTCTGACATATCCACTTGAGAGAAACTCAATGCCTGACCTTGACTACGATCGCTCCTTGAGGTATGCCAATACACCGTTACCACTCAAAACTACTTATAGACGCAGTCACTAACAGTGCCCAGTGTTCAATATGAAATGCCAAGCAGCTCACATACTCACAAGTCCATGCTACTCCGCGGCGTCAAGCTGCCGACACCGGCCCTTGACCGGAACGACATGGACGAGATTCGATCGAAGGGACGCCGGTCGGGCAGAAGCTATGGCGGTGCGCCTCTGGGACGCCACAACTATCAGAACGGTCGTACTGAGCCGATCAATTACGGTCCTGGACGAGGCGGCTATCAAGGTGGTCGTGGTCGTGGAGGCTCAGGAGGCTACGGTGGACGAGACAGCTATCCTCCACCCAGGAATGCTGGTGGCTATCCAGCCCCGCCCGCGAACTGGGTGCCACCACCCCCTGGAACAGCGGGCTTCGGCAGCGGTTTGCCGCCACCACCACCACCCGCTCATTTCGGCAATGGCGGTGGATACGGTGGATACGGAGGCGGGTACAACCAGGGCTATGGCAATGGAGGCGGATATGGTGCGGCCCCAGGGCAGTACTACGGAGGCGGTGGTGGAGGGGGTTATCAAGGCTATCAAGGCCAGGGGTACCAACAACCACCGCATTCTGGTCGTGATGATCGTCGACAAGGAGGATATGGAGGTGATAGAGGCTATGATCGTGGGTACGGTGGCAATGGTCGTGGCTATCGTCGCTAGACCTGGGTTTATGTTCACAGCTCTCGCGCCTATCATGTCTAGATGTTGTCCCCCGAACGTGCCAAATGGAAATACCCATTGAGCTTACGACGTTGTATACTTCTCGCGAAAGTAAACTGTACTTCATGTCCACCGATTTTGTGACTTATCAATCATTGCTTGTGTGGTCTTCCTGGGGGGCTGTCTATCTCTCCTGTTCTGATCAACGTTCTGGAACACGTTTGGTGGTACACTCATACATCTGAGGGAGTAATGCAGGCTTCTTTGTCACGGCCGTGTGGCCACGGTTGGCAGTGATCGTTGTTGCCTGGTGGAGAGTCGGACCGGGGAAGGTCCTTCATGTTGAGTTTAAAGATGGTCACATAACCCTCCTCCCCCAACAACCTCACGACACACTATGGAGTCTGCAGACCGTAATCATCTCCCTGATAAGAATCCATTGTTTGATCGAGATTATCTGTAAAGTGTGTCCTATGTAACGCTCAGCCCGTGGTTGGCATACGTAAATAGGCTAGTCACGCTGCTCTGCTACCCAATGTGTCTCCTGGCTTGGAGGATTGTTCTCGAGGCCCCATGGTCTGTGTGGAGGCTATCAGCAGCAGAGCAGAGCATGTACCACAGCGGCCCTTGACAACGCAAATGCTCCTGGGATATTGCCCGTGTCCACGTCGTGAAGTCCATTTAGCGCTTCTTTCCCAGATGTGCTTCCTAACTAGCCTGAAGTTTGCACTTTATTATGGCAAAATCCGGTTGTGCTTCAGGCCATTGAATATCGTGCCTGATTTGAGCACCCACGATGTTCCTCCTGCACAGCTCCAAGGTGTCATAAAACACCCCGTGAGTTGCAACGCTGTCTGATTTAGATTGAGACAAGCGTGTCTTGAGACCATTTACTAGATGTCTTCAGCCCTAACTTCCCCAACAGGCCACGCACTTGACAGGGAGATCCCACCTGTGGGGCCAAAAAAAATTGTCCAGCCAGTACAGACGTGCGTTTTGCGAGAGAGACCGGGGAGGAGCCTTTTTGGGCTGGGAAGGTGAGTCTGGTCAACTATCGCACGTCGCACAGTTGCTCGAGGCCCTCAACCGACTGGTTGTGTCCCTGCAAAGTTGTACTGCAGCGATCCTCCATAGGTCAGGCTGGCGTATCCCATCTGTGAAGTGTTGTTGCTCGGGCCCGTGGCGAGATACCCACTATTGTCACGTCCTGATGGATTTCCTGGGGGTAACCTGGTCGGCCCGTTTCCCTGCTGATTTGTGCTATCCGCGATGGTATGTCTGGGATGATGATATCCTGAGGATCCTTCGCCGAAGTAGAGATAGTCCGTCGGGTCGACGCTGTGCTTGTCCCTATCGCTTGGGGCCGTGACGAGTTGCGTGGGTTGCCTCTGGGCTGCATTTGAGGGTTTCCTGCGGCCGGTGACTGACTTTGGTGCAAGAGACATCTCATCGGAAGGAGGCCTGTATGCTTGGGGGCGAGCGGCCTCGTGTTGCGTGTCATCCTCGTAATCCCTCCCGGGAAAGCAGCACGAGAGCATTGCGAACGTGTCTGTTTGTTTGGAAGCCCGGGAATATTGAAGCAGAAGTAAGATTCGACCGAGAATTCCTTCTTTACGTACTGCAGGCTATAGATATGTGAAAAACAACATGGACTGGAGGAACGGGGATTTGTCCATTAACAGAACGTAGCTTATGGGTGAGCCATGGTGGCTGAGTCGGACACGACCAGCTCCCAAGTGATCCCTTCCCCACATGTGCTGTGCCGTATCGCATTGCAATTCGAGAGAACAGCAGCCACCTGGAAAACGGTCTGACAGTATACTCAGAAGGGTGAATTGACGGGCCATGGGACAATATAGAGAGAGTTTTGCCCACGTTAATGCTCAAGCTGGTTGAACATTCTCCCAGCATGAGGTGCCGTCATGCTTTGGGATAGTCCCTAGCCCAAATGCAGCCTTGATGTCCTTTCTTGGTAGACCACATGTGACGGCGGGCTCTTGGCTTGGCTGCCTTGGGCACGCACAGCCCTACTCAGCTTGGAAATTACCGGAGCTGCTTCTTGAGCTTGAGCTTGAGCTCGAGCTCGCCCTCGGCCGAGACCAGTTCATCCCTCACGGCAATTCCATTGTTCTCTCGGGAAACAGGGAGTCGTCAATGCTGGGCTCGAGCCTCGTGGTGGTAGGTAGTCCTACCCGGTTACTCTGTTGTCACCTGGCAATATTCCAGGTACAAGTGTAACCTCGTAGGAGTACAATGTCGCAACGACGAGGCTGCGATCCATCGACGGCTGGCCCAAATCTGCCGCAGTCGCTGGGTACCAAAGGGTGGGTTTTGGGTTCCAAGATGGACTCCCTCCTGTATCTATCTCCCTCTGTTTGCGTCTGGGGATGTGTCATGTAGGTAAGGGGCCAGGGGTCTCCCGCAGCTACCTCTGCCCAATCTTGTGGTGCCTCCCACGCTGGCCTGGCAGCCTGGCTGGCCACACCCGGTCGTGCTCCCCACTCTGCTGCCACTCCAGTACCGAGCTGGTGAACCATTTAAGCTTAGCGCGTGCCGCGGTAAGCACGGTACGGTACCTACGCACACCGCAGTCTGCTGCTACCCTGCTGCCCTGCCGCCCCCCGGCCAGGCCTGGGTACATGTGCATGTACAGCTACGAGTCCAGTTCCAGCCTCGGGGGAGGTCGAGGACACATGCAAGACAGTTCCATTGGGCGAATGGAGGGAGGCCAAGGGCGTGTTCATGCATCGTCGACCGTTGCAGTACATCCGGCCCCAGGCACGCCCCTTCGCAAATCCCCAGACGACCGATTGCTCAATCGAGGGCGCCATCATCTGTTTCTTTGTGTCGATCCATTTCTGCTAGCCTGTTGTTGAGAGACCACGTCTACTCCACTCTTCAAACCCCATCGCGAGCTCCATCGAGTCAACCCTCGCCTGCCGATTCCCAGCCTGACCCGTTCCCAAGCAACCGACGCTGTCCAGACGCTCTCAATCGCCCAACTGTTCCAATCGCCCGATCCCACAGCTTCCTCGCCCCGGCGACACGCACGCACCACGACCCCTACGCCGCTCCGATTCTTGCAAGCTCGCCGACTGCCTGGCGCTGCAGTCGACCCCCCCCCCCCCCCAGACCGCGAGGGCAGCCCGATCCCACTACTGCCCAGGAGAGGGCATGCTGTTTTAAACATGCGAAAGAGGGAGACACACCCCTATGTCTCTCAGCACAATGAACGGTGATGGCAGTCTGGTTCGGTGTCTTGTGGAGAGGCTCACTACAAGGGTAAGGAGACGAATGGCAAGGGGCGGCCCAAAGGATGGCATCGGATGCCGTCCCGACCTCTACACGCGAAGGATGGGGAGAGAATACTCGTGCTGACTTTCCTGCTCGCGTAGCTTCCGCACCGGACAGGCACCACCAGCCAAGACCTCGCTCAAGATGACATCGTTCTCATCACCCGTGCCACCCTGCTGAAGGTCAGCGCCGGATCCATCAATGTTGTCCTCGACGCTCTGATGGGTCTGATTGAGGACCTGGGACGACCTTACAAGGCCGGAGCCATATCCACTCATCCGCCTCACGTCCTCATTTCCGAGATTTATATGTTCGGCCTGATTGCCGATTGCTGCACCAGCCATTGGAATGCATTGGGTGATATTCCGCCACAGTCCGAGTCTTGGCGAATGAGGAGTGCCCAGAGGGCAAAGTTGCCTCCTCCGCAGACCCTCGATTCCGCGCTGGTGACCAGGATCCTAGACATTTTGAGGCTCTACGCTCGACCTCTCCCAGAGGGATACAGTCTGTCGACCCAGACTTTACTAGACGAGTTCAATACCGAGCGCACCGTGGTGGCGGACCATCCTGAGTCCGCCACTCCTCTACCCCCTGCCGGCAGTGAGCAGCCCGTTGAGAGCCAGGCGCTGTTTGACTCGAAGATCGAAGGCCTCGAGCGTCAGGGTAGGACCATTGCCGAGTTTGTCAGCGCGTCTAACTGGACAAGCTCGTTCGAGTATCTGAGGAAGCTCATCTACATGGTTCGCACTGCCACGTCCGCACAGATTGCAACTGTCCAAACACCGGCGAGCGCGGACGACGAGTACACCGCATTGATAGTGTTGCGCCTGATTGGATGTTTCTGGGTAGACAGTCAGAAGCTTGGCTTGATCATTCAGGAGATCTGCTCCAGCTACCTGCACTTTCGGAGGCCCTTCCAGCATACCATCGCCATCGTCACCCCGCTTTTGATCACGAGATGGCTGGATCGTTTCCCCGAAGAGTTTGTTGAATTGCACACAATTCATAAGAGGCTAGATGGTGGGCCAGATACCCTCTTTGATATGACACAGACTGTGGTACAAGACAACGGGAGGGCAGACTCGGTTGCCGATGGGGTCAGGCGGAAGTTCTTACTCTACCCGCTGCAGATTACCTTGCTTTTTCTCCTCCCTGATGTGTTCGAAGTTGCCAGCAACTTGCGAGAGGCCAAGAGTGGTAACATGTCCAAGAAAGTCGCCTTTCTTGACGGCCTGAGGAAAACTCTCAGGAACAAAAATGAACAGGCGGCGTACTGTCTCGTGCTACTTTTGCGTGCGGCTCGGCATTTCGACCTCGAGAGTGATTCGGCGTTTATGAGTTACGCCCTGGACGTGCAGGATGAGATTCGAGATGCTGTTTTCCGTCGCAACAGCTCAGGTCCCGACAATGGGCTGTTTGACCAGGACATCATGACCGCTGCTTTTATGAGCCTGACCGATCTTAATTATGAAAGCTGTGTCGAGTCCCTAGCACCATCCTGTCTTGCACCAAACACTCCGCTTGGTTTCAAAATCGCCGTGATCCAGGCCTGCTCGCACTTTGCCGGACTGAAAGAGGCGGATCGTTATACGCAGCTCTATACCATTGGCTTCGAGTTCACGCTGGCTCAGCTCAAGGTATGTCCCATGATGCTCATAATATATATGTGTATATCACATTCGGATCTGAACTGACTTCGGCGGTAGACCATGTCCACAATATTTGTCGTGGGCGATCACGGATCTTCGCGCAAGGCCCTAGAGCTAGTCGACAACAACAGCATGCTCCATCATATCATCTCCTTTCTCTGCGTCTGTCCAGTTGAGGTCTTTGTGACGATTCCAGAGCACAAGGAGAAGAATGAGTACTTTGAGGAGAGCTTCGAGTCTTTCCTGCCCTGTCTGGTCACCGCAAACGAAGAAGTGCGCCGGTTGGCCGCGCAGGTAATCGTGCGCGTATTCGGCAATAAATTCATCATGGAGTCTCTCCGTGCGTCGAAAAGGATACGCTCTCTTGCGTTCAAGCAAAAGTTCTGGAAACTGACCTCGCTTGTCCTAAGTGATCTTTTCGACAAGGTCGACTCTCAGGACCTTGGTGCGGGTATCAATGCGATTCACGGATATCTTGAGTCCAGACTTGTTTTGCTGCGGAAACTCACGGAACTGACCAACTTGCCAGAAGAGGTACCCGAGAGAGCGGCCATAAACACCAGGCTTGAGACATTATTGCTGGTCTCTTTGTGCTCGGCAAACATCGAGACGTGTCAGCTAGTTATCAGCTGCTTCGGTCTGTTCTTCGAAGAGAGCCACATTGTTGAGACTGCCTCCTCAAGTACCGCGAAGGCGGCATTATCACTCCTTCGGAATGGCGATGTTTTTCGGGAAATTGGCTCACGCGCCTTCCGCTTCACCGGACTGGTCGCCTTCCAGAAAAGAATCCGCGGCCTGCTGCGGCGAATGCAATACCCGAGCGCGGGTATATTGGACGCGTGGGCTCTAGCATTTGATAGGTGGTTGCATCTATCGAGAGATGTGTCGACCGCTGCGCTCGAGACTACATCAGAAATGGCAGTCGCTGAGTGGCGGAATTACTCTGGCTTCCTGGCCTCTCTTGGTGGCGTCTGCGTAGCCGACCAGACCGCGATCATTGACGATCCATCTCTTGGAGGCTTGAAATGGATCGACCGGCTGTCGTCTGAAAATCAGGAGGAGCCAATACTCAACAGGTACCTAAGGCTTAGCATCCAGCTCCTTGCTTGCAGCAACGTGCGTGTGAGAGAGACAACCCGGGAGGTACTCTCTTCGGAGATCTCGCCAGCGTTGTACCAGCCTCTCTTCAAGGCCCTCGAGTCGGAGCTGGATATTCTGTTCACAGGTGCACTGGAATCAGCTGTCAAGGGCCTTGACAGTGAGATCATTTTCGCCGAGCAGTCCATCTCCCTGCTTCGTGCGCTGGTAGACAGACTAGACGGCCCTTCCGATTTGGGAGCAGCGTCGTCTGTGCATCTAGGTGCACTCACGTTGAACTTTGCCAAATTCCTCGACGGCGTTCCAGACACCAAGAACAGTCTCATGGTTAAGATCAAAGTCTGCCAGCTTTGTGAGGCCGTCGTGAAGAAAAAGGAGCACCTGAATCTGAGGGACGATGTTCGCATCCGCAATCAGCTACTAGAGTACATATTCAGCTGGATCGCAAGGCCACGCTCCCCACGGACCGAGTCCGCGGCGGCCTTTGGGCCTGCGCGGCCTGACGATTCACTGAGAATCCAAAGAGATCTCGACAGGGCCTGTCTTAGGTCACTGGCCGAGCTGACTTATCGTCTCCCGCTACAGCCAGGCGATGGGCAGTCAGATGTTGGAACAAGTGAACTCAAGTCACAGATGTTCCACACTTACTTCAACAGGTTTCTATCGCTTCTGAACCTGGAGTCAGCTGAGGCGAGCAGGCACGACCACGGCACGACGGCCAGAGACGACAGTATTACAAGCTCTGAGCTTGCGATCACCGTGCTTTCCAACCTTCTTAGTGCAAACATTGACGTCGGCCTGAAGCACTCTTTGAGCATCGGTTATCACGAAAACGTTGAGATAAGAACAGCTTTCGTGAAAGTTCTGTATAACATCCTGATGCAGGGCACTGAGTTCAATAACCTGTCCGACACTGCCGTCACGGAAAAATACGACGAATTGCTAGATCTTCTGACAACTGATACGACTCTGGCAGCTGCTATCAGCGCAGTCTGCCCCAGCAGCGAGGTTGACGAGGTGACAATATCGCTGTTGAACATATTTGAGACCCGGGGTATGAGCTTCGCCCTACTGGAAGCCCTCGTCAAGCAAGAAATTGAGGATACGGAAAACGAATCTGAGCTGCTTCGGAGGACTTGCGTGGCCACGAAGATGCTCTCCATTTACGCAAAATGGAAAGGCACAGCATACCTGAAAGCAACACTACAAAAAGTCGTGGAGCGGCTCATGCTGACTTCCAAGGACCTGGACCTCGAACTCGACCCAGCCCGTGTCGCGTCACAGGAGGAACTCCAGAAGAACGCGTTGCAGCTTCGCATAGTCGCCAAGGTTTTCATTGACGATATCTGTGCTTCATCGGCAAACATACCGTCGCCATTCAGGAAAATATGCAGCATCATATCGACGGCAGTCATGCCTAGATTCCCGGAGGCTAAATACACTGCCGTTGGCGCCTTCATCTTCCTCCGGTTCTTCTGTCCGGCTATTGTGGCACCTGAAGTCGAAGGCTTGGTATCAACTGCTCCGTCCAAGGAGATGCGCCGGGGGCTTCTTCTAATTGCGAAAGTCGTCCAGAACTTGGCCAACAATGTGCTCTTCGGGGCTAAGGAACCGTACATGTTCCCTCTGAATGACTTTCTTACGCAGAACATATACAGGGTGACGACTTTCCTGCGGGAGATTTCTGTGTCGCCTGAGAAAACGGATCCTCCCAGCACGAATGAGTCCTTCGACTTTGGCTCCTGCGTGGCTTTACACCGCTTCCTCTACGACCACTGGGATCAAGTACGGCAGCGTCTCGCTTCCCAAGAGAGGAGAGACTTTGTTCGAACGCCGGCTGAGATCTCCCGCATGCGGTCGCCTGTCCTTGAGCCCCTCAGAAACCTCATCTCGCACCTTGGTCCACCAGCCCTAGCCGTTACTTGGAATAGGCCCTTAATCTCTTCCAACAGCCCACCAGCTTATTCTCGGTTCCAAAATTTCATGCTTCGCAATGCGTTCCGCAGCACTGAATCATTTGTCACGGCAAGGGCTGTGTACGATGGTGGAGAGAGCAAGGTGAGTCCAAAAACATCTCAAAAATTTCTGGCACTTCCCTATAAGCCATGGCTGACGGCTGACATTCTGCGTTTAGGATGGTTTGTCTATCATCTGCATCATCTTGAGGAACATTGACGATGAGAATATTGATTATGATACTTTGATATATTGCTACTTGAAGGTTAGTGGGGACAAGATGTTGTAGCTTTTTCGCTGTTGCTAGTGGCGCTTCTATTCGCCCGGAACTCTTTACCTGACTGACACACCAACAGATAGCCAGCCGCCTTTGGCATCGACCTTTCGGACTTCTCATCGACGCAACCTGCTACAATGGGCAGAATGATGAGCCCCAGGATGAGCTCTTCCACAAGCTGGAACTTCTTACTCCAACAGAGCTGTCGAAGCAGCTTAGTCGCGTCTATATTTACAACATGAATAGCGCATTCCGGTAAGCTTCGTCTTGACCATACAGAGTGTGATTAGGATGCTGGTATGACTGACAACGTAAAGCAAATGCCTGCGTCGTGTTCTTCGCGTCTCAACCAGAAAAGATGCAAGTGTCTTCAACCCCAATAACATCGAGTACCACCTCGTCGGCAGCATCAAGGAGCTGCAAAATCATTTCCACTTCAACCAGCTACATCTGCCAAAGGAAACAATCAGCGTCTTTGCAGACACGCGCTACGACTTCAAGCCAGTCGTACGACTGTCCAAAACGAAAGGAAGGATTGCCTGCCGGGTCATGGTAGGCAGCCAATTCGTTCAGATAACAACAGCCGAGAAACAGGAGGTACACCCTAATTTCCGCCTCAGCGCCACCATCAACGATATTTTCCGCCTCGGTGACGTCGATGAAGCCCCCACGAACGTCAAACCAGATGACGAATCGGCATTTGGCCTCCGGGCTGACAATGGCAAAATTATCATGTACTTCACCAGCCCTAAAAAGGCGGAAATTTTACAGACAATTCGCGCTGCGAAAGCCAAGTACGGCAAGGACACGCGGTCGCTGAAATCATTTGAAAGACTTATCCGGCCACAAGATGTGCCGGGTACGCTTTTGAACCTTGCCCTAACAAATCTGGCCAGCCCCGATCATGTTTTGCGGCTTTCTTCATACAATCTGCTCGGCGCTCTGTGCAAAGCCTTCAATTTCACAGTCGCATCAAAGGTGGTGTGCACACGAGGTAAGCCAACAACGAGTCTGACACTTTTGGAGTCAAGTCTTGGAGCGCACCAGCTGACTGGTTCCAGATATTGCGGTGCCGCTGGATCCGTCACGATTCATTGTGGAAATTAGCAAGACGCTTGCCCAGGCTGAGCCTCAGCTCACGTCGGATTTCCTCAACGAATTTTTCGTCGGCTGGGACAGCTTTTCCGAGGAGCAGAAGCCTTTGAGCCTGGCGTATCTCGCTCCGTGGCTGCCAGGCCTCCGATCGTCAGTGCTGGCAGCTGAGTCCGACAGTGACAAGGGCCGTGACAAAATTGCGAGTCTTTTCCGGAAGCTAATCGACGTGACGCTGTCCGACCCAACTTTGAGCTTCACGTTGGAGCAGACGATCTGGCCAGCCATTCAAGGAGACGAGGTTCTCCTCGACATATTCCTTGAAGAAGTGATCAAGACAGCTTTGAGTATAGGTCTCCACGATGAGCAGACCGAGACGTTGACTTCGATTGTCACGGCAATTGGCAGCATCACACTTCGCGGCAAAATTATCACTCGTTTACGGAAGGCCATGAACCGGTCTTCAATGCGGCAGAGCAAGTACCTGCCTGATAACGTGGTCTGGCCAGAGGTCTGCATTCTACTGCAGTTCTGCGTATCGCTGTCATTTGACAGTGGGATACAGGCGCAGATGTTCTTGCCTGAGATCTTCCACATCGTAACGATGCTTGCGAACACTGGCTCCCCCGATATCCGTATACTGGTGCATAGACTCTTGGTCAATTCCATCCACGCGGCCTGTACGTCTTTCCATCTGGACGAAACGCGCCAGGCAAAGCTCAGGGGCATCCTTGAGTCCTTGTCGGAGACCAGGACTGATATCTGGAGCATCACGCCCGCATTCCCCGGACGCGATGGGGCATCAATGTCAACAACACAGGAATATGGCCCGAATCTGGCGGCGACGGAAATTTTGGCTGGTATTATGTTCGAGATATGCTCTGTCGCAGCCATCTCTACGGACATCGCCAATGCTTGGCGATCGCGGTGGATGAGCCTCGTGGCCAGTACTGCTTTCCAGAACAATCCAGCCATCCAGCCTCGTGCTTTCTCCGTTATGGGCTGCCTCGCGAGGGAAGAAGTTGACGACGATCTTCTGTATCAGGTTCTCGTCGCCTTACGGATCAGCATCACCCGCTTCAGCGGCGAGGACAGCAGCAGCGAGATGCTGGTTGCCATTGTCACAGCACTGTCCCGGATGATGGCGAAACTCCCTTCGACCTCCCGTTACGGTGTGCAGTTGTTTTGGCTCGCTACGTTCCTGTTGAGGCTCGTCCCGATTAATCTGTTTAACTGTGTAGCGGTGTTTTTGGAGTCGGTGCTCACAAATATCAATACATCAGGCGACACCCGCGGCCCTAAGCTCGTGGCACACCTCTTGCAGGGCCGCGAGCAGCTCGAGGAGGTGGCACTCCCACTGGATGCGTTCTACGGCATCCACTTCACTGCCGAGAACTTCCACTTTGCAGTGTGCGCATGTCTGGTCCGGGGCCTGTCAGACACCATGACCAAAGCTACAGCTCTACATGTGCTCGCTACGTTCCTGGACATGACCGAGACGGTGGCAAGTCCGATTGACGGGGCAGAAGCCTCTTCGAAGAAACTGAAGGATGTGCCTTACTCCCCATACCTGTCACTCATCCTGTCAAGGGTGGTCACACCGGACGAGCTCAAAGACACTCTCTGGTTGGCGGGGATCAAGCCACCGTCAAGCATGGCAGGCGTGCAGAAGGCGCGGACTCCTGAGAAGCTCAGCACAGTCAAGGACAAGGACTTGCTGCTGAACTCTGCAATCGAACTCATCGACTTTGCGTACCTGGAGGACGCGGTACAGAGCCGGACGCTACAGTGGATGAATGAACTAGCAAGTGGACGGCCGAATGTGATCTTGCACCTGTGCGGGCCAATTCTAGCGATACTGGACGAGACGCTGCTTCACTGCCAGAACTCGGCGACGCTCGAGTCGGCTCACAGCCTCCTGCAGACGTTGACGTCGAATCCCAAGTTTGCCTCGGCGATGGAGTCTGGCGGTGCTTTGGGACTCAATGAGATGCTAGAGGACATCGGATTCGGAGGCCTCTGGCGATTCTGCTCGCTAAACCCGCAGCAGGAGCCAGACAAGGCGTGCTTCGCGCAGACAGAGAAGTTGATCGATGTGAGTAGCGGCCAGCCCTTCTTGTCAAGCCCGACTTGCCACCCATGAGTCGGACAAGACATGCTAATATTACTGGCCAATAGTTGATAATTAATGCTGGAACATACTGAGCAGCTTGGGCTTGCCCGAGGCCGCAAAACCTGGTTTGAACTCCACGACCGCAGCGACAGGCGCTTTGAGGCGTCGTGATGCCCTGGACCTGCCTGTGCTACCAATGTATTCTTAGGAGCGCAGGGGCATGGAGGGACTGGGTTGACTGGTGGCATGAAGTTTTGGATAGTCGCGAATCTGGGTGTTTGTACGCAGAGATATCCTGACGACAAAGTCGATGCTTGAATGGTTATTGGATCCCTTGTGCATGTGTGTGCGCGCATGGGATGATGGTGATGCAAAACCATGAGGGCAGTGCTTGCATACACACACCCGTTTTCCCTATCCCTCTTGAGCATACGCAGAGCTCTACAGATGCATGTCATACGCGAATGATGAAAACTTCCTACTTGGGCAAGTTGCCCCGAGGACTCCAGCTTTGAAATCCATCAGTGTCGCCACAGTCCTATATGCCAGGCCTCGCCGATCCTATCTTGTGTCTCTCCCGAGGATTTGTTGTTTCTTATTCACCGTTGCACAGACGATGAACACTGCCTTCTAAATCTCTTCACCTGCGGCTAGGCCATGCAGCAGTTGTCATACAGTGGTACTAGGGCGTGCATGCCTGCATGCACATCTGGACCTGTCATGGACAAGGATTACTATTCTTAGGGATGCTAGTGTAGTTGCCACACGAGCAAAGGTGAAGCACCCGCTCTCCACCCCGCCCACACCCTCTCTTCACTTCTTCCCGCAGGCACCGGAAGGCGGCTGAGCTGCATACCTGCAGCACAGGGTGGGTTTCTAGAACCTGCAGAGACTTGGAACTAGGCCAAAGGCCTTTCCGGACTGGCAGTGTCAGCAAGATAGAGCGCGAGCCTTCAGCCTATTCCACCAGATGCAGAAGGGATTTTCTTCGGTGTCTCGGCCCCTCGCAGGAGAGTTGGGAAGTGCGTGGTCCGCTCTTTTTTCCTTTCTTTTTTTTCTTCTTCTTTTTTTCTTCTTTTTTCTTCTTTTTTCTTTCTTCCCTTTCTGCGTCACTGGGTGCTGAATATACGAAGCCTCAGATGTGGGCGGGCGGTGGCACCGCATACGCATGCACTGTAAAATAAAGTATGCCATGGGTTTTCTTTGATGTCCTGGCAGGTGAGGGATGTGGGGTCTCAGCCCGAGAACCCAGGACAGTGCGGCGGCAAGCTTATGGGACAAATCTCTTGAGAGGACTGATTGATGTTCCTGCCATTACTCGTATCTGCTTCGTATTGCGACGGGTGTGTTTGGTTGTACGCTTGGGCCGGAAAGAGCCCCCACTTGCCATCCATCTATGCATCTACAAAGTTCTAGCTGCTGCTGCTGCTGTCGCTGGCGGTGGAGTAACATGTGCAGTGTTGTTGCACCGGCTCGCAGGGGAGGTGCATCAACGTCGAAACGTCAAAGTGAACACTACTCCGTCGCCACCTTGACGACGCCCGCCTTTCCACGGGGTATCATGAAATCCGAAAACCCTGGAGGTCACGCGCCACGGAATCGTCGTGAACGGTGACGGCTTCTTGCATTATCCATCCAAAGGACCATTGCGCGTCCCTCGGGGGATTTCGAGGCTGGGGAGGTGGGTCATCAGGCACAGGAGCGGCTGTCTTCCTTCTGCCTGAATATGACCAAGCTTTTTTCTTTCCTCTCACGTGCAGCATGACTTTTAATGTGTGATTATGTGTGATTGCTCATCATGAGTCTGCTTGTGCTCCGTAGGGCGCCGCCTCAGGGGAGTGAGAACCTGCTGATGAGACGACGTTGTTGCTCTCGCAGAGGTGAGTAGGTACTTTGGAAGGCCTGTTGGACGTTGACGTGCAACAGCGTGCAACAGCGAAATGCAAATGCACGAGCACGCGGTTCCGCAGTCGTGGGTCGAGCTTGCAATATCTCCGGGGCGCCGGCCGCGGGAAATCCTTTGGGTCACACCGGGCGTGGCTCGTGGTGACGTGCGTCAGAGAGCCAGGCCGGAATTTAGCAAATTTATCGATCCAATTTATTATCTGCTTTTTTTTATTCTGTTTTTTATCTACTGGGGTTTTCTCTCACCTGCTGCAGGTCGGACTTCGAAGTCGCTCTGGCCGGTCGGGAACGGGGTGGTTGTTCTCGGAACGAGGCTTGGTGGTCTGACCCAGGTGAGCAGGAGAAGGGAGAAGAAGAAAAAAAATAAAAATCAAAAAAATAAATAAATGAAGCCAATTGAGCGCGCGAGAGGCCGAATGGGACAGCGATTGGTATGTGTCTCGACTGTGCCTGCAGGCGGCTGCCCACCACCCTCGCGGCGTGGGTTGGTTGGTTGGTTCGGTCGGCGTCGGGGCCGCCGAACGAGACCCCCAACGCTGGGATGCCGACGGCCCACTGATTGGCCAGATGCTGCTGCGGGAGAGGTTTTTTCCCTCTTTTTCGCTCCCACCTCTTGGTTTCTCGTGCATTTCCGGACCGCGATGGAACAAACCGACCTATCGCCGATGGTGCACTGCGGTGTTTCACTTGCACAACTAAATGTTCCTGGACAGAAATAGGATCATATTGTAGAACAGAGAGGAAATGGATGGAAGGGCCTGGAGCACCATCGAAGCGTGAGGAACTGATTAGCTGAGCTCAGGGTGATTTGAGTGAGTGAGTGAGTGAGTGAATCATGATGTGCCATTTCGAGTGCAAAGAGCGAGGGCGTCGTCTTCTTTGCGACCGCCGAGAGAGCATCTAGCGCTACTGATCGCGGTTAACGGCCTCGTTTGACTCCCGAAGGACTTTAAGCACCCCCAGCAGAGATCCTTAGATCTAGATCGTAAATGATGGGGCATATCTTGTTCCCCACACTTCTGCTCGCTTTTAGAGTCGCTTAGAGACTGCCTGGCCTTTCGGTGCAGTCAGTATCAGCAAGTAATTCTATAGTGCTGACATATCCGGCCTGGAGCGTGCCGAGGCTTCTTTTCATTTTTTTCCCAACAGAAGGGATTGACCGTTGCTGCTGCTGCAACTGCAGCCTGGCAGACCCGACTGGGCCCAACCGCGCCCCGTAAGACGTCGTACCAAGGCGCGCGGCAGCTCGGCCTGCCCTTGCATGAGAACGACAAGACCGACGGGCCAAAGCGTGAACGTTGCATGTGGGCCTTGTGGTCACGGTCTCGGCCTGGTCTCGGCCTGGTCTCGGCTTGGATCTTGGGTCTTGTCTGAGAGAGAGCCCAAGAGACGACCGATAAAATAAACACGAAAATAATAACAAGAGTTAAAAAAAATTAAAAAATGAAAAAATCAACAGAGCAATGGATAGTCAGGCTGCCATCAGGGGGAGAATTGAGGTATCCAACAAACACCCACCAGAGAACCAGGCCGAACAGTCAACCAGGCAGCTCAACCGAGGCGCACCGGGATGTCGACGGGGGATTATGAGTCACCCGTTTAGAGGGCTTCGCATGCAAAAGCGAGCGCGTGACCCGTGGCTTAGGCAGTCTGACAAACGCAGTGCAATGCGATGCAGCACTGTGGTACATTGGTAATGCAGTCAGTGGCTGGAAGTAGGGCTGAGTCTAAGACTGGGGTCATGGGAAGCGAAAAGGCGAGCATGAGGAACAGACGAAAGACAGGAACAAAGATAGGGACGGCGGGACAGACGGGCCACTAGCTGCCCGCCGTTCCGCGTACTCGGGTCCGCCCCGAACTGGCCTGATTTTGTTGATCAGTTTATTCAGAGTACATGCCACCTTGTATAGTAGGGGCAGGTACGGGCGCCCCAGCCCCAGCGCAACTCAGGCGCCTGTGGGGAAATGATCGGGGGAGAGGGCAGGCCCA
Source organism: Diaporthe citriasiana (assembly GCA_014872975.1). Classification (NCBI taxonomy): domain Eukaryota; kingdom Fungi; phylum Ascomycota; class Sordariomycetes; order Diaporthales; family Diaporthaceae; genus Diaporthe; species Diaporthe citriasiana. Next base: position 112,759 of record JADAZS010000119.1, on the reverse strand, counting down.
CTTGGGGGGCCTGCCGCGTGCCGAAGATATGCCAGCAGCCTAAGCACGGAGGCACCCAGGCACCCACGACTGAGCCACAACCCTCGGGCTGGTCCCGCTGCCAACGCACTTCTGGCAGCAGCCGGGCTAAGTTTTTGGTGTCTCTCCTGTCTGTTGTAAGTGCCAGTGCCAGAGTGTCAAGCCCAACCCCAGGCCCTACCCCAGCCCAACACCAACCCCAGCATAGACAAGTATCGACCGTCCGCCTTGGTGACCCAACGAGCTTGTGTGAACCGAATAGCCCTGGCCGCCTGCACAGCCACGAGCCAGGTGCGTATAAACGCATTCGGGTTGACTAGTGTGGATCCATGCGGAGGGGAAGGGAGGATACCCAGCTGCCAGCTGGGCGAGGATGTCGATGCTGATCGGTCGACGTGGCACTCAATGCAAATCCCAGCGCAGGGTGGCACGGTGGGATGGCATTGGGATGGCATTGTTGGAAAAGCCCATGTGTGCGGATAGGCGTGTGGTTGGTCCATCACATGCGAATTCGGATCTTGAGCACAGGGGAATGAGTGCGAGTGAGAGGCCTTAGTTGTGGCGAATATCTAGACCGCAAGCCACATCCTCGCGTGCCTTGCATGCAGCGCGACGATTGTTCCTGAGAAGGGTAATCACTAGCAACAGTCTAAATCTCTAATCTGGGGACATGGTTCTGTCAGATGAAATGCCAGGGCTGACACTTGTGTGGTCTGGCAGTCTGGTTGGACACGCGGTGCTCTCCACCCATGCATAGCTTACTAGTACACTACATATACAGCCAGGTTATATGTACTCTACACTACGTAGCAGCGATGCCTGTCTAGTAGTTGAATAATTGGGTACGAGACGGAATGCGGGTACGGGTGCGGTTATTTGGGGGGGGGGGGTCACGGGGGCGACCCTCTCTTGTGGTCTCTTGCGGTCTCTTGTGGCTCGGCTGAAATCTTGTCGCTGCAGAAATGCAGCACTGCAGCACGGTTAATCGTCAGCCGGTGCCTCACAAAACAAGAAAAACCTGCCAGCCAGGCCAGCTTGCAGGTAGCGGATGCAGCAACAGTTAGCATGTGCAGATCTCAGCCCTGTTTTGTGGCGGTCAAACCATGTTTTTCGGGCCAGGGAACCACGTGGGAAGTTGCATCGGCCCATCGCAAGCCGTTGTGCAATTGTCGAATACCGTGGCAGGAGATGGAAGAGTGAGTGAAGTGTGGCTGTGGCGGAGCAGACGCCTCTTACACAGTACCATGATTCCCAGCCGGGAGGGAACTTGACAGCGGGCAGCCTCGGCAAATCAAGGGTCCACACGCTACTGTGCAAAGGACCCTGAGTTGATGCCATCCGGAGCCATGCCCAAAGCGGAAAGTACAGCAGAAACCCGTCTTTGGGACCCCGGATCTCCCCAGGTGGCCTCGCCATGTTTGATGCACCAGCAAGAATACACACAGTTAGCAAGCCTGCAAATATTTTCTGGTCTTTTGAGAGGCAGCCCGTCGGCCAGCATGCTTTTGGTGGGGGATATTGTAATCAACCCTCGGTTCTGCTCCGGCCAGAGCGGAACCTTGGGAGGAGGCTCGGACCTTCGGAGTTGGCGTGTGCGATTGTGCACCTTGCGATGAGCTGCACGATCAGTGTGTAAGCGGGTGGGTGCATGGTGACTCCCCCCCCCAACCCCTCTTTGGTACCCAAATCTAACAACTTACTGCCAAAACAAAACCCCTCGTGTGTCTACACTACCACCACCTGGGCACAATAAGCCGCGACTCCCAATCTGTCAAACGGTCCGGCTCCGCGGCGATCAACCCGAGGGGTAGGGCGTGCTACCCTGTCACCCCGTGAAGCCAAAAAAAAAAAAAAGAGGACTTGTCCCTCCCTCGATTTGGGGTGTTGGGGGGACAGCCGACCACTGGCGACGTCACCACTGCATGATGGGCACGCAGAGGGGGCCGGATTGACGAATCAGACCCCTATCGCTCGCGGAGCAGAGCAAATCATGACGATCGTTGTTCATTTGGAAACTGGTCCCCAAGGCTTTCTTCACGACAGCCGCTGCGGCACACAAATTATGTGCAATTCAGGGACCCTGATCGCCGTGGATTTAGGTTGTGTATGACATCGCTTCCAACGGACGTCCCTCGACAGTCCTTGACAACCCTCGACAATCCTCGACCCAGGACAGGAATTACGGTTCAGATGGCTTGTTTTGCATCGCCCTCATCGCCATTCAGCATTCCCCATGCCGTTATCACCGCCACCGCATCGGACAAACCCAAAAAGCATCAGCCAACATTCGTGGGTGCTGGGGGCGACCACGCATACAAAGAGATGCCCAGTCATGCGCAGCAGTATTTTGACAGCCACGGTGTAATAGAAAGACACACGCCTCAGGTAGGCAACGTAGTATACGTGCAATTTGTTGAAATACGGGGCTTGCTGCTGGGAGCGAGCAAATGATCGCCCACCTCTATTTCCTGGTATGGCTGGTCCGCCCGCCCGCCAACCTGCGATCGATTATGGAGTGGGTTTCCCCAGGCGAGGTCATCACATTATCTGCAACTACTATTGAGATGTGACCGGCTCCGAACAAACTGCTTGCATTGCCTTGTCATCCACAGCGTACATCAGGTTGAGGTCAGCACAAAGGACGAACTTGGTTGTTGTCCCTATTCAATGTATCCCGTCAGCCCGGCCTCGACATGAAGTGCCAACGCCCAAGTCCGACTCTCCGCGGATCGACAGGAAGCTGTCAGCAAGCCCTCTGCCCGTTCACTGCTGGGAGCTGTCCAGGCAAGATCCGATCCTGTCCTGTACCTGGCAGTCTGACGCACCCACTAGCTTGCCTCGCTGTCGTGCATGTTCTGGTCTTGAGGGACGTACCGTAAGAACAGTAGACAAGGACGACAACTGCGAAACATGCCCATTTAGCCTCTGTGCTGACCTATGTCCCCGTCACCCGATCTCATACAAGTTGGTCTGATCGTATGTCCAATGCCTCCATCACTATCAATAAGCCATCGCAAGTGGCCGGTCCCAAGAATGACTCTCCTGACATGACGGCTGACGGAGCCGTGGGCAGCACGGCAATGACTGACGGATGACCATTTCCGCTGTCGCAAGCCCGCATGGCTTACTCAAAGTCAAATCAGGTTAGCGACCTCTGGTGGCCTCCTGGTGGCTTCTGGTGGGATACTACCCCCTTTGGACTAGCGCAAACTGGGGCGTGCGGCGGTCAATTTGTCATTCGGTGCCTATGACAGTAAATCCGGTCCTTTTACAGGGGGTGGGTTGGAAAAGAGGCAAGTGCGCACTTGCACAGCGGAGCACCCATGCCCACCCACACCAGTTGTACAGAGGTACCTGGATAGGTACTGCACACCCCGGCCCAGGCGACAAGGGTGCCTCGTTCCCGTTCTCTTTGGACTTACGACATACCACATCTTACAAACTCGGCCCACGCCCTTATCCCATTCCCTCTATATATATACAAACTCCCCGTCACCACAATGGCTCTGGCCGACTTTAAATTCGCCACTCCCCCCTCGAGCTCGCCATTTCGACAAACCCGCAGTACAACCTACACATATAACCCGCCGTGATGATGTGGTTAGCCCCAAACAGTTCAACATATAACAATCACTCCTCTCAGCAGCGACAGCAGTGCTACACCCAGCAGAATCCACGGCTGTCAGCCTTTCTTCCCAATACCGCCGCCGCCGCCACCTCAGACCCGACTCTCGATATCGACTCCGAGACACAGTCGCAAAGCGCCTCTTCCTCGCCGCAGTCGCTTTCACAGTTTCCGCTGTCGACCTTCGACAGCCTGCCCGCCGCAAGCGTTCCTCGAACACCTCACGGAGGCGACCTGCTCAGATTCTCGGCGCCCAACGCACAGGCCCAGGCCCAGGCCGAGGCTTTGCCTCCCGTCAATATGATGTACGCAGATTCATGGCTGGGCGAGAGCAGTCATTTCCCGGCGAAGAACAGCCACAGGAACATGCACCAGCGCGAGTCTTCGCTCTCATCACTCGGGTCTCTTGGGCCGGCCTCGCCTTTCTCCTTTAGTGCGGCAAACCCACAGATCGCCATCAATGAGTCTGGCGAACCATATCACGGCCTGCCCATGGCCGACGACCAGACATACCACCTTGCCGCCAAGGCTCCTCCCAATCCAACTTCTCACGACAACTTCTACACAAATATGCCCTACTCTGATTCGACATCCGTTCACAACTACGGAAACATGCTTGCACCGCAGAGGCAGCAGCGAACTGACCGTAGTGGACTGTTGCCTCCCCCAGATTTCCCTAGCGGCGGCTCCACCAACTCACGTCCCGTGTCAGTGGCGAGTTCTGTCGCAAGTGACTCACCAGCCACGCCGGCGGCCCCGGAACCAGAAGAAGACAGGAGGCGAAAAACTGGTGAGGACTATATCCTGGCCGATTTCCTAGGTGTTGCCGACGAGGACACAGACTTACCCTTTCTTATCCAAACAGCCATCCATACCGTCCCTAAGCTGGACCGTACCATGACCGACATCTACAGCGACGAGTTGTACAACCCCAACTTCTCCATCACGTCTATGTCGCCGTCGCAGCCGAGCCAAACCACCATGTCGCCAAATCACGAGGTCTTCGCGCAAAGGCTACAGGCCGCCAACAGCCAACATCTCAGCGCAACGCACTCGCCAGTCTCAATATCAAGGGGCCGCTCGCCTTTCCGCCAGGGCTCCCCTCTGGCACCACAGCCATCTCATGACTTTCCTCAGCAGGCGACAAACAACATGCGCTTCAACACTGCACAGCACTTGAGGGAAAAGAGGAAGGCGGAGCAGGACGCGGCTCAGGCCTTGCGCCAGGCCATGGCCCAACCCAGCACGAGTACTGGCACGCCACAAACCATATCACCCAAGGATGCAGTCTTGGAGTTTAACGATGGAGACAACAATAACAACAACTTCCCATTGTTCTCTTCTCAAGACTCGACCGGTTTCGACGCGAGCCAGATGGTCAAGGCCACTCCTCAGACCAACAACTTTGGCGCTCTATCGCTCGACACGTCGTTCGACAACTACCTGGCTTCTCAGATGTCCTCTGGAGGGATGCAGCTTCCCCAACAGTACCCGTTTGTCTCAAAGCACAGGCAGCAGAGCAGCTTGCCATCCGTCAGCAACGGCTCTTACTCTGTATCCTCTCGCCTCAGCTCGAGCACATCTGCATCGCCTGTGTCGACGGCTCTTGGCAGCCCCCAGCGCCCAGACGCCGTCGGCGCGGATGGCGGCACGTACACATGCACCTACCATGGATGTACGATGAGGTTCGAGTCTCCCACGTTGCTTCAAAAGCACAAGCGTGAGGGACATCGCCAGGCTCACGGCCTGACTGGTTTGCGCAGGCCAGAGGCGGTACCAGCCTCGTTCCTCAACACGCAGGCGGGGCCTCACAAGTGCGAACGCATCAACCCGAGCACTGGCAAGCCGTGCAACACAGTATTTTCACGGCCCTACGACCTGACGCGGCACGAGGATACCATTCACAATGCGCGAAAGCAAAAGGTCCGGTGCGACGTGTGCACTGAGGAGAAGACTTTCAGCCGCGCCGACGCGCTCACCAGGCACTACCGCGTCTGCCACCCCGATCTAGAATTCCCTGGAAAGCACCGGAAGAGAGGTGGGGCGACCAGCTGAGTTGCGCCGGACCGCGTTGCCCTTTTCGCCCTAAAACTGTCTAGTGCGAACAGGGGCGCTTCTGACGGGCTCTCTCCACGATAAACACGGAAAACTTGCACAAGACGAACGGGTGTTGGGGGGGGGGGTTGATAACGACACACCCAACACCCGCACCCACAGGAAGGGTGGGCTGGGCATGGGCACGCATTGGACGGGCTCTGAGTCGATGACCGCAGCGTCGATGGTTCTTTGACGACATTGGCGTCATGTGGTTGGAAGATGGTGGGTGGGGGGGGGAGGCTCTTCCGCAATGCATGCTGCAGACGCCATGCCAGGCTGGGCGGCGGGGGTGCGGCCTCATCCCTGTCGCGTGGGTGCCAGAGCTCATCATCCTACGTCATCCTCCCTGCCCCAAGGGTCCTGCGCAGGGACCAAGTGCGAACTGCGCCATGATGTCATTCCAGCGCCGATCAGGGTCCTGGCTGATTTCATCCTGACCCAGCCAGCGAGACCCGACATCCGAATCCAAATTTGGTCAATCTGGCGCACCTGGGGCACGACAGTCTGAAGTCATCTGCAACCCCACCGACACCATTCCATTCCACAATACCGCCATTCATGTTTATGTCCTGTCTACACCCGTCACACCCGGTCCTGTCCTGGGGGCCTGGGTGTTGGAATTCTGGATATGGGACACGGGACCGGAACCCGAATCCGGGGCTTGGGGCTGGAACAGGGCATCATTACCGGCATGGTGCTTTGCACACTCGGGCTCCTGTTTTCCCGTCGCGGTCTCGGCCGCTGCTCCGACGCGCTCTGCGCCATAACATCATCGTCGTCATAACTGTTGTTACCGGCACCACTGCATCGCATTTTTCCTGAGGTGGGGTGGAACGGCATGCCCCGTGCTTTTCATGTCCACCCGAAAAGAGGTCACATCATCGCACCACTCGACAACACCACCAACCACCACCACCACCAAAAGGCCCATCAAATGGCACCAGCGGGCTGGGTCACCCTTCAACCTTCAACACACATCATTTTACAACCTGAGAACAGGACTTCGGACGTCACCGTAATATGGACCCTGTGCAATTACTTGTGTACTATACTCGGGGGGGTACCACGCGGATCATGGTTCGGGTTCTAGACATTTGTGCACTTTGGCCTTGCATGGCGTATCGGGGGGAATTATAGAGCAGCCACTGCTTGATTTGTTGGCTTTTTCTTCCTTTTTTTTTACTGGTGTGTAATCGAACCTTTTTTATTTTTTTTTATTAAACATGCTACCCGTTTAGGTTCAAACGGGTGTGATGATTGCCGGGATGATATTGTCTTACTTTGAATGGGCACGGATCTCAAAAGGAAAACAGGGGATCATAGAGAAAAATTAAAAGACTAGCAGCTTCTGCGCTGCTCTCCAAGGAGTACCGGGATGTCACACGAGAACGCATTGGCGCCTCAAACTCAGATTGGGTTTCTCTGGTCATTGTGCCGGGCTTCCTTGGTCAACCGGGGTGGTTGCACAACATTTCCAGGCCAGTTACCATTCGTGTTTTTGGTTCGGTGTGGCTGTTTTTTTCTTTTCTCATTTTGGGGCCAACGGGGTAATGGTTGTTTGCGGCGCTTTCAAAAACAAATACCCCGCGATCTGCAGCAACTATGACGACTTGCAGGAATCGGGTAACACACAATACACACACACGACCCCCCGAAGGGTGGAGGGGGGTTTCTTACTGGGGCAGGGCCAGGGCATGATTTCCAAGGCTTGGGGGGAAGGGGGGGCCCATAACAGGCGTGGGATCAATTACTTGAGTAAGCCGGGCAGGGCGAGCTGGCAGGACAAGCGAGCGTAGCGATTCAGGGTCCTCTGATGACTCAAAATTTGATTGGAAACTGGGGTGAAATAAACTTTTCTCTGCCGTGTGGGACTTTCGAAACACCGAATCCTTCCAACTCTAATTCTTTCTTCCCTTGCTTGTCTGCTCCCTCTCTCCCACTCCCCCAAACCCTTCCCTCCCTGGCCCTGACGTGTTAACAGGTCGGTGGTGGTGGGGCGTTTGGCAATCCTTGCTGCGCTTTGCTGCATGCAATGCAGGTGTAGTTCGTACAAGTTTGCTTGGGCGTATGCCTTACCAGCAAGGTTCATAATTATCATGTCAGCTATACGTATGTTTAACCTGATTCTTTCTCTTAGAGAAGCCTGTCAGATGCGACCTTGCACGGGGATGGCCGATTGTTGCTAAATTGCGCCTCCTCACATCGTTATTCGCACATCTATGTCTGCTGGGGTGAGGGATCTAATAGTTCGTGAGCGAGTAGCAGTGGACTGCGTGAACGACTCAATGATTGAATAGCCTGTAGCGCAAGTGAGCCTGCGGGCATCGTCCATCTGGTACTACGCCTGGCCCTCCCGCTCTGTATCACTGTGGCTTGCTCGGCCCGGAGTATCTTTCAATATGGCACAAACTCTAACGTGTACAAACAAGTAGTCCCCAGTGCCGCAGTAGCGGGCAGGAAATAGCTTCTTCCGCGGGCCCTCGTGCGCCCCGCCCCAGGCTACATGACCGCCTGCATTGCTTCTAAGCTTCACCGTGACGCCGGCCACGAAACTGGGGAGAGAGTTCACTGAAATGAATGCGGGGGGAGAGGCACGGAAATCATATCGTGCCTGCGAAACCTAACTCCAGGTTTGCCTCCAGCTTCGCGCCCTGCTCCGCGACCACCCCAGGGTTCTCGGCGAACAAGGCTGCCGACGGCGTTTCGTTTCTTCTTTCCCTCGTCGACAAGTCGCATCAGGTTTTCCCATAAACCACCTTTAATTTCATGTGCAACTTGGTAACATCCTTGGACTGCACTGGTTCGGCAAGGTTTTTCACCCCACCTGACCCTTGATATCCGATATTAAAGAACGAACAGCAGGGTCGTAGATCTGGGGTTGAAGAGAAGGGACTCAAGCCTCGCCCCCTCAGAGTGCGAATACGGGAAAAGAAGAAAGCTTGCAGGACCGGCAAAATACCGACGTGCCCTTCCTTGCCGCCGGATGCGCCATATCCGCCGCCTCACTGAGCGCTCCCGCCTCAGCGTCTATCCTGTTTTTGTTTTACGCCTCGACCTCTTCAAACCTTCGACAGAGAGGACCTGCCTAGACAGGCAGCCATGGGCACCATCCCCCTGGTGATACCAAGTTCTCTTGATTGCAGGAGTGTGGGGGGGGGGGGTTGTGGTCGGTCTATGTTTCCAAGGAAGCGCAGGTCAGGGCAAAATCATGCACTGTAACTGCACATGACTCCTGAGCCCGGATCACGTACTCGCCTCAGGTCTCGCTCAGGTCGGGCCTGGATAAGCTTCTGGAGATCTCGGTTGCACAGGTCGCGTCTGTTCGATCTCGTCCAAGTTTTCCGTGGCAGCTTTCAACCGTTGGGATGGCCTGCAGTATTGTGAGTTGCCACTGGGCGAACGGTCCCATCTATACCTACATAGTATTCCCATTGGCCGGGCATCATCCCATAGATGGAAACTGAAGAGACGACGACCTCATGTTCGACACAGGCCTGGCATATAGACGCGTAATATGAGTTGACCCGATTCTAAGCATGTGTACCCTCTACATTTTACGGACCCCCACATCTCTTGGAAAACCTCAAATGCGTGCGCTCGACCTTCCCGAAGTCTCCAGATCACGCGGTACCGTTGGCCTTGGAAGCTGCCTCTTCGTCAGCCATGACCGCCTCTCTCGCATCTGTGTACAAGGGCAGAATCCCCGTCCAGAGTTGAAACTGTAATATCCTTGGTCAGCTTCGATCGAGTGCCTCGGTGAGCGAGAAGTCAAGCATGTGGACTCACCTGGAACCACCCTTGGGATGCAAGAACTTCCAGCCCGGGAATGGTCTGCCAGCCTGCTTCCTCCGCCATCGCCATGACGGCCGTGCGCCGCGGCTTGTAGGCCATCTCCAGCATAGTCCTCTTCGGCACATTCTTCCCACCCGCCTCAAGGTCAGGGAGGTTTAGCACCTTCGACACAATGTCGGTCATCCCTGCATCCATCGGCAGGTCGGCGGGGATAGTGCTCACAACCACTCGCGGAAGTAGACAAGCAAAGTCCTTCTCGTCCGCGCTGGGGAGGTGCTGCACATGGTAGTCGGCTGGGAACATCTCGGCCAGCTTCGCGACGCTGGCGGAGTTGCGTGCTACAACATAGATGGGCGAGTAGCCGAGTGAGTGCAGAGCGTAGATGGACGCCCGCGTGGTCCCGCCACTCCCAATCACCACTCCTGGCCCAGCTGCGGACGACGTGCGGATGCTTCCCACGACTCCTGCCTGGCGGAGTGCGAACACCATGCCCATCCAGTCGGTGTTGTCGCCAAGCAGAGTCTGCTGGCTACCGTCTTCGGATGGGACAGGTATGATGGTGTTCACGGCGCCAATAGTCTTGGCTGCGTCCGACAGCTTGTCGATAACGTCGATGATGTCGAGCTTGAGGGGCCTCGTCACCGAGGCGCCACCAAAGTTGGGAGATCTCACCAATTCCTTGACATCCGGTGCATGGTCCGTTTCGAACCGAGAGTAGTTGTGTGGCAGGCCGTTGGCTTTGAATAGGGTGTTGTGGAGAGCTGGGGACCTCGACTGGGCGATAGGCTTTCCGAAGAGGTAGAAAGCACGCTCGTCCAGCTCCCCAATCAGCGTGAGGGCTTGGCGGATCTCAGCAGCAGACAGCTGCCCCGGCGCAGCCTTGAACGGAAGAGCAGGATGTGAGACTGGAGTGAGGAGGCCGTTCAGGATTCGGCTCAGCTTGCCGACAGGTCCCATGTTGATGGCGATGATGGGAGTCTCGTGTGCCGCAAGCATTCGTTGCTTGAAGTTTGCCAGTGCGAAGTTATCGTCCTGACCACGTGCCACACCTACCAACTTGATGATGTCGCCAAACTGGAGCGCTCTGTTGTAGAACTGGATCCACGATCCATTCTTCCAAGACAAGGTGCCTTGAGGATCGTGGTGCGAGGCAATAATGCGAGAAGAACCCTTCCGACTCAGCACGCCTTGGATAACATCTTCCGGCCATGTCAGTTCCACATCAATGTACTCACATCCCATACGTAGTGCGACGTTGTAGAGAGCTGCAGCGCCTTCAAAATCGTCATCCGGGAACTTTCCACCTTGACTCTGGGTGCGGATCGTGAAGACAATGGGTATCTTGGCAGTGGCGCGCAGAGTAGCCACTTGAATACCCACAAACTCAGCCGAGTAGTCTTTCAGCAGATCGACCCGGAGTTCAACGGCGTCTGAGCCCGCAACCACCCGAGGTATCAGATCCAACGAGCCCGACACGTCAGGCACAGTAAGCGAGACGAAGAAGGAGTGTCTTTTGCTCTTCACCTTTCCGAAGTGGTCGCTGTGGCCGCACATAACAGAGATGAAGCTCCTGAAGTCCGCTGGCGCCTCCCGGACGGCCGAGGAGCCGGCTGGGTGAGGACTGTGATACTTAAAATTGCTGCACTCCTCAAACCATGGTTTGCGCCGCTCGTAGACCTCGCGAATTTGCTCTGTGTAGGCCGGTCGCGACTTGTCTATGAGCAGGTAGTCGATCACTTGGTCGGTGTTTCGGTGAACCTGAAGGACGTATCCGCCATTGCCCTTGTAGGAGATCAGCATCTGCCGGGCTTCAGCGCTCTCGACAATGCCGCCGCCACAGGAGAAGACATGACCATGAGCTTGGTTCGTCATCACGTCCTGTAGGAGATCCAGCTCTGCCTTTCGGAAGCCTTCCCAGCCGAGATCTCCACGGATCATCTCTGGGATAGTTTGACCTATCCTCCGCTCCAACTCCTCGTCCAGGTCGATGAACTTTCGATGCAGGGTTTTCGCCAACCATCCTCCCGCAGTCGTCTTGCCTGCGCCTCTCATACCGATCAAGAAGATCGAACGGTCTGACCGGGGCTTGGGTGCTTGGTCATGGTGCGCGTGCTCCGACGTGGGCTCTTCACCATCCAGAGTGACTTTGAAAGACTCGGACAGAACATCCCACCAGCCCGGCCAGGTCTTTCCTGTGCACTCACGCTCCAGGATGAGTACAGGACGAGGCGTGACCACAGAGAGCACACTGAAACTCATTGCTACACGGTGGTCATCATAACAGTAGATGCCGTTAACTGGCTCCGTCAGGCTTTGGTACGGCCGGCCAATGACCTCGATGCCGTCATCGAGCTCATTGCACTGTACACCGAACTTTGCGAGCTGGTCCTTCATTGCAGCGATGCGATTGCACTCCTTGACCCTCTGATTGGCGATTCCAGTGATCCTCGTGGTGCCATCGGCGACAGCAGCCAGAACAGAGGCAGTCAAGAAAGCATCCGTCATGGGCTCCATGTCCACGTGTGGGATGGCCTTCAATTGCCCGACTGGCGGGCCAGTCACCGTCGTCGTGTAGTCCGTCTGCTTAACGGTGGCTCCCATGGCCTGGAGCACGTCTACGGCGAAGCGTGAGTCGCCTTGCAACGATTTCGACCCAATGTTTGGAACTGTGCAAGTAGCGCCAGTGATAGCGGCAATAGCCAAAGGGTAAGTAGCCGAGCTTGCATCGCTCTCGATCTCATACTCCGCTGGGTTCTGGTAGGTGCCCTTCGGTATGTGGTAGGTGTTTTCTTCCTTGGCAGATCGTTCGACCTGTACACCAAAAGCGCCCATCATGGAGATGGTCATGTCAATGTAGGGCTGGGAAATGGGCTTGCCTCCCACAAGCTTTAAAGTGACTGGGTTCTTTGCGTACGGTGCAGTCATGAGCAGCGATGACACGTACTGGGAGGAGACGGTGGCTGCAAGCTCAATGACGCCGCCCTCGAAGCCGCCGGCAGCATCAACCTGGACTGGCAAGCTGCCTTCCCTGTTGAGATACTTGACCTCAACACCATTGGCACGCATAGAATCGACCAAAGGCCCGATAGGTCTCTGTTGCATTCGCGCGTTGCCAGTCAAGACGGTTGAAGAAACGGAAGATGGCGAGGCCAACGAAGCCACACTGGTCAAGAAGCGCGATGCGGTTCCTGCGTTGCCGAGGTAGAGAGGCTCCTGGCTTGCCTCAAGCTTTCCGCCCTTGCCCTTCACAATGAGGATCTCGCCACCGTCCTCCCATGAGTAGGTGGCCCCGTTCAAAGCTGAGACAGCAGATAGCATGTACTCAACATCATCTGACCGCAGCAAGTTCTTGATGCGCACTTCACCCTCGCCCAAGGCAGCCAACACGAGAGCACGGTTCGAGATGCTCTTGGAACCGGGAGGGGTCACACTGACGGTTAGATCTTTAGGGACACCAGGCGTGACACGGATGGCAGGTGTGAGGACGACACGGATGTTACGGTCGTCAACCACACTTGCCTTGGGCTCGTAGCATTTGCCGATTTCGGACAGGAGAACGATCTTCTTGTTGGTCCCGTGGTTCTTCTTGTCGACGGCCATCTTGTCCAGCAACACGTCCACGGGACATTTCTTTCCGGCCGACAGTCGAACAATTCGCTGGTCCTTCAGCGAGGTCGGCAGCTCGTAGCTCGCGATGCACTTGATGAGACGAGCGACGGCGGCGGGGCGCAGGACGCCAAGGAAGCGGGCAAGCTCTGCCTCCTTGACCATGCCGATGGCCACAGCCTCGCCGTGGAGGACCTGCGGTGTAAGAATGGCCTCGTAAGCATGGCCAATTGAGTGTCCAAAGTTGAGTATGTTCCGTAGGCCGCCCTCCCTCTCATCGGCGGAGACAACCTCTGCCTTGGTCCGGGCGGACCCGAGCACAATTCTCTTGAGGATGTCGCGGATGGGAGCCAACCGGTTGTTTGCCTTTGACTTGACGGCCTCGAGAATGGTAGGCGCGTTCTGCTCGAGGGCGGTGAACTCGGTCTCGTCCCAGATGGCAGCAGTCTTTACAACCTCGGCCATGCCATTTATGAACTCCCGAACGGGCAAGGTCTCCAGGAAGGCCAGGTCAATGTAGACACGGCTGGGCTGCCAGAAGGCGCCGATCAGGTTCTTGCCCAGGGGAGTGTCAATGGCCGTCTTGCCACCGATGGACGAGTCGACCATGGCGAGGAGAGTGGTTGGGACCTGGACAAACTTGACGCCGCGCATGAAGGTAGCGGCGACGTAACCGATCATGTCGCCAATGACGCCTCCGCCCAGGGCAATGACGACGATGTCCCTGGTGCACTTCTGGGACAGCATCCAGTCCTCAATCTCGGCCTTTGTCTCCCTGCCCTTAGAGCTCTCGCCGGGGGGTATCGCGTAGGTGAGGAGGCGCACATTGCCGGCATTCTTGGAGGCAACGGCAGCGGCGAAGGTCTTCTGGAAGGAGGGCACATAGAGAGGGAAGAGATTTGTGTCGGTGATGAGGACGTAGGTGGCCGAGGGGGTGTTCTCGAGGAGGTCGTGTGCGACAAGGTCGTTCAGCAGGCCGTAGTTGATTATGATGTCCTCCTTGCCCAGGATTGGAATCCGCGTAGGGCTCGAGGAGGCGTCGCTCGCGGTGCCGTTCGCTGTGCCATTTGCGGTGCCATTGACGGCGGCCATTGTGGCGTGAGGGTATGATCAGCTGCCTGCAGCTTGCTCAGCTCGGGATCCAGTCGGGCAGGGCAGGGCAGGTCAGAGAAGAGCGAAGCAGGGAGGAGGAGGTGAAGAGAGTGACTAGAATTGGTGCCAATCTCTTCCCCAATGGCGTCCAATGGGTGTAAGAAAGAAGGGATGGGAGGGCAATGAGGCCGTGTAGACGAGGAGTGAGTATGGCGAGAACACAAAACGACCGAGATCACATCAGACGACGAGTGCTCCAAGGGATGGATGCTGTGGACTGACCGGTCTACCTATGTACTGGTAGTATGTGCCCACGGTGGCTCTACTGTGTATGTGGTGACTCGACTCCTCGGCCTCCTTTGCGGTGACTCTTGCAGGGCTGTCGGTTGAGTAATAACCCCAGCAGCAGCGCAGCTATGTAAGCTCCACCGTGATCGGACGGCCGACCGGGTTTGCTGTGCGGGCGGTATATATATTTTTTTCTTCATCTCTCTACTAGCCTTGCATGATGCAGGGGTGTCGAGTACTACCTAGGTACGCAGTCACTACCGGAGGGTCCTCCCCCACCTGCCAAATCAGTCGATCTGCTAAGCGCACCCGTGGGGACAGCCTTGCTGCTGCGCTGCTTGGTATGTGCAATTGGAGTGGTCCGCGGTTATCCATCCACACAAATCTGTCTATCTATATATTATGTATTTTTTTGCTTATACGTATATAATCTATGTAAAAATGCGCAAACAGGTTGGACTGTTAAGCTGCTGTAGATACCTCATCCATCCTCATCACCACCCAAGCTCTGCATGCGTCTGCTCTCGACCGCACAGTGCAACCCTCCCTGGGCTGCATGCGACGGGCCACTCACCAGTCGACAAACAGCAGCGAACTTGTCACGGCCCGAGATATCAATGCCACTCCACCCACCCATATCTTGCCCTGCCCTGCCCTGCCCTGCCCTGCCCTGCCACGGTTCGCTCTCAACCTGCTACTGCAGGCACAGACGGGCAGCATACGGGACGAGGTAGGCGAACTACTCAGCACGCCACGAGTCCTCCCGTGTAGTCTTTGCCGTCCGCACCGAACATGCCCACGTCTTACAGGTCCAGCAGAAGCCGTTGATAGACTTACTCTGTATGACTCTTTCTAGCTCTGACTTCTGACTTGAGCTCCAACTCCGTTATCCGACTTGTTCGGCCGACCATGACTCAAATGAGATCGCAACCAAGTCCCACGGCTCTGGTAAAGCTGTCTAGTCGTCCATTCTCGTCGTCTCATGTATACCTATCATCACGATCCCCACGCCCGCCCGTGTCCACCCGGCCTTTTTATAGATTTTACTATTTCTTTGAATGAGTGCACTTGCTCATCAATTGCACGCCAGTGATCAACCCAGGCAACCCACCAGTCCACCTCGTCTCTCACAATTGGGCTGGTGATAAGTCCGTCCACGTCAATCTAAGAGGCCCAAAAGTTAAAGCAGGGCGACGATCGAGCACTCTTTTCGACTTCCAGATCTCCAACGGCCACTGCTGGGAAATGGCAGATTCATAAAGTTGACCACTTACTAAGACGCATAACCTTATTGACATCTCAGATCAGTTTTTTCCCCACTGCAACACGATCTTCCTGCTTACTCAGATCTATCTGCCACTTGTCTCGCGTACACCGTAACGGACGTGTACGAGGTGAACTAACCTTTGGTCTGTGGCTATGCTTGAGTAGCAGTGAACTGCAAGACCATCTGTCAGGGACTATCATGACTGTATTCATATCGGATCTACTCTCAACAGTCAACCCGAGTGGCCAGCGGTGAAACTGCACGGCCGCGACCTTGTCCTGGTGGAGCATCCGGTGTGGCACATATAGGCGGGTCCAGTAAAGAGTCGGACGCTTTGCTCCCATGCGGAGGAATATACTGAGTTTTTCAGTCCAGGTATCTTGATGAACTGTTTGGAAGATGCAGATAATCAATCAGCGTGTAAAGTTTAAAGACAAGATCTTCGCAGACGAAGTCAAGATTCCTACCAAGTGTGCGGTACAACCCTGTCTCCCGAACGCGATTCAGCTCTGTCGGAACGTAGATGTTACTCAATTCCGCGTTGCGTATTGCACTGTTAGGCTGATGCATTTCGTTGTACCAGACGCGCTCCAGCACGACCATGTCGCTTGGATGTGCCTCCCTCTCTCAACAACAGCAACATGAGAATATCCCTACTTCCATTTCTCCCAACATTAAACGATCACACACCCTCTCAGCTCTCCTAGAACCCAAAGTTGTCCAACAAGGAGCCGGCGTCCGGCTCCTCAAACATCGTCGGCGGCGGTTGCGGCCTCTTCTTCTCACCGGTCGGCGACAGCAGCCCTCCGAAGTTCATCTCCCGTCCGCCCTGGCCGGAAATCGGCGACACCGGCATGTCCTGCACGACCAGCGAGCTGCGGCGCTTGAGCAACTTCAGCGGGTTGACCTCGCCGCCCAGGTCCGGCTTCAGGCTCGCCCCCGGCAGGAGGAACTCCCAGTTGCGGACGAGGTCCAGGCCGAGCAGGTCGCAGCCCATGCGGTCGTAGAGCCTGGCATTATGCAGCACGAACTGCCACTCCACCTTCGGCGTCACCTTGGATGCGCCCCGTAGGGTCTGCAGCGTCTTCTGTCGCAGTTGAGCATACAGCACTATCAGGGCTGGGTCGTCCGTCAGGAAGAGTTTCGAGTTCAAATTCGGCGTGATCGGTGTCTCAACCAGCGTATACACGGGCGTCTGAAGCCACTTGTTAGCACCATAGAGTAACGTCTCGTGAAAATACGGATCGATGAGGTACTCACGATGAGAGCGCGCACCGCCATGTCCCTGCGGTGCAGCATCCAAAACGCCCACGATGCTAGCCAGCGGTTGCCTTCTTGTGCAGCGATGTTCAGCACCTCCTCTTCCAGCAATTTGCGCAGCACTGGACCTTGGTCACCCTCGTACACCCGAGTGATGGCGATGGCTAGCTGCAGGTCCTTGAGCTGGTTCAGGCAGACGTTCACAGCATCCTGCAGCCGGTCGGCCAGCAGGAAGAAGGCTGCACTATATTCTGTCCAGAGCGTTAGCCAACAGGAAGCAGTGCTAGAAGCAGTTATTTACCACCCACCAAATCGCCGTTTGCTGAGTAGCGCGTAGGCATTCTTTAACGCCGAAGTCTTCCACTTCGGATCGTCGAAGTTGTTGGCAAGCAGTCTCTGCGTGCCGGCTTGCTCTCGGTTCCATGATGCCATGCGCCACAGACCCTGGAGTACCGTTTTCTTTCGTAACGCCAAGTAATAGAGACTGCAATCCACGGGGTTTTTCACCTCGTTCTTGGTGTACTCATTGCGAGCGATCATCTCAAATTGCGCTTTCTGTTGCAGAATGTCAGCAAACTTGGGAGATTTTGCTACTGCCTTCGACATTGGCTTACCACAGCTGCATTGTCTGTCAGCCACATGAACATGCCACTCTCCCGGGCATGTTCCCACAGGAGACCCCCGTGGTGTTGCCGAGCCACAAAGTCGGTCAACATGTCCTGGCTGGTAGAGTGATATGCCCAATTGATCTCCCTCCAGGACATAGTTACTTCGTTAGTACGACGTTTTCGAAGGCTATGTTGTCGGTAGTATATCATGAATCTGGCGCCATTCTCATCCATTGACCGACGATGTTTCTCCACCATGCCAATACACTCAATCATGTCCACAAGCTGAATCTGCTCATGACTTGACATTTGAGGCAAGGCAATGTTCGTTAGCTTCTCGTTGATGCTTTGAGCCACATCCTCGCTGAAGACTTCATCGTCATCGTCCGGCAAAGTACGGTCACCAAAATAAGAGCCTTTCTCCTTCCCTGGCGTGAAAGCTGGTGTTGACTTGTCAACGTAGAACTCGTCTAGCTCCAGTCCTAGATAGTCGTCAAATTCATCTCCTTCGACCCAGAATTTCAGTGTCTTGTGGAGTGCCATAAGAATCCGCTGCACAGCTACAACTTTGCCAGCGAGCATGCATTGACTGAGGAATTGTGGGTGAAACACAGGAAGGGGGCCATTGAGTCGCTGCACAACGTCGAACAGGTCCCGTTTGCGATCCTTTGTGTATGGGAGGGAAACGTCTTTGACAAGTGTGTGCGAGGCATCGAATTTGCGGTCATTGACGAAGAGTTGGTTGCCAGCCCCGATAACGAGATTGCCATCGCCAAGCCAGGTTGAGTCACCAATTGGGTGTGGTGTGAACTCTCGGATGTCGATTTCTCGCACAGGGGCCCATGCCGGGCCCTTGTTTAAGTAGTCAAATCGCATCTGCGCGAGTAGTAGGACACGCGATGGGAACCCAACAGCCAGGATCGACTGTAAGTCTGGAGTGGACGTCCAATCCAAGTCCTGAATCGCGTTCTGTGCTTCGAACTGCTGATTATATTCGAGCTGCGCGCCGCGGATGTCCCAAATCGTGACAGCGCTCCTGCTGGAGTTGACCAATGCCGCCTTCTTCATGGTACTGCCACTAGCGAGGGCTGGTTCTGAGACACCTGTTTCCATCGAAGCCGTTGACAACCAGTCCACTTTATTGTCACCCACACGAGCTGTCCAGAACTCGACGCGGCCAGTACGTGTGTAGGATATAGCCACATCTCGCGCGAACACGTCAAGGAATCCTTGTACCATCGGTGCAGAACCTGCTGGGTCCACCGGAAGAACGTAGGACAGATCACCAGCATCATGTAGTTCGAATCTGTGGAATTCTTGAATGGATGGAGGTTGGTGGCCGTTTGCACCACTGTCGTTTTTGACCCCATTTGCTGCAGATGAATCATACTGAGGGAGCTTGATTTCCCATACTAATCCCTTTTTTTGCGACGTAATGGTGCCGATGTGCACCACCGTGGACTGCTCAGCAGTCCGCCTAGGAAGGACCAGCAGGCACAGTGGTTTCCCGGATATTTTGTAGGCGACCTGACTGACCAAAGACGGAGTGAGTTGTCTGCAATCCCAGACGGCCAATCTGTCGTGATGCAAGAAAACCACGAAACGGCCCTTCCGTATCACTGCTATCCGGTGGATGTGGTCCCTTGAAGATATTGTGCTCTGCCGTGTGAGCTTTGTCTTCTTGGCGAAGAGAGGATGCTTCCACACGACGGCCTCTCCTCCACTGGTCCTTGAGACCACCGATCTGCCACTGTAGTTTCTGACTGTTTTTGCAATAGATGCCGAATGACCTGTCCATACGCATCTTGGCCTAATGCGGCTCTTGCCAGCAATAGGGTCGAGTAGATGCGGAGAATTGGCCTCAAAAATCGCGATCCTGCCATCGAAAAAGTGAAGGAGAAAATTCAAATGACCGTCGGGTTTGTTGCAGTATGCATGGATCTCAACGTGTGATGAAGTTGCCGGCGAAGCGTTCCTGAGGAAATCAAACTCGCTTGAAAAGATGTCCACCACCAATGGAACAATCTTTTGGTCATCCGCTTTTGATTTCGATCGCGACTTGGACGATATGTTCTCCATTGCCCAGGCGGACATTCGTCCGTGCCCATCAAAGGTGATGCAAATCTCAGGGTTCCGATTAGCCAACTCCACGGCATTGACCAGCGGCCCATCTCCTTTGCCATACTCAGAGGGCCCCTCCTGTACCGCCGTCTCTGTGGCTGCCGAGAAATCCCTCCCGTGAACTATCAAAGCCCATCGAAGGCTCGGCTCAGCTGCCGAGGCAGCAAGATCAACTTTCCCCCAGAGCTGCAACTGCTGATGACTGTAATTATCCGAGCCAGTCCAAACGCGAAGCACATTGTCGACACATAAAGTATAGAGAACATTGTCCACGGTCTGATCGACGTGGTGGGGCCTGCGCCACTGTAGGCTCGTAACGGCGAGAGGATGGGACAGATACGTAAAGTCGAAGCGAACATCATCCGAAACGTAACTGAGTCGCCGCCATACCTTCACAAGCCGGTCGTGATATCCCACAGAAGCAACATAAGCCGAGTCGTAAGACAGATCGGCGTATTTGACAGGGCTTGCCAGGCTCTTGCGCCAGGTGCAGGCCAGCTCGGGAGTCGTCTGGTGCAATGTTAAGGCGGATCTGGACACGAGTATTTCTTCGGAGCCGCCCCATGACAGGACCATTGCTTGTTGGACATCATCGTGTCTTCGCTCGTCATCAACGTTCGGGGAGGATGATGTCTCCAGCGCCCATTTCAGCGCGCCGTCCTCGTGCGCGAACGGTCTGTATATCCGGACAGTACGGTCGGTGCAAACGGCTATCTTTCCCGAAGCTTCGTCTAATGCGACAGCTTCGAGGTGTGTTTCGTCGTCGTCGTAGATGGTCTGTAAGAGGGTTTCGTGGTCGGACAGGATTGCAATAGCATTGCCGCTTATGTATGCCTGGCGGAAGCTTTTAGCGTAATCGGCGAGGATAGTGAGAGCCGAAACCACTCACGATGATGCGCCTCGATTTCCAGAAGCCAGTAGCTAGAGCTTGAAGCCTGGCTTCTGGCTTTCCTGGTAGGACCACCTTCATGCTACCAGGGCCGTGCGACTTGAGCAAACATATCAGGGGAATGGACGAGTACTGGCAAAGGAGAGAACGCAAGGTGGCAGAATCCGGGGCGCTTCTCCTCTTCTAGTAGAAGAGACCTGCAGGCAAAGGAGTGAGGAGAAATGCAGACGGAAACCGGCGATAACGATGAAGTTGTAGTCTAACGAAGATCTGACCTGGAGCTCAGAACAGCTCGCGTCATTCAACGGCGTGCACCTGACAGTACAGGGATAGGCTGGCACTAAAGTCCATGTTACAGGGGCCCACTCTGCTAGGGGACAGACAGGGGTCTTCATAGGCTTGGCCGCCCGAGAGATCCCCGCGGTACTGCATAGCCGGTGATCACACCATGCATAATACACGGAAGGGGGATATATGTCACTGCTGTACTGGAACATTGCAGCTATGGCTTCAAAAGTTTGTGAGTGGTGATGCGTGGTTTTCTCTTCTGTGATAGACGTAATGTCATCGTCTTCTTCAGAATTGTCGTCGACCACCAGAAGCCAGTATTGCAAAAACTCCTATGGAGTGTCTCCAGATGTGACGCTGTTCCTGGCGAAATGTTTGCCTCTGGGCTCATTTGGCGAGGCTTGAAGGGCACCCCTGAGAACCGAAGTAGGCCATTCGATCTCGAGTTAGGTCCCTGGCGTGGTATCTCGATGTTCCTGCAAGACGTCGGCGCTTTGAGGGCTCCAGAACATGAGCTCCCCGATGGCGAGTACCAGGATGCCTTTTGGCAGAGGCGTCACGACTTTGGGAAGACATTTATGTTGCCATTGTCATCATACTTTGCCTCTGTTCAGAATGCTTAGCACTTATTTGCGCAAACAGTCGGTGCGGACAGCGCAGGGTCACTCACTGAAAAACGTGTAGCTTAGCGTGACGGTCTCGATGCCCTTCATGTTCAGGTCCGTCAACATGTCCGGATCCAAATAGAAGAAGACAGGCATGTCCACCGTCTCGCCCGCGTTAAGCCTCTGCTCCTCGAAGCAGAAGCATTGGATCTTGCTGAAATACGGCGCCACCTGCGCCGGCGTCACGCTGTACGTTGCCACGCCTATTATGTCCTTGTCGCTCGTGTTCGTCGCCGTGTAGAAGGCGAGGGCGGTCTCGCCTGGAAGAACCCGCACCTCACGCTGCTGTGGTGTGAATTTCCATGGAAGGACGTCGGAAACGGACGCATTGAAGGTGACGCGGAGGCGTTTAGCACCCTCGACGGGTACAAGTCGTGATGCGAGGTCTTCCTCAGAGCCGGATGAGCCGCCGTGACCGGGCGCGCGGACGGGTTGCCCACCCCAACCGGTAGTTTGGCAGATCTGTTGAGGTCAGACTTTGTTTCAGCAACGGCACAGAGTATGACGCACCATCTTGTACATGGGCACCGAGCCATAGGACAGTGCCACTGTGCCCAGGATGATGCTCAGCGTGTAGAACCTATTAGACAGGTTCCACCTTGTTAGTACCAGTCACTGTCCTCGCGCCAGAGTAAGCAATCGCGTACATTGTTGTCCGATTCCTCCTCCTGTACACCTCGCGCGCCTGCTCCATGCTCGGCGAGATGTGGTGAGGGGCTCGTGCCCTGGCCGTGGTGTTTTTGACTTCGGTCGCATAGTTGCGCAGGTGCTGTCGGCAGCTCGAGATCGGTAGTTCAGATGCAGGTCGAGCTCGGGGACCGGCACAAGCTGGTCGCGACAGCGACGTAGCCAAGCTTCGTAGCTTCCATGTTGCACCTCGGAAGCTGGACATCGTTGTCATAACATTGTCGAGATGTGGTTTGCAAAATGGTACGGCTCACGGGCTGGACAAGATCTATTACAGCATGACGCTGCCCCGAACCCTGGCATCGTACGTGGGGGGCCCCCAGCACATTTAGGCTAGCATATTCAGAAGCACTGGGTATTGAGTACCACCTGCTGAACACATGAACAACAATTCTCTCGTGATGTGGGTTGCCAAATTATTCATATGGTGTCTATACCAGGCTAAGAATGCATAGATTGAGCTTCGTTACTGTCCCTTGAACTTCCCCAAATGCCCGTTTATGTGACCGACAGCCCCCTTCTCAATCGAGGTCAATGTTGCCACAATCCTCTCAAAGGGCAACACCACAAACACGTGTATCAATAAAATGAGGAGCCTCACAAAGTGATCCGTCAGCCCCAGCACTGGCGCCCTCCCCCGGCTGTACGTTGAATCGACAAACTCAAATGGCAATCGGGCACCCAGATGGTCCTTAGCCACCCGCAGTCCACTGCTAAACCCATCCTCGTGGAATCCGTACTTAGTCCACGCTCCTGCGTAACTGATTCCCCTTCGATTCTGTATCTTTGGAAGCAGGGCCTGCGCACGTACCGAGTCCCCGTTGTAGAGAGGGTGCGCGTACTCGTAACGGCCCTGGACGGTATTGGGATCTGGCTCATGTAGAGGATTGAGGGTCACAAGGACGTCGCCGAAAGTTGAGCGAGGGATGTGCTGCAGGATGTTCATGTTGTAAGTGAGCGAGACCTGGTCAATGTTGGACTTTCCTGACCAAGGCGACGACAGGGTCATGTAGTTCCAGCTTGACCAGGCCTTGCGAGAGGCAGGCATATGCGTGAGATCAGAGTGGAGGACGGCCGTGTTTTTGGAGGTTTGAAATTTGCTCATGATAGACCTCTCTTCGGCGGTTGCGGTGTCCTTGATGATTTGATAAGCTTGATCGCCGTGTGTTGCGAGGATAACATGGTCGTAGACTTCGCTTTTGCCGTCATGCAAGTGCACCCTCACTCGGCCATCTCTTTCATTTGTCACTGACTCCACGGGGGTGTTCAGGAATAAGTGGTTAGGAGGGAAGCCCTTCATCACAGCATCGATGTAGCTCTGAGAGCCCTCTTTGATAGTGAGCCATGCAGGTCGAGTCGCTATCGTAGACAGCAGGTGATGGTTCCAGAGGAAGCGCACTAGAGTGACAGCAGGAAACTCCAGTGTGCATTTGTCGGGACTCGTGCTCCACACCGCGGCGGTCATGGGAATGAGATAGTCGTCACGGAAGGCTTCCGAGTAACCTTCCCTCAAGAGGTAATCCCCAATAGTCTCTTCAACCTTGAGAAACTTCGGTGTGTGCCCACCATTAGTGTTACCGTTACCGTTGACATGATACGTTGTAGTGCGTTGCTCATCATCCTCCGCCAGCAGGTCCAGAGCAAACTGGTTGAAGCGGACAATGTCGAATATCATGCGCCACATCCTGGGAGAGAATATGTGCCTCCTCTGGGTGAAGACAGAGTCCAGACTGGTCCCGGCCCATTCGAAGAGACCATGATCGCGAGAGACACCAAAAGTCATTTCCGTTGGCTCAGTCTGCACGTCGATCTTATCGAGGAAATTGATGAAGTTTGCTGTTCGATAGTCATGAGTCTCGGCTTTGCAGTTCTGAAGGAAGCGGCAGATACGAGAACTTACGATATGTCGCGGTGTTCATCACAATAAATCCAGTATCAACCGCAGTGCTGTACTTTCCCCGAGACCACGGCACGGTGTTTGTGTGGCCGCCGAGGCGATCGGCGGCCTCGTACACGTAGACATCGTGGGGTGTGCGGTTGAGGGCCCAGAGAGCTGCTATGCCGGCACAGCCGCTTCCCACGATGGCCACCTTCTTCCTAGAGACTGAGTTAGGCCGGCTCATGGGAGTTGAGTGCGACAAATATGAGTGGTGCTGCTATGTCCGATCCTGAGGTTGGGTCTCAGCCCCCGCAGACCTCGAGAGTACCTGATGGCTCTAGTTCAGGTGCTGGACGGGGGAAGTCGGCACAAGACTCTGCAGAGGGGGTGACATTCCAGTGCAACCGGCCGAACACAGGTGGTTATGATGGCTGCGGCGAGAGAGCTGACCGGGTTCCCAGCTCAGCGAAAACATGTGCATGAAGAGACAAGAGTCAAGTCATGACGCACATGCGGCTGCTCAGCAAGTATGAGTGCGCGCGAACAGCTCAGGGAACAGCGTTTTGGCGTGTTGCAAGTCGCCGCCATGACGCTACTTTCTTAGTCAAGCTCCTCGAGCTGGGCCGACGAGAGTGAGAAGAAAACGTGCGGGAAACGGTTGGGGAAGGGGCATGTGAGACGGCTTGCGACTTACTCTGCAGACATCTTCGACTTAGTGGCGTAGGGAATTGGCTCGGCACTTGACCTGTATGTAATGTAGCACAGGCCGATGGAGGTAGAGGCGAAGCCTACTGGTCACAGAAGCAAATGTGCACTTCCTTTCAAAGAGTAGTTGACCGAAAATGCATGTGAGAGAGTCGAAGGAGAGATGCCATTTTAAGAGTCCGAGCAATCCAGCTGGGGTCAAACTGAGCCATACCAAGTCTATGAGGTAGTCTATCAAGGGAGATGAAACGGGAGCCACCTGTGGCTGGTCAACACGGCCTCGGACCCGACGAACCGGGAATGGCCGGGAAAAGTCGAGCGACCACGTCGCCTTCCGTGCTGGATTGAGCCGGGCAGAGCACAAGGCTGCTCTGCCCTGGCGACCGATGGTCATAAAGACAGGCAGGCTGAGAATCATCATTCACTGACTTAAGGACTTCGCCTGATTCTGGAGCACAAAACTCTGGCTGACAGTCGCAGAGCTTGGTGCCAAAAGATGTCGAGACCCAACGGGATCGAATACTCATGGAGGAGCGAGCATATTCAATTCTTAGGAGCGCCGAATTTTACTCTGCCCGGATTATTTCAACTCGACAATCATCACTGTGTCCCGAAGAACGCGAACGTCGAGCCTTATTTCTGCACCGGGGTGTTTCAACTTTCTATGAGGAGAAAAGAAGAGGAAAAAGACGGGAATGCAAAACTCGGCCAGGCCTGATATAGCATTTTTCCCTTGGGCGGTAGCTGCGCCCTTACTCGTTGGGACTCGACCGACCCGCCCCACCTGATCAGTCCAAGCCGACCCCTGCCCACCCTGGCCACCTGGACCCTTACCCTCGAGGAACTCCTACACAGTACAGTACCAATGAACGGCCCCTGAGCGCACCTTCTAGGCACGGCGGTGCACTGCTGACGCACTTCCCAGACCGGGACCCCCAACCGACAACGAGGCGATAGTCTGAGGCGTGACACCCGTTTTCGACATCAACATAACCAAGGCAGAGTCACCTGCCCGCTGCATCATCAACCTCTACAATCAATACCCGCCGACTTACTCGTCGCACTCTGTCTCTAGCAACACAACACCTCCCGCCTAGTTCACTCCAAACGATCTCTCTCGGCCAACTGACAGGCTTCCCCCCTTCCGTCCCCTTCCGCTTCTACACCCGCCGCATCCCTCCTCCTCCATCATGTCGAATCCTCTCGACACCGACGCAGGGTCGGAGCTCTTCGAGAGCTACTCTGCCGAGTTCAGGCTCGTTCAGGCCGACCTGCAACAGAAGCTGGACCAGATACCCGAGTTGAGCGGTGAGCCGCGAAAGGCCGCCATTAGCCAGGCCGAGCGGGCACTCGAGGAGGCAGAAGAACTGGTCAGTGGTCGTCCCTCGGAGCCGGTGTCCCTATCATACCGGAACGGGCAGATACACAGACAGTAAGATATATACGGAGGATAGTGGGCTGACCCATCGTCTCTGAAAACTATAGCTCGGACAAATGCAGCTCGAAAAGCAAAACATACCCACCTCGGCCCGCACAAAGGCCAACCAGCGATTCCGCGACATGCAGACGACAATCGACCAGTCCCAACAGAAGCTGCGCGCCCTCGCAGAGGACCGGTCCGCCCTCTTCGGGAGCCGCGAGCGGTACTCGGACGACCCCAACGACGTGCAGCTCGAGCAGCGCCAGCAGCTCCTGCGCGGCTCGGACAGGCTGGACCGCAGCACCCAGCGCCTCAAGGCCTCCCAGAGGCTGGCCAACGAGACCGAGTCCATCGGCGCCTCGACCCTGGCCGACCTGCACCGGCAGCGCGAGACAATCCAGCATACTAACGACACCCTGCTGGATTCGGAGGGCTACGTCGACCGGAGCGTCAAGACGCTGAGGGGGATGGCGCGTAGGTACTGTGGCACTCCTGGACAAACCCCTTCTACTGGACCGGAACCTGTCACCATGCTAACGGCAGTGTTGCAGGATGGCTACAAATCGGGTGATCACGATCGCCATCATCACCATCCTGGTTCTTTTGATTGTCGCGGTGATATTCAGCAAGTTTCGGTAAGCGAGTGAAAACTGCCTGGCTGGGCATAAATGGCTAGTTCAGGGCGTTCCATAAAGGCGTTGCTTGGGTCGGTGTGACTGTATGATTTTCAATGTAAATGCAAACAATAGCTGTGTGGATGCAGCCGGACTGTAGCAGTATCGGAATGAACAAGGATATGACTTTTGATTCAGATATCTCACAAAACGCCGGTACTTGTAAAGCAACTTCAATGGTGGGATCATGCAATCCTAGATCATAACGAGCAGGAAGGCCGCCGCTGTGCCCCACATGGGCTCGCCTGTAATCGGCAATTGGGTGGTGAAGGTCTTCTTCACCTGCGTCCTCCCCTGGGCTTCATCACCCTGCCGTTTGAGGGCGGGCCCCGTCGCTTGTCTTCGCCCAGCCCTCTCCGTCCTGCGGCAATGCCCTTTCCAGATCTGTTCCCACGGGTATGAGCACCTCCGCGCGGCTTGCCGTTGCCCTTGCTCATCTTCGACTTGATAGCAACGGCATCATTTTCATCGACATCCATCCCATCCTCATCGTCATTGTCCTCCTGGCCCTTCTTGTTCGACCACTTGAGCTTGCCGCGAAGCCCCTTCTTCGGCGCGTCCTTGCCCTTGAGGGCGGAGACGTAAGCGTTGACGCCGCTCTCCCCGGCCGGGGCCGCATCGATGTCCATCTCGTCATCACCCGCCTTCTCCTCGCCCAGGATGAGCTTGCCGTCGAGATCGACCCTGGCCTTCGTCTTGGTCGGACCGCGCATTTTGACTGGCTTCGTCGAGGAGATGCTAGCCAATGCCCCGCGGTCCAGCAGGTCAAGTGGCTCGTCCTCATCCTCTACGATGTAGGCCTTGCCCTTCTGCTGCTTGGCCTTCTTCCCCCTGGGTGCCGGCTCATCGTCGGACTCGTCTGAGTTGGCCTCATCCTCACTGCTGCTGTAAAGGGCCTTGTCGAACTCGCTGTCGAAGGTCCTTCTGCCTCGCTTTGGGCCATCGGCCTCCTCACCATCTTCCTTGGCGGCATCCTTCTGCCTCTTACTCCGCTCCTTGGTCTTGCGAATGTTGTTGATGAGTTTCCGGTCCTCTTCTGGGCAGTTCTTGTTCACAATCTCAAATCCAAATCTGCGCATCATCCGCTCCAGGATGTGCTTGACCTTGGCACGGAAGTGGCCCTTGTGCTCGTGACTCCAGACCATGAGATTTGGTATAAGAGTGCCCAGTCTCGGCTCCACCAAGTCCTTGGGAAGGCTGATGACACACACTTTGACGAAGCCAAGGACACTCTTCACGATCTCTCGGTTATTCGACGTCAAGAACAAGTCCATAGTCTGGACGATCTCAGCGAGGGTCTCGGGGCTCAAAGACTCCTTGAAGTCGTAGAGGATGCGGCTGATTGCAGTGATGGAGGCGGATATCATGTGCGGCGTGCTACCGGCAAGACCAGCGCTCACCATGGTGAAGAACTCTTCGATGTTCGCGGTCGCGGATGGAGCATCTTTGGGCATGTGAGGAACTTTGCTGTTGTCGATAGTCGCACCAGTGGCTGACTCCATCTTCTTTCCCAGAAGGATCAAGAGCTCGAAAGCTGTCGACCTCGCCCGCTCATTCTGCTCCTTGCATCCAATCACAACCTCAGAGAGAACTGCCGGGATGAAGTGCAACGAGTCGTTTGGAATGAATGGTACCATAGCAGACATCGCTGCCAACCGTTCTCGGCGGGCCGGGGCAGAGCACTTTTCTCCGCTGGACAATATCAAGGCTTGCAGCTCCGCTTGTCGCTCTTGCAAAGCAACTTTACCAATGTCGGACTCCGCCAGGCGAGGAATAAGCTTGTAGGCTTTCTTTTGCAGCTGTGGGTCGTTGTCTTTCATGATAACCACTGAGGAAATCTCGAACAGCGCCGCAAAACTCTCTCTGGGCAAATAAATGGACATTGTTATGACAAGGTCCATGAGAGTATGGGTTGTGGCGGGCAACTTGTCATTTCCTCCCTTCTTTCCATCTTTTTCCGTCTTAGAAGCTGCTTCCTGCAGTGAGGACGCCAGCATTTTGCAAACTCGGTCAAATGTCTCCATCAGCTCAGCCGGTGGCGTTATACTCAAGTAAGCATTGATAGTTTGCAGAATCGAGCCGCGTGAGTGCGGTAGTGTCTGTCCATAGACGTTGAACAAGACCGCCAGGAAATTGCCGGCTAAAGAGCCCAGGTACTCGAGGTTCTCTCGCGCCTGCTGTTTGGTTACACGGCTTTGGAGGATAAGGTCATCTTCTTCCTCAATCGATGCAATTGCTTGGTTCGACTCTACAAGTGCCCTGAGGCCCTTGCAGACATCGAGGCGGAGCTCGACCTTTTGATAGAGAAGGTTGGCCAGGAGTTCGGCAAAAGATTGGTCGAAGGCATCGCAGAGATCGAGCGGTAGGTCGCAATACCCCGGCAAGATGGACCAGATCTGATGAACCACAGTTTCGAAGATCTTGACCTCCATAGTCTTTTCCGAACCCCCATGGTCCAAGACCCTCTGGAACATCAGCTCACTCAGATGCACAAGTTCGGAGCGGAAGTGCGCCAATTTCGTGTTTGCCGTGTAATCTCTGAGCAGAGGCAGCAACCATGCCCTTCCAGTCTGTCCCTTTGTCGGCTTAGCCAAGTTCAATGGGAGGATCTCGAGTACCGCATCGGGTCCCATTGCCCTGATAGCCTTCCCGAGCACCTCGTCTGCTTCCTGCTTGTTGGCGAAAGAGTCACTCCCTCTCATGTCCCCAACTATCTTGGTCGCGTTGAGAAGGTAAGGGTGGGCCCTCCACCGTAGGCAGTCGAACATAGCTCCTATGACTTTGAAGGTCTCTGCCCATGCAGCTTGATATTTGACACGGAAAAGACCTTCTACCACTTTGACGACCTTCTCTAGCGTCTTTTCGTCGTAGACGGAGGGATCTAATATAACCTGGTTTGGTATGCAGGTTGCAAGGAACGACACCAGGCACTCGGATGCCGAGATTCGAATGTTTTCTGACGATGACTCGAGGAACGATGAGACTAAGGAGAATAACTCCGGTAGTTTCATGAATGTGTCTTCCGGCTCGATTTGAGCGGAGACCTCGTACCCTCGGGACAATATGGCTATCCACGACGGGAGAAGTTGTGTGTCGTCGGATGCAGGACGCAGCTCCGAGATGATATCGAGCAATCGAGGTAATTTTGCCGAAGCGACTTCGTCCGCTACCATGCCCTCGAATATCATGTCGAATATCTCAAAAATAGCCATGGTCATGTGCTCATTCCCGGTGCGGGCGATGCCAATGAGGAGTTCGCACAAGGATTCTATCTTCTTGCTTGGCCAACCTCCACTTCCACTTGCAATTGTCTTGATCAATTGAAGGGCATGAATTGTGACTGGATCTTGATTTTTATCGTTGGCCTTCTTCTCCTTGCGCGAGCGAGCCGCGCTTTCTGCCAGCTCGGTGAGGCTCATCATAGCTGCCTCGGCGCACATGTCGGCTGCGGGATGGTCGAGAGACGGGGTGGGCGGAGGATTCTTGAGGACATTTCTAAGGGCTTCTTGCGCTCGCTTTCGGACTTTGGGACGCGGGTCTAGGGAGAGATTCAGCAGACCCGAGACGGCACTGCGAGGGCCCATCTCCGAGACGGTAAGCTCCCATGATGCCGAGTCCTGCGCTAACAGAAGGGACTCTAAACATCCAATCGACGGCCTGAGAAGCGGTGCATCTGCTTCTGGTTGTGACACGACAGGGGCGAGGAGTTGGAGGATCTGGGTGAACCTGGCGCGGAGTAGAGGTTGTGGAGCGAATGGCGTGACGACATCGAGGAGGTATACAATGGCCGTAGCGAGGTCTTTCTTCTGGCCACCAGGAGGGGTCTGCCCAAGAAGCGCAAGGAGAGCAGCGAAATACGCCGTTGGTGTGGGTTCGGAGTTTTGCTCCTTCAGGGTCGACTCGACTGCTCGCAAGACAACGGATGTCTTTAGAAGTACCGGTTAGCTTTGCACACAGTTATGCGCGAGAAAGACATGGCGAAAAAACCGGAGCTAAACTGACCTGCTGCTGGCTTTGCAGATTCGGAGACCGAATCTTGTCAAGCTTCTCAGCCAGACTTGGGGCAGACATCGTGATTCTTGGCCGGAAAACTGAGGACGGTCTGATGTTGCGAACCCTCAATGTTGCGCCGCGGGACTCCAAAGCCCCAGAAAGTTTTTGGCGGTGGGGCCTTATCAACGATAAGCTTTAGCAGGGTTCTGCCGGGACGCATTCGAAAGGAAAGGCGGAGACTTATGTAACAACCTCAGAAGAACGTCGGCCAACGTAATGGTAGAAACTACCTAGGCTGAAAAGACCGACAATTACTGCACCTATAGCTCGTACGTACCCAGGTATCTTTGCGCGTCAACATTAGAGACAGATTTGCTTGAACACTACGCTATTCCCGCGCTGGAGCCTCTCGGTGAAACAACTTTCTACGGAAGATGACTCGGAACTTCCAAATTAGAATGCTACTTGGCGTGACCTAAAACTACATGATGCTCTGAGGCCTCAACAGGGATCAAACACTGTCACAGGCTGCAGCTCTTCACAGGCAGCAAGAGCTGCTGCCTGCAGAATCGATACTCGTCATAAGGCAGGTGGTGACATTTCGTCCGCGTGAGTGGCAGAATTTCAACAAGCCCATGAATATAAATATCAAGGTCCCTCGCCTTCCCTCTCTCACCTTTTTCTCCTCTCCCTCCCCAGCTCTCTTTGCTTTATGGCTTAGATCGAGTGTAGTATCTGTTCTTATCAGTTTAATCGCTGGTAGTGCTCCAACGGAGCATGGTCACGATTGTGCTCATTTTTGCAACCTGGTGGGCGGCCCTCTGAGCTCGCTCATGGCTAACTTCCGCTGTGTCCTCGGTATCACACTGTCTCCGAGTGACGCGAACCATCCTCTTCACTGGAATCGAGGGCTGGCCCTCGTTGTGGAGAAGAAGTACCCTGCATCCAATATCATTAGTCTGCTCCTTACCCTGCGGATGCCTGGGCCTCAAAGTTGACACAGTGCCCATGTTCTGCATCAATGCTGGTGCCTAGTGCCTAATGGGGGACAGCACAGCCAACTGATATGCAATTGCCACGGCCGTCACTCGGTCGACACCCTGGTGCAAAATTCTGGCTGCCAATCTGCACTTCTGGAGTTCTTAGATACCCCCGAGATCGTGCTAAAGGGTACCCTGAAGCAATACTGATCAAATGCAGGTTATTCTACATCCCGCTTATACAGACCGGGTCAATATCCAGAAAAGCTCACCTCGTCCGCCCAATTACTAGTGGCAAAGAAGCTGGCCAGCACCAGAAGTGCACGGTATCTTTGCACGGGATTAATCAAGGACCATTGTAAAAGCCTGGATGGCCCCAAATGGATTGTGGATTGGCCCGGGTTGTATACCTCGCACGGAGCCCATAAGGACGGTTTTTGGCCCCTTGATATGACCACGAATGGCCAACTACCTAACAACTGAGTGAACGTCTGTAATGCTGCAATCCCAACAACGCCTTGACAGCAAAAAAGGGGACCAAGCAAAGGACAAAGCCACAATTCCCCCATAGCTCTGCCTGGCCGAAGCTTAGGAGAATTCGTCCTCTTCGCCTTCGGCGCCTTGCACGATATTGCCCTTCACCCTGAGCAATATGGCAGTCTTCCACTTATCGAGCTTGCTCATCTGGTCGTAGGCGTAGAGCTTGTCGGCGAAGCCCTCGGAGTCGCCGTTCTCGATGGTCCCGATCACGTCCACCAGCAGCTGGTGCTCGCGCTGCGTACCAAAGCTGGGGTCCATGTCGCGGTACTTCTCGAGGGCCCGGTTGGTGCCGATCAAGTCGCCGGTGGCAAGGTGGCAGATGCCCGCCTTGAGGAAGTACTCCTTCACGCTGTAGCGCATCAGATTGTTGTTAATGGACTGCGCCGCCACCTTCTCGTAGTTCTCGATCGCCTTCTGGTAGTCGCCATCGAGGGCCGCGAGGTCGGCGACCTTAAGGTAGAGCTTGTTTGCGAGGCTGCGGGTAAGCTGTCAGTCAGTGTATCCCACGTAAAGCATCTGTGAAGAAAGCGTGGACGTACGCAGCAGCTCCATCACCCTCGTACCACCCAGCAGCGGCCTCGTACGCCTCGAGGGCACGCTTCATGTCGCCCAGCTGGTTCTCGAACAGCTCGCCCAGGTTCTCCTTGTGCGACGCTGCTCTCCGGAAGTTTCCCTTGGTACAGTACTGGTTGATGGAGAAGTCTAGACACCGCGCGGCATCCTCGGGGTTGTCCTGGCGGTAGACCTTGAACGCGTCGACATAGGTATTGGCGGCATCGTCTGGGTCCTTCAGGTTGGTGAGCTGGACTTGTGCAGCCTTCTCAAATGCTTGCCCTGCTTCTCGGTCTTGGTGATAGTTAGCTCCCGCCCGCAGTCATCCAAAAACTAGAAGAAGCGCCTCGGTGGCAGGACTCACTGTTTTTTTGCATCCGGTATGCGTTTGCAGCTTGGCTGTAGAGGTCGGCGGCATCCTGATACTTGCCCTCCTTGTTGCCAAAGAAGCCGAAGCCTCCAGATGCGCTAGAGAGTAGCTTGTCTGCCTTTATTAAAGACATGAGTATGGGACGCGCCTCTTCGAGTTCTTGCGAAAAAGGCCAGCTCACCTTTTGCAGCAATGCACGAGGATCCTGCGCCATTGTCGCAGAGTGTTCAGAGGTCTATCGTCGAGGTGGGGGTTTGGTATGGGATTGTCCGGGATCGGAAGACGCTGCGAATTCAGTTCAGGAACGTGAGGCTTGAAGGCGTATGGGAGCAGCTGTCTTGAAGAGGATGCAGGGACGTTGTCTAAGAAAAGAATCTAGGCGATGGGCTGGCTTCAGTTACAAGGTCTATCTTGGGGACAGAGTGGGTTGTTGTTGGCTGGCCGTGAAGCTAAGGTATGACGCCGCACTATGGCCGCAGCGCATCAGATGTGGTCACACACTGCTCCGCCTCCTGAAGTAGCTGTACCTCCGCTCTTGGCTGCAGTGCACCTGTTCCACAACACGGGTACGTCCCTGAATCCCGCGCGCGGCACTGGGACTACTACTTAGCGAAACTCTCGGCCAATCGCACCACAGTAGCTCGTCCAACCTCGATCCCTCGAACATGACCATGGCCTTCTGTAAATTGCAGCACGCTCGACATCGCTACCTCAGACTCCGACAGTGTGGAGACAAAGCTCTTCTCAACAAAGACTCAATACCAGGAAAACTTGAATTTCTCCTGGTAGGCAGTCGCTCAAATTACTCGAGGAACTCGTCTTAACAGCTTCCAAAAAGTAGCCTCAAATTCCCTGAGCAATGGGTCCGGGTCGCCCTCTCTTCAAGAGGGCTCTCCTGGCCTCGGGCCTCCGGGTTGAGGCCCAGGCGGCCACTCCAACCACACCAACAGCATGGATATGCCGCCGATGCATGTCACAACAACCAACGGACTCATTGACACAGCAACAAGAAGAGCAACCCGCAGCGGCTGATCCCGAATTATCACGGCCTTCCACAGGCAAGGAGACCAACAGGTCCCAAAGGCCTCAACCCTCGCCCTCGCCCTCGCCCCCACCCTCACACAACCACTCACCAGAGTCCCCAGACCTCACCTCCACATTCGCCAAACCAACCTGGTCTGTCCGGTCCCTTCTCCCCTCGTCATCACCCTCAGCAGAAGAGGTCACCCCGGCCACCCTGCATCACCTCCTGCGCCTGTCTGCCCTGCCGCCCCCCAGCAGTGGTGCCGAGAAGGACCGCATGCTCAGGACCCTGCGGGCCCAGCTGCACTTTGTGCGTGATATCCAGTCCGTCGACACCCGCGGCGTGGAGCCCCTGCGGAGCATCCGCGATGAGACCTCCGCCGGCGTCGCCGAGTCGACCGTCACCCTGGACACGCTGTGGGAGGCCTTATCCCGGGAGACTGCAGTCGGCTACAGGCGGAGACCGCGGAGGGCCAAGGACGTCCAAGAGAGGGGACAGTCCGAGGAGGAGAGACTGGTTGAAGCTGCAACCGTGGAGAGGAGAGACAAGAGGTATTTCGTTGTTGCCAGTGGCAAGGGGGTGGAGAAGGAGGGCTAATGGTTCAGTGGGAGTGCAACTAACCGAGCACGACGTGCTAGTGTGTTCTGAGAAGACTTCTCGTCAATAAAACTGCCTGGTATTCAACGAGATGCCCTCTTCGAGGCACTCCCACTGGCACGGATGGCAAGTAGCCAGGCTTGCGAGTCTTCTGCTGATACCTACTTCCGGGAGCTACTTTCCACGGCTTTGAAACTGCCATCAGCGCAGTACTTAATCGAGCTCTTAGTCTATGTGGCCTTTCATGGCTTCGAAGGATACCAAACTCTTTAAGCCTGAGCCTCACGATACTCAATCCATTGAAACCGAACCCTCCAGCACTGCGAAACCGAAATTTTCGATGGTATACCTTCCCCGGTGCTACACAATTTTGATCCCATTCCGAACACTGATCGACGCCTGTCCTTCAACTCCCTGCGGATGCCGAATATGCTATGCGGTTTGATGCCCTAAGATGGAATGACAGGGTGAGTCAGGGTGCAAGATCAGTGTACCCAACCTGATGACGCCGTCCTCGGCCTTTTTTAATTAATGCACAGACTTAGGATTAAGTTTCATGCGTGATTAATTCGTCTCCTCGTTGCAGTCGTCGAGTCGTGAAGCCCGTCATTTGGTGGTGGTGGCACTCTAGAGTACTGCCCGATCCCAGCTCGAGACGTGGTGCCATGTGTGCCGCGGCCGGGTCGAGTGTACACATGGCCATGCCCACGACCCCTATCGAAATTCGGCCTCCATTCATCTCGGCCAGGATATTTGCGATGCCGACCCTACTTAAGGCTCGTCTTTCCCGGCTGACCAGCGAAGCGTCTATCGCCCTGATTGCGGCCGCTCTTGCCCCCACGGCCTTGCGGCTGGGTGTTCTCCTTGTTCTCGGAATACCCGGGGGTGTGTCCGCGTCCGCGCCCGCGTCCGTGGCCCGGTGTGTGCTGGACCTGGCTGGACCGGTTGCCCGAAGTAACGGGCGCTTTCACCACAGGGGCGGAACACTGTCCGACCGGTTTCGGCGGAGGAGGAGGTGTAATTTCAAGCTCATCCCAGCTTATTCGCTGCAATATGTTGCCGACGAGGGCTGGATACTGCAAATGAGCGTGCAGGATGTCGGACACATCGTGATTCTCAACGCCCCCCACGCCTTCGATGCAGCCCAGACCGGCCATACCGAAGTAGCTGGGTCCACTTCTCGATGCGAATGCAAGCATGTAGTCATTCTTGGCAAAGACATTGACAAAGCGACCCGTCACGACGCTCTTCAGGGCGGTCCAGGTGCCAGTATCGCCGGGAATCGGGGCACCCATCAGGACGACCGAGTCGACCAGGCCGTATAGCTTTCTCTCAGCCAAGTATGTCAGGGTCAGGTAGATCGCGCGAGCGCCAACACCATATCCGATGAGGCTAAGTCCTCGCTCACCGTGGAGATGTCCTGTAACCAAGTCAGATAAACAAGAGGAGAGCTTAGTGCTGCGTGTCATGCCCATGATCCAGGCATTGTCGACCACCTTGCTGGATCGCAGAAGGGAGTTCGGCCAGTCGTACAGGAGCATTTTGGTCAGGACTTGAATGGTTAGCCTGCATACGAGGGCCTCGAAAGGAAGGTTCTTCAGCTTACTAGGTGTACGATTGAGCTCCTTCTGACACTCGGCCCAGGCCTTACTGTTGAGCAAAGTTTCAAAGGCGCTGCCAATCTTTTCAAGGGTTTCGGTCTCCCAGCGAACAGCATAAACCTCATTATGAGATCCGAGGCGCTTCCAAGGACTGCAAACTTCGTCTTCGGTTGTGAGCAGACCGTTGACGCATAGAACAAGACGCATTCGCCTGTCCTCAGGCGTGAGGTCTTTCTGGTTCTGAAAGCCTGGTTCCTTGGGTCCGTGCAGCGGGATGAAACCAATGTCTTGGAGTATGAGAGCGAAGCTGTCGATGGACTTGGTGGACGGTCGGTTGGGGTTAACTCCGAAAAACGTGGCAAGCGCGCTCTCATTATCACTCAAAGAACCGAGTAGATTAGCCACTGTGGCGGGCGGGAGGCTGGCTGCTGGGAGGCCTTGCCCAGCGGGTACCATGCCGAGGCCAGCAGCAAGAAGGGTGATTCCGGCCTGGGCTGGGTTCGCGACGGGACGATACTTCTTGGGAGGCTTGTTGTCCTTGACTGGCTTGGTTCCTTGGACCTGCTTGGTCTCCTGGACCACCTTGGTGTCCTCAGCATCCGTGGTGTCGTTTTTCTCGACAGGATCCGTCTTCTTGCACTCATTCGCCTTCTTCACCTCCTCAAGCTTCTTCTGTTCTTCAGCCTCACATTTCTCAGACTCGTCGCACAGCGTCTTGTATACCTTGCCAAGACTTCGGGCGGTTCGATTCTCGTCCTCAACAAGGACATACATGGGAATGTGTAGCGAGGATGCCAGAAACATCATGAATAAGCGGGAGTATGCGATGTAGTGCTCCGTGGACAGCAACATGAGCATGATGGAGTGGAGCAGCAGACGTCTCTTGTCGACTGGAAGAGTGGTCAGGGACGTCTGGGCTGGCGGGAAACGTCGTAACAAATTCAGGTCGGCCTGATAAGCAATGCCTCTGATCGCTGCGAAGCGTTAGTCGTTTGTCTTCCGCTGCAGCATGTTGAATCCTCAGTCCATCTCTGCTTTTCGGATCGGAGTTTCACGCATAAGACCACGCAAGCAGGGGAAATACCAAGGCTTGAGCATGTTCATACAGAGGATATCGGCTTACCTTGTTGTGGCTGCTGGGTCCTACTCGAAGGACAGGCTCCAACTGCACCTCCACGGGGAGCGCCGTGGCCCTGCCCGGGCGGTCCGGCACTGGAGATGGGGAACTTGGACACAACGAAGTCATTGAATCGTTTCTGAAAAGCGGCCTTCCACTTGCCAAAGTAGGAGTTGACATCCTTCTGCAGCTCAGACATAGACGGCACCACAGCCTCGACGCTGTTGGCACCGATTTCAGGGATGACAATGGAAGGGGCTTTACCATCATCATCAGCACCACCATCGGTATTGCCTGCGTCTTGGCCTTGGGCTGGGTCAGGGTCTGGAGTGGTTTCGGTCTCACCTGGATCTGAGGTGACTCTGGCATCGTCTTGCTCCTGGACTGACTTGCCAGGCTTGCAGTATCCATAAACCACGACGCCGTTGGCTGGAGACTCAGCGGTAGGGTCGACCGAAGCCAGGGCAGCCTCCATAATGGGGCCATAATTCCAGACCTGAACACGGTTCTTTTGCGCGGAAGGATGATCAAGGAATGTGAAAGGCTTTTGGACTTGAATACTGATCTTCTCCATGACGGCCTCGACCAGGGTGCTGAGCTCGGCCCTCTGGGCGGTATTGATGATGGAGCTCATGTCGGCCTCTCGCCTGGGCGGCGGGCGCTGACGATTAGAAGGCATGTTCAGATCGGAGTCGTTGATTATGATCTCTACTTCCGTGTCTTCATTGGGCCAATCTTCTGCGTCAGGCTCATCACCAGCGTCGTTAGAAGGTGGATCGGCTGGCTGGCATCCACCCTTCTTCGTCGCCTTGGAGCTGGATGGAAGTGAGGTCTCCATCTTGACCGCACCTCGAGGGGGATTCATTGTTGTTGGGGTGCCTGCTAGCAATCGCGACTTCCCTAACTTGTTGGATGTTCACGTATCGACGATTGGGAAGGTGGGGCGGGGGCGGGAGGTGGATTTCGTCGTGGTGGTGGTGGTGGTGTTGCGCGATGGAAGGGGGGTTGCTCCTTCCTCGTTGACTGGCAAGTTCGCAAGTCGACTAGTTTGTGACTCGAAGCGAGCTGGACGAGTGCTCTTGCTGCTGTGGAAAAGTCGACCTTGGAATTGAGAAAAGCGGTCATTGGCAAACATTACAAGGGCGTCAGAAAACTTGGGAGAAGGACTGTGTGCTCTCGAAGAAACACCAGAGGTTGTGCTTGAGGCAAGGTAAGGTGCGATAAGGTACAGTATGGCCAAGGCAGACTGGGGGTACTACAAGTGTGCGTTCCCCATGGTGTTTGTTTGCTCTGCTTGTACCGCTTTCAATTCCTCGACTTTTGGCTATATTTGACGTCAGTAGCCGTGTCGTGTTGTTTCGCAGTGAATCCCCTTGCAGTACCTCATAACCTATCTCTGTGACACAAAGGCTGCCGGCAGTTGAGCTGCGGTGTCCCATCCAACAGGCCTCAGTACCAGTCGTCTGGAAGCTCTTGTGAGCCAGTGGACCAACGCACCCTGAGACATACGGTGGCCTGGTCTTGCCTTCTGCTGGTGGACTTTGTGAGGGCAGGTTCAGTTGTGTCCTGTCATTCAGAATCGAAGGCCATACATGTATGCTTGACTCGAATGGTTCAGAAGTGCGCCGGCGCCTGTCAACGAGGATTGAAGGTCTTCGCATCCACTACTCAAGTTTGAACCAGGCCCGCTGTGCCGAATACTGAATATGGCTAGGCACTCGTACACATGTCTATACAGATGCTACTGGAGGTCACATACGGAACTGCTTCTTCTTCTGAGAGAACAGAAGTTTACAAAAGAGCAGCGCGAATCTCTTGCACCATGGCATCACCATCCAAGTTCCTGGCATCGTCTGAGCATATGCCTGATAACAACGATTCCCAGGATAAGGTGAAGAAAACTACAGACCCCTCCCGCTTCAATCCACACTCCACGTCGTACCAATGTTCTACCCCTGACATGCGATTCAGCAGTCAGGCGATCAAGGCTAATGCACCCCGCAGATCTGACGGATGATCTGCCGCAGTGTACAGTAGGGCTGACGATAAATAGCACTCCCACGCCCCATGTTTCTTTCCGTGGCTGATCATCCCTGTGATGCAACATGAAGTTCCTGTGACCAGATGTGTTTTGCTTTCATACCTCTAACCGGGTCGTTCAGTCTCAATCTGAATGTAGCTTCGTTGAAATGAAGTTCCTGACGACCGTCTTCGACGAAACGAAGATTGTTCCGAGGTCAGTAGTATTTGTACGTGGGGCAGATTTGCTGGCAGTACGCGGAGGTATGTGTCTATGTATCATATGCTAAAACCCTACCATGTACACGGGCTCCGCAAGTTGCAATTCGTCAGTTTCGCCCACGCGAGGAGCTATGAGAAACCAGATGGCGAGTGACCAGGTTAGGTCAACGGTTCTTGTAGGCTTGTCCCAGATATCTCAGAACACTGATACAGGTGCCGCGACGAACTCAGGCAGGAATATTCTTTCAGGCAGCATGCAACACTTGTCACAAAGAACAGCGAGGCACAGACAAACGAGAGCACAGACAGGAGCTGATCCAAGGTCGACGACTTTACACTAGGTGATGCAGGTATTGTTCTATTGACAAATAAGATGTTATCGGGGGACCTCGGGAACGCCAACTTCAACGCCAGGGCCTTCCGGTGGTTATTTGCCCACTGCCCATTCCCAATCCAAGATGGCAGCCACCAAGACATTTACTAAACCCAAGAAATAAACAAGGAAAAGGATTTCGTGGGCCGATCACAGTCTGACACGCGCACCAATCCCCCGTCCCTCGTACCAGACCGTTTCCCTCCAGTTTGCGATCCTTAGTCCGACAACGGCCTTAGCATCCAGCTTCAAGCCCCCGCCAAGCGCATTTCTAATCTTGTCATACGTGTCGCCGTTGCCAATACTCCAATCTACCGGCAGTCGCGGAGTTTGCGACAAACCAGGTGGCGCAGCGATCGGCAAGTCGTAGATGATCTTGCCCACGGGTTCGGTGTGGTTGTAGAACGCGGTGGCGTTGATATGCTCGATGTACACGGTATTGTACTGCAATGGGCTGGCAAGAGTGAAGGTCGCCGAAGAGGAGACAACGTGAAACGTCGCGCCTCGAATAAAGTGCCCTGCCCTACCGCTGCCGTCTCCACCGTCTCCGCTGCCCCCGTCGTCGTCGCCGGGCAATTGGAGGTGTGGCGTCGGCACAGTGAGGTTGAGATGTGATAAGGCCTCCCCAAGGACAGGCTGTGATGGTATGCTACCGCGGTGCGCTCGTACGGTAAGCGACGTATTCCGCCCAGAAAGATATTGCGACAACAAATCTCTCGCGATGGCCTTGGCTTTCTCGCCGCCGAGTGACGGGTTCCACTTTGCTGTGACGATGAGGTTCGTGTTGTTACCCCTTGATATATCGAGGTCTTCCGCAATGACTTCGCCAATGACGGATTCATTGCAGAGGATGTGAGCATTAACATAGGGGATGTGTGCGGTATAAGGTGACGGGTTGGTTATGTTGACAAGCGCTCGCAACTCTATCGCACCCGGTGATGTGTTCATAATCATAATGTTGCCGACCCTGGGATTGATGCTGTGAAGCGGATCTTCTTCGGATCCGCCCGGCTTCTTCTTCATGATAGCTGTCTGATGGTCAGAAATCGCTCTGATAAACAGGATCCAGGCAGGAAAGCTCAGCCCTGACAGACCGGACGGTTTCAAGGATACTAACACTACCACCAAGAAGAAGACGGACGTTTTACTGGAATTTTGCCCTCAGCGGGAACATCCTTCAAAACCAGCTGACCGAGGACTGTTTGAACTTTGACGTCGACAAGAGCCTTGACATCCAAACGAACCGACTTTCCCTGAAACAGCAGTGTCTGAATCACATCGGTAAGAACATTGCCATCTGTCACGTTCAGAGGCGCATCATCAATGCGAGACGTAATCTGCAGCTCGGGGTCCTCAGGGTCGTCCTGGATCTTCGTCGAGTTCGCATCTCGCCACTGGTGCACGTCCAGGACACCCAGCTTTTTGCTCTTGTAGAAGACATCGGCGGATGCGCGGACTTTGGTGACGTTGATGGCGAAGTTCATGTCCTTGGGAAGTCCAGCGATGACATTGATAGTGCCTGACACTGTGGGATTGGACGCAGTGTCGTCCGGATCAGCCATTGGATCAGGCAAGGTGAAGTGAGCGTCGGTTAAGGAGAAGTTGCGGATGAGATTATCAAAGGTGCGACCGGGGAAAGGTATTGGCACAGTGACCTGAGACAGGATCTCATTCACCCACTGAGGGGTACCAAGCGAGGGCTGTTGCTTTCCCCTCACAAAAACGGTTGCAGCTTTTCCACCGAGATATTCCTTTAGAAATCGATCCAAGGGCGAAGATTCAGAGTTGGGACAGATTCGAGTCAATGCGTCTGGGAGGTGCCTAATCACCCCATGAACGCTGGCAACGACCAGTTCGTGAGGTCGTATGCCTATGGGGTCCGTTAGGGCGTCAGCGACGAGGATGTACGGGTCGTTGATCCCGCAGTTGGGCACGAGGATTTCGAACCCGAGTGGTGGAATGACCACCTCGATGGGGTACTTGTTCATTGCATCGATAGACACAT
Source organism: Diaporthe citriasiana (assembly GCA_014872975.1). Classification (NCBI taxonomy): domain Eukaryota; kingdom Fungi; phylum Ascomycota; class Sordariomycetes; order Diaporthales; family Diaporthaceae; genus Diaporthe; species Diaporthe citriasiana. The sequence continues at coordinate 70,385 of JADAZS010000119.1, read as the reverse complement.
CAGCAGCCACAGTGTGATTATCAATGTCTCGGAACAACACCTTGGTGATGTTGTACTCTGGAATACTTGGCACGTCGCTCCCTGTACAACTCATCAGCCAGTGGTTCACAAGCAGTGAAGGAGCCGGTCGATATAACAATAAAACAGCTTGGTAATTCAGAAGAGTGTTTTTTCTCCAAAATACAGAGACGCGAAGGACTGGTAGAGAGATTGACCTTCAATAGTCAGGGCTTCAGACACAGCATGCGTGCCGAGGGGAATGATGCCCGTCTTGATTGTGATGTCGGCCTTTCCTTGCACCCGCAGCCTCCCCAGCCTGCCTTCCAGCCACTCATTCGCAATGGTACGTATACCGTCGGCCTCTCCAGGCATGAGCTCGGCGACGAAATCGATGGCCGTGTTGTCGCCGTTAATCTTCAGGTTGAGAGGCGGAATTGCAGCACTGCCAAGGCGAACATTATCGTACTCCGGGAGGAAGACATGTACTTGAGTGGCATCGGTGCCCAGGCCGCGGACAAACCATGTTGCAACACGTCCCACTCGCCTAACATGCTCATTCTCGACTCTTGATCCATCCAGCTTGAAGTTTGCTTGAATGCGCGCGCGCACGCCATTTGCGGTGATGGACTCGAGCGAAAGGTTTGTGGGCTCCAGCACAGCAGCTTCCTTGGCGTATTCCTCGACAGCCTTGGGTACAAAGAAAGCGCCAAACATGATGCTGATTGTGAGCAAGCCCAAGATGATCATCGCAATTATCGACGCCCATCTCCGTCGAGATGGCTTTCCAGTTGAGCCATCGCTGCGGTAAGATCTGACAGACGCGGCGTCGTTGCCCCGTTGTTGCCCTGGTTCGGCTCCATCGTAGCGGCCAGAGTCAATCGAATCCGTGAGCAGTGGCGTCGATTCGGTCCCGGCCTCGACTTCCTGTCGCGGCGCATTTTCATCCGCTGAAAGCAGCGGAGATGATTCAGAATCGGACATGGTGATGGTCTCGTAGCCAAATGCCTGCTATGCTCGGGGTTCAAGGATGGCGTTCGGCGGGTTTCCTTATTCCACTGGTGCAAGTTAAGCGGGGCCGACCTTGGTCGGGTCCCCGGTTCGAAGCTGTCGGGCGAGGCCCCTTAAGTTGTAGCAAAGAGGAGAAATAATGAGCGAATACAAGCGACTACCCTTCGCGAGGAGTATGCACGAAGGGAAGTGGAAATGCTCAGGAACACGGTAGTGGTGACGATGTTGTAGTTGTAGTTGTTGTTGTTGTGGTTGTAAGTAGGGGCTATCGAAGTTGAGGGCTGTCAGGCGGGCAGGTCCATACCTAGTCCAGGCTGGCGGGATCGGCAAGCGTGACGGTGACGCGAGGGCCAAGGGGTGGCCAGACGGGGCTGCTTCCCATTAGCCGGCCATGGCTGCCAGGGGCGGGCTTGGTCCCCCCCCCCACCAGTCAGGGGCCCTGGAGACCCCGGCGAGCCCGGGAATCGGGACACCCAGCTGACCACCTTGGGCAGACTCATCTGGTCTAAGTCAAGACCTTTCACCCACAGTAGAGGACGTAGAGTCTCCAGAACTCGTCCTATCGACAAGATCAAAATAAACACGAATAGTGACAAGGAACCTCTTTTACGCATTTGAGTACCAACCCACATTACATGGAATATTTAGCAATTGCGTACATTGAAGCAAGGAATGATTCATAGTCTTCTGTAAACTGCGATCAGGCGGGAAAAAGCGTTGCAGCACTGTCGCAGAGTGTGACTCTACCACGCGTGACATCGTTCCCGTACTGTGTGCCTCCCTTCCCCGCCATGCAGCACACGGTCGTGTTAGCTCCATCAACACCCGTTGTTGATATGTTGGCGTATTATCTACTCCCCCACCAATCCGCGGCATGGAAATTATCGTGACCAGCTGCCAGTTGTAATAATTCCGACTCACCTCGCATCTCACAGACTCATAGTGAGCTCCGGGGACCAGTCAAATAGCACCCCGCTCAGATCGTCCTCAATTCTGCAAGGTGTGTAGACGTGAAAACCTAACATTCTTATATCGTCTGGACAACAATTTGGCCAGAAGCTAAAATCTTTCCACGATCCCAGACTAAGGCCCTCAGTTTGCTCAGTCAACATGTTCCGCACGGCTAGGACAGCAGTGGCCCGTTTGCCGCTGAGCAGGGCGTACTCCAGCTCCGCCCAACCCCGTCACTTGATGTCCATCAATGATTTGACGCCAGCCGAGTTCACCAAGCTCATCCGCAGTGCCAAGGCTCATAAGACAGAGGTCGCCAAAAATGACAAGCTCAGTGTGCTCGGTGGTGCCCTCGCAGGGAAGACGGTCGCCATGATGTTCAGCAAGAGGAGTACCCGGACCCGCGTCTCAACCGAGGGCGCCATCGCTCTCATGGGCGGCCACCCCATGTTTCTGGGCAAGGACGACATCCAGCTTGGTGTAGGCCCAGAACCTCTCAACACTTGGTGTGAACTCTTGCTGGGACAAGCTGATGTTGACTGACTCCTTGCTAGGTCAATGAGTCACTCTACGATACCTCTGTGGTGATCTCCTCCATGGTCTCGGCCATGGTCGCACGTGTAGGGCCACATTCCGACATCACTGGCCTGGCTAAGGACTCGAGCGTCCCTGTCATCAACGCCCTGTCCGACGACTTCCACCCGCTCCAGACCATTGCTGACTTCCTCACTATCCACGAGGCCTTCCCCTCCTCCTCTTCCGGCCCGGCAAGCCTAAGCTTGGGTCTCGAGGGCCTGAAGGTCGCTTGGATCGGTGACTCGAACAACGTCCTGTTCGATCTCGCGTCCGCCTGTGTCAAGCTGGGCGTCGACATATCCGTGGCATCACCAGCCGGTTATGGAATCCCTGAGCCCATGAAAAAGCACATCCTCTCTGCTGCTCAGGGTGTCTCGAGCCCCGGAAAGTTGTCAGAGACTACGGTCCCTGAGGAAGCGGCGAAGAATGCGGATATCCTGGTTACCGACACCTGGGTGTCTATGGGTCAGGAGCAGGAAGCGCAGAAGCGGTTGAAGGCCTTCGCCGGCTTCCAGATCACCAATGAACTCGCCAAGAGGGGAGGCGCGAATGAGGGCTGGAAGTTCATGCATTGTTTGCCGCGACACCCTGAAGAGGTCCATGACGAGGTGTTCTACAGCGACCGATCATTGGTGTTCCCCGAGGCTCAGAATCGATTGTGGGCCGCTGTTGGTGAGTACAAACCACTTGCTCTGAATTATCCTATCATCGGAGACTGACCCTCCATAGCTGCACTTGAGGCCTTCGTGACGAACAAGGGTCGCATCATCTGAGCAATGCATCAAAGAACATATTACTCGCGTTCTGGGGGTTCTGGGCCTGGCATTGGCGTCTAAAAGTGAATCAAAAGTCTTTACACCAAATCTTGCCTACAACAGGAACTCGTGAAATGTGAAAAGAGTTCCGTCCCTGTTTTGAACTGCTTTTGTATTATGGTATAGTCTACATAAACACCTATCCAGGTGGCAGCTGACTGGCATCAACAACATCATCAGCCTCCTTGAGACTGTTCTCGTCCTTGGGTCCGTAGAGAGGTGACCGTGGCATGGCCATCAATCCAGTTCGAGCAGACTCGAGAATGCCGAATGGGCCGATCAGCTTCAGGAACGAGTCGATTCGGTTTGGCTTTGCGGAGCTGGAAATCGAGGGTCAGTACATGCTATATGTATGTAAGACACCTAGGCGTCCGACTCACATCTCGACAATGCAGCTGCTGTTGCTGATGTCCAACACCTTGCCTCCAAACTGATGCGCAAAGTAGGTGATGCTCTTCAGATGCTCATGCTTCAAGCGCAAGGCCTCGCTGGGTGCAAGACGGCTGGGGTGGAAGTCCTCCGATGTCTCGCCCAGCGAAGGCGTGTGGTCAGAGGAAGAGGTCACTCCGTCCTGAGAAGCAGAGGAGCCCTCGCCCTCGATCTCGGCGGTAATCTCGCGGTGGTGAGCCCACAGCTCCTGGAAGTACTCGGGGCCGAGGATGTTGATCTTGGCGAGGAGCAGCTCCCTCTGCACGAGAGCCGCGCTGGTGTAATCGAGCACGGCCCAGACGGGAACAAGGTCCTCCAGCTGGCGGCGCGCCTGCTCGACGACACCGTCCTGGCCCGTCAACACGATGGTCATGCGCGACAGGTCGGCAACTTCGGTACTGCAGACGACCAGGGAGTCGATGTTGAAGCCCCGGGCGGCCAGAATTCCGGACACACGGGAGAGGACACCGGGCTCGTTCTGCACGAGACAGTTCAGGATGTGACGCTTCGGAGGGGCCATGGAGGGCGACGGGGTCTCGTAGAGGATATTTGACACGGCGGCCTGGGCCGACCATGCTGGGGGCGCCTCATTGGTGGGAAGAGGTGCTTGTCGACGGCGCAATGCCTTGTAAGCGATGGCCGAGGTCGAGGAGCTGGAAGAGCTGTGGCGAGCGGTAAAGGCAGGCAGAGAGGTGGCTGCGGCTGGTTTGAGCCTTGAGGCTGCTGCCCGCCATTGCGACAGCAGAATGCTTCGGGGCGCCATGCTTTCGATCAACTCAGAGAAGGCCTCTGAGAAGGATCGATGTATGGCTCTCCAAGGCAATGGAGGGGATGAGATCAATTGGCTTACGTGACCGCCAATCGACTGTGTCGTATGGTGTTGAGCTCTGAGTCAACGCTGTGGCCGGCCTTGTTGAGGAACCGAGACTGAATTTAGTTCGGCAGCCAGGACGACATCGGAGGGACCCTGCAGGCCTCAGAGCTTCCCCAGATCGTCTTGGACTAACAATTGTTTTCAAGCTGTTAGCGTTGCCCACTTTATCTCACCTCCCCCCTGTCAAGTTTCGCGGGACCGAGAAGCACAGCTGTCAACCAAGCACCGCTAGCATCCACCCGTCTACATGGTGCTTGCACTGATCAGCAGCCCTGAGCTCAAGCACCAGTCTCTCGAGATTCCAGAGTCACCCAACCATGCTTCAGACTCGTCGACCCACGCGTTTTTTCTCGTAGCCCTATGGCACTGACCGTTAACGGCAAATCTCCAAAACCATGTTCTCTGCCATAGCGACTGCTCCGGCCAAGCAGTCGGTAGGCGAAACGATCTCCGTCCTCAGCGGTCGACTGAGCTCGGCCACTCTCCTCGAAGACCGGCGCGCCGCCATACAAGGGCTGCGCAGCTTCGCAAAGGACTACCCAGCTTCTGTCGCGTCCGGAGCTCTGCGGAGCCTGATAGGCTGTTTGAGCAACGATGGACAAGACGTGGACACGGTCAAGGTGGTCCTCGAGACTCTGCTCATGCTCTTCAACCCCAACGAGGGCAGCCCCGAAGCGTCAGAAGAAATAGCCTTGTGGCTGGCCGACGAGTTTACCCAGAGGCAAGAGAACATTACGCTCCTGCTTGACTTCCTGGAAACACCTGACTTCTACGCGCGACTGTACTCTCTGCAACTGCTCATAGCGATCCTTTCCGCACGAACGGAACGCACCGAAGAATGCGTGTTCACCGCCCCCTTAGGCATCTCGAGGCTCGTGGCCATACTCGACGACCGAAGAGAGGCTGTCCGAAATGAAGCCGTCACCCTGCTCATTTATCTCACACCGTCAAACGTGGACATACAAAAGTTGGTCGCTTTCGAAGATGCTTTCAAGAGGATATTCGCAATTATCGCCTCGGATGGGTCCCTCTCAGAGGGCGGCCAGATCGTGGAGGACTGCCTGATATTGCTGGCCAATTTGTTACGGTTGAATGCCTCCAACCAAACCCAGTTCCGCGAGACGGGATGTGTCCCTGAACTGGCACAACTGCTCCAGAGCGCATACAAGCCCCCAGAGGACGGGGAGGAGGTGGCACCTTGGGCACAGGCACAGCGTAACCGGAATGTATATGCGTTGCTTGCAGTCATCCGCCTGTTTCTGGTTCGTGGCGCGGTTGGCACCATGCAAAACCAGAGCGCTTTCTGGCAGTATCATCTTTTGTACCACGCCCTGCAACTTGCCTTCAGCCACTCCGCTGAGAACCCTATCAAGGCCGAGGTACGTGCCGCCCTGCCCTGTATGTATCCTCACGTAGACCTAAAATTCATTGCGGTAGGCACTCGTGACATGCGCCGATATTATCAGGGCCAACCCAACACTCCAAGAGAACTTCGCCCAGCTCCAAGTTCCCTCGCCACTTGAAAGGCCGCAGGATGGGAATGGCGCCCACGCCAACGGTGTCCCCAAAATCTATGTTATTGACGGCCTTTTGGATCTCACCCTGTGCGTTCACAATTTACAGGCCTTCGACATACGAATGGCCGCCTGCGAAACCTTGAAGGCCTATTTCTTTAACCACCCCGGGATTCGCGAACATTTCCTTCGGCGCGCCATTGAAGGGCACAAGTCGGGTACTATTGAGGCAGCTAACGTTTTGACAACCCTACTTCGCTCGCCGACTGAAGAATCGACAGTTGACCCTTATAGACACTGGTTCGCAGCATGCATAATGCTGCATCTCGTTTTCGAGAACGCAACAACCAAGGAGCTTGCCAGACAAGTGACTGAGGGAGATGAGGCTGAAGGGGAGGAGGTAGTGACCAGCATCCAAATCATCACTGCGCACCTGATAAGCAGTCTTTCGCGAAACGACGATGAGCGCATCACCATAGGGTATCTGATGCTCCTTCTATGTTGGCTGTTCGAAGACCTGGATGGGGTGAACGAGTTGCTAGAGGAAGGTAGCAACGTCCAGCGACTCATCCAGACTGTCGTGAAAAACAGCTCCAGTGAAACACTGGTACAGGGTCTCTGCGCGATGATGCTCGGCGTAGCCTATGAATTCTCCACTAAAGACTCGCCGATACCACGAGGCACCCTGCAATCGCTGTTGATGTCCAACATGGGCCGCGACAGGTATATCGACAAGATGAGCAAATTGCGGGCTCATCCACACGTGCGGGACTTCGAGATGATTCCGCAAAAGCTTGATCCTTCGACGGGCAAACTTCCCGAGGTCTATTTCGACGAGACATTTGTTGATTTCTTCAAAGATAACTACAGCCGGATTTTGCGAGCCATCGACAGAGATCCCGGGATGGAGATCTCAGTGGTCACAAACGGTGTTCAGAAAGGAATATCGCGAGAACTTGTCGACTCGCTGCGGTCCCAGTTGGATGAGAAGGAAAAGACACTGCAAGGTTGCCAGGCGAGTCTTGCCCACCTTGAACAACAACTCGGTCAGGAGCGCGCGGACACGAGACGTCTTAAGGAAACCACCTCAGTCGAGCTCACTCGGATAAAATCCGTCAACGAGAGCCTGCAGAGGAACCACGAGACCGAGATCCGGCAACTGCACGAGCAGTTCAGCATGAAAGAGGCCGAGCTTCAGAGGCACGTGGAGACGGCGCGGAGAGAAGGCGCTTCCGAGATCGAAAGACTTCAGAAGAGGGCCGAGACGGCGCAGCAGGAGGCAGCGGCCGAGGTAGAGAAGCTCCATAAGAAGGCCGAGGCCGATCTTAAAGCGAAGGTCGAAGAGTACGAGCAGCAGCTCCGGCTCAAAGATGAAGAACACCAGAAGCAGCTGGCATTGAAGGATGAGCAGCGGGCACGCGAGGTCGAGGAAGTCCGCAAGCAGACGCAAGAGGGTCACAGGCGCAGACAGTCAGAAGCAGATCGGTCATCGAGGCGGGCGGAGGCAGAGAAGGCTGACCTGAAGGCCACAATCAGCAGGCTCGAGGTGGACCTTATGAAGGTAATATACCTGGCAAATAATAGCGAACCTTACTCCCGACGCTAACATGCTTGTAGGCCAACAAGAGCAAGACGCAGGAAGCTTCAGCAGCTAAGGAGGCCTCGGAGCGTGCTGCAAAGAAGGCTGCTGAGTTGGAGAAGAAGGTCAAGGACCTGGAAACAAAAACCAAAGAGGTATGCGACCCTGTTGAAATGCTGACAAGGGTGGGGCCCGTGCTAACCTTATCTCTCTAGGCTGAGGCTCTCGTCCAGCAGAAGGAGACAGAGAAGGAGTCTACGCAGGGCGAGTTGGATGACATGCTGATGCTCTTTGCTGATGCGGAAGAGAAGGTCAACAAGTACAAAGAGAAGCTCAAGGCCTTGGGTGAGACCATCTCGGATGACGAGGACGACGGCGAGGACGACGAAGAGGGAGAAGCAGATGAGGATGAAGATGGAGACAGCACAAAGGAGGACGAAACGGCGGGAAAGGGTGGCAACGACGTGGACTAGAACTCTTCACCCTTGGATCTCATCTCCAAGTATTGGCAGAAAGTCAGGGCCCAAGCGGTTGTATTGGCTGTTGGTTATCCGGACAAATCCATCTCTCGCGGCTCAGAGGATTCGACGGCATTATGAAAGCGTTGCACAGCCTAGGATGAGATTTATGTAGCATAGCTCTCAGCAGGACTAGGTGTATGTATATAGCATTTGGGGGACCAAGCCAACTATGGAATTGACAAAACAGCATTAGAACATCACACCTACTCAAGATGGAACAGCCAGAGGAGACACAATACAGCCTGAAACGGGGAGGCTGGCAGTTCCCAGAATTGTCTTATGCGAGGAATCTCTCTGTTCGGCATGACCCGTAAAAAGTTTCCCGCATGCAGAATTTTTGGGGTTGCAGGCTTGCAGCACTTGAATTTTTTCGCTCGCCCGTTGTACTTACAACGCTGCATGGATGTTCGAACACCTGCTAAATCTACCCTGACATATATATACCGCCTGCTTGAATTTCTGCTGTTCAGACCTGTAAGTACAATGATTTGGCAATTGCAACGGTCTCTCTGTGTCTTCGCGCTCTCTCACAGCGTGATATCAGAAGGGCATTTAAAATAGCGCTAACGACATCAGTAGGGCATCCAGACCGTTCTGAAGAAAGCCTGAAGTTCTTCGTGCCAGTGCAGAACCCAACTCACCTGCGCTGCATCATGTCAAAGGAGGCAGACGACATTGTTAGCGGGTCTGAGGGCTCTGAGGGCTGGGATGACGTCGACGAGGGCGGCGACGAGGAGAGCCTGGAAATCGTTTCGCTCCTGGACGACAAGGTCTTCCCCGATGCCCAGTCTATGCTGGAGCACTGCAAGAGCAGCTTCAACTTCGACTTCGTGGCGGTGCGCGACCGTCTCGGTCTGGACTTTTACGGCAGCATCAAGCTTGTCAACTTTGGTTCGTTGGCTTCTCAAGCTCCTCCCTGATATCTCAGCTAATGCTCTTCCCAGTCCGAAGCACTGTGAAAGGCGGCAAATCCCTGCCAGACCAGATCACCGAGGCGGATATCCAAGATGACACATTCCTTATGCCAGTCTTGCCTGATGATGCGCTCATAATGTGCCTGGATGACCTACCGTCTTCCTCAGACGTTGCAGATGGCAAGGGCAAAGCTGTTGAGGATGCGTCAACGACGGGAACGGCTGACGACGCCGCCAGCAAGAACGCCTCTCTGCAGGCCCAGCTGGACGAGCTCAACAAGCAGTTTGCCAACTACCGACTTGCTGTGGAGCAGACCCTTGATAAGCGATGGCATGCAGACGATGATGACTCGTCATCGCGGTCGTCGGCCAGCTCGAAGAAGGACAAGAAGGATGAATCAGCGTACTACTGGGAATCGTATGCGCACAACGGTATGCTGCTCACCTGCCCTCGTAGAGTCGGACAAACCTTCCAAATACTGACTACGTTGACAGATATCCATGAGACCATGCTGAAAGACACCGTCCGCACGGAGGGTTACCGCGACTTCATCTACAACAACAAGCACCTCTTCAAGGGCAAGACCGTCCTGGACATCGGGTGCGGGACCGGCATCCTGTCCATGTTCTGCGCCAAGGCCGGGGCCGCACACGTCTATGCCATCGACAAGTCCGCCATTCTGGACAAGGCGAGGGAGAACATCTTCAACAACGGCCTGTCGGACACGATCACCTGCCTGCGCGGGCGGGTCGAGGACATCGTGCTGCCGGTGGAGAAGGTCGACATCATCGTCTCAGAGTGGATGGGCTACGCGCTCCTGTACGAGGCGATGCTGCCCTCGGTGCTCTTCGCCCGCGACAGGTACCTCAAGCCGGACGGTCTGCTGGTGCCGTCGCACACGACCATCTTCCACGCGCCCGTGTCGGACCCTGAGTACGTGGCCGACAACGTCACCTTCTGGCGGGACGTGTACGGCTTCGACATGAAGGCCATGCAGGAGGGCATGCTCAAGGAGGTCAGGGTGCAGACCATGCCGGCCGAGGCGCTCTGCGGCACCGCGAGCACGCACGCGCTCGACCTGTACCACGTCAAAGCCGAGGAACTTACCTTCACGGCCACCTGGAGCAGTAGGATCAACAGGGACGTGGACAGCGTGGACGGCTTCCTCATCTGGTTCGACAACTACTTCGCCGCGACGCGGCGGGGGGAGCCCGAACTCATAGAGACGCCGGCCGACGACTGGGAGGCGGCCAGGAAGGACGGCAGCAACGCCTTCACCACCGGCCCGCACCGCAAGGAGACCCACTGGAAGCAGGTCCTGATGCTGGTCGAGGACAGGGACGGCCACGAGCGCAAGCCTTTCAAGGCGGGAGAGCAGATTGAGGGCTCCCTGTCTTACTCTGCGCCAGAGGACCACGCGCGTGGGCTGTTGATTAAGGTGGAGTGGGACGGGCTGCCAAATGCTGAGAAGTCCCAGGTCTGGGCTCTTACTTAGTTTATAAGTCAAATCTGGCCGAGAGAGACCATGAAGACTATAGATTTCTTTAGTGGAGCTTAATCCGTACTTGATCCCAGTGCCAGACCAATCTGCCTCCAGTGCGAGAAACGTTTGTCAAGGGCCTATGTGCTCTCCAGAATAAGGTATGACATTCAATAGACAGAGGACACGCGGCTAGAAATTTGCCTTGGTCTCACGTTGCTTCCCCATACAAAGCTGGCTCTGGGCTCTGCGAGCTTTGTCTTCGTGACGGTGTGAAATCTGCCTACGTATGGAGAAGCGAGGTGGGCTTGCCTCCGGTATTGGTCATATTCTACTCACATATCTGCTTATTCTCACAGAAATGTAAAATGCCTGTGCTATATGAAAGCACTTGCCTACTCCCTTCAAACCTCACAGATGCGGCACACCCGCACTTTCCATGATCAGATTCACAATGCTCAAAAACCCCTCCCCAAGAATGAAACCTGATGCGAGCACAATTAGCGGCGTGTCTTCCCTAGTGCCCTTTCTCCTCCACCACCAGGCCACCAACCCGCCCACCGTCCTTGCAAGTGTGAAGCTAGGCACTGCCGTTTGTTAGCCACGTCATTCCAACCGGACTCAACTATCGCAAGAGCTTCGCACAGGGGTTGGGCAAGAGAGCAGAGTGAGCCAGGACTTACCGTTATACATCCCGACGGCCACTGCAATTCCTCCAGGAACGAGGTGCTGCCACCTTTTGTTCGTGGCATAAATCCTCACCATGGTGGTCAGGGTGAACAGCACCGCAAACGCTATAGCCCACTCTCTGGCCATGTAAGGCAGCCCCTGGCCGGTGACCAGCCTCGCGGTGAAGATCCACACATAGGCGGTCGGGACCTGGAACAACGAGCCCGGGATGGTGTACACGGCCGTATAGAGCTTGTATATGAAGGCGCTCACCACGGCGCCGACGGTGGCGCCGACTACCTGGCCCCAGAACTGAGCTTTGGGCGCCGCGCCCAGGAGGTGGCCTGTCTTGAGGTCCTGCATCAGGTCGCCGGCCTGCAGGGCGCCGGCCTCGGAGACGGCGCCGGCAACGAGGTTGATGAGCACCGAGGTGGGGTGGGACTGCGGCACGATGAGGGCGAAGAAGAGCTGCGCCAGCTTGGAGATGCCCGACACGGGGTTCAGGTCCGTCTCGCCCAGCGCGCGCACGCCCATGATGCTTAGCACCAGGGCCATCAGCACCGCCGACACGGTCGCGTACAGGGGTACGAGATCCCCGAAGACGACGTGGATGCAGAGCACGCAGAAGGCTATGGACAGGACGAGCCCAACAATCACCGTGCGCGTCGAGATCAGCTGCGAGGGTGGGGCGTCGTCCTGGTCAGCCTCGGCAAGGAGGTGCGAGATGGACTGCTGCTGCTGCTGCTCCTCTTCCCGCTCAGGTTGCTGGTGGTCGGACGAGGGGCTGGGCGGCGGGATGTCGTCCTCCTGGGGCCTGAGCGTGGTGTACCCTTGATGACGGGGAGGGAGCAGTTGGCTGAGGCTTGTGTCCCCGTTCTGCCACCGCTCGTGGAAGCTGGCGCCGGCTTTGGTGAGGCGCTGGAGCAAGGGGCGCGAGGCGAGGTAGCCGAGACTGACGACGGCGTCGGCGAGCATGATTGCAAGCGATGTCCACACGATCCAGCCTTTGCTCCCGTTCTCCCAGTCGCTGATCTTGCCAGGGGCCCAACCTTGGTGCTTAGCCAGCGGTGAGAGCATGCCCCATCCGAGTACTGCGCCCAGGAGCTGTTGAGTAAGGTCAGCACAGAGATTCGATCCGCCTTCAGATCAAGGCTTACCATGTGAATTGTAGTTGCCGGTCCCATAATAATGCCTTGCCCGACATAAGCCAGGCTTGGGTTCAGCGTCCACAGCCATGTCGAGGCTGCTGCTGTGCCAAATATAGGCAGATCTCTCAAGATTGGAAAGAAGTAAGTCGCAAATGTGTATAGCCCGGATATGAAGAAACATGTCAGTAGTAACCTCACGTTAGCTTTCCACTGCTGCCTCCGAAGATCCGCGCCTTCTTCCTCGTCCACGGGATGCACCGGTCCGTCCTGCTCGAAACGCCCGCCGAGGCCCTCAGGCACAACATGCTCATTGTTGTGCTTAGGGGACGAGTCATCCCTCACCAGTCCGGTCTTGCCATGTAGCACACTGATCAACACCGCAGTGCTGAAGCCGCTTGGGAACCTGAGCTTCTCCCGGATGATGACCTGTCGCCTCAGTGGGACAGCAAAGACCACACCAAAGTAACACAGCCCCAGGGACCAGACGACAAGCTTCCAGGTGCCGAGGCTGACGGGCCCCTGCTCCTCAGGCTTCAGGAGATACTGCATGGCAGGCAGCACGCCGACGAAGCCGCAGCCGAGCGGCATGATGGCCATGGAACCGGCAACGGTCTGGACCAGGACGTTCTCGACGGGCGAGAAGGGGAAGGACAGGTGGCGGGACAGGGTCTTGAAGATGCCGAAGCCCATGAGCGAGGCTGGCATGGTCATCATGCTGACCCAGCCGGTCTGGAGGCCAAAGTACATGTTGGAGAAGCAGATGACGAGGCCAACCAGGAGGCCGGCGGCGATGGCGCGCAGTGTGAAGCTGCGGCCTTCGACGTCGAGCCCTGGCTTGGCCACCCGGAGCGTTGGGGTGGATGGCGAGTGGTCTTGGTCGTCATCTGGGAGCGCGACTCCCGCGTCAGGCGCTTGTCGTGACGAGAGGGCGTCTCCTTGTGCAGCATCGTCGGTGTTGCCAAGACGACCGTAGGCGGAGCGATCATGGCCCCTGTCGGGAGCCATGTCTACTGCTGTGATCCCCAGAGTTCTTGGGCCGCGGGTCGACAGCTCAAACAGCCTGATGCCCCGACCTGGACTCGAACTCGAACTCGGAGAGGTCAAAGGCCAGGCTCTAGAGCTCGGAATGTTGAGTAATGGAATTCAGAAGTGCAGCAGACCGCGTGCCCATGAGCAGGTCACGGCGCACAGCTAATCATTTCGAAAGAGGGCATAGAGAGAGGCGATCCCGGCAGATTGGGTCCCCCGTGACCGTTGCAGCCGGCAGACGGCGACGATGATGCCATAAGACCGGTCCGATGAGAGAGAAAGCTTATGTAAGCCATCCCACCCCGTGAAAGCTACATAGTCTAGTACTTTTGTGGTATCTGGTATCTGCACAACAGCCTGGAGTAAAATTGGAAGAGCTCTGGTAAGGATCCTCTGACGAGCCCCCGGGGGGGGGGGGGGTTTGGAGCAGTATCTAGAGTCAAGCAGGCCGGCAGGCCTGATGCCTGTTCTCGCTGTCTTGACGCCATGTGCACGAGAAGCAATTGTCCCAGTGCCAGAGTGCCAGAGTGCCCAAGCAGGTCTCCGGTGTCTGTCCGTTGAACCAATGGTGTGTGGGTCTGCTGCGCCCTGCCTGTCCTTACCCGGGCTTGGCCCCTTGTCAATGTCTTGTCGACGCACGCTACCGACGAGGACCGACCGCTTCGGCTCCGGCTCGGCCCAATGCAGGCCGCGCTGTTTGCCCTGACAGCAGCAATTGCGACTATGACCGCGACCGCGACTATGGCTATGGCTATGACTAGCATCAGATACTGTAGATTATACCTAGTACGGATCGCAATTGTTGCCATGTACGTGCGAGTCCCAGACCCAACTCCCCACAAGCTTAAAGTCGCGGCGGCCAATTCATTTTGTTCCTGTTACCAAAGTGGTCCCACCTGAGGAAGCAACGTCTCATTTGCGCCCTGAGGGATCGGGGTGGCAGCCGGAATGCAAAATAAACCGCACGTAGCCCAAATCTCACCACAACCTTTTACATTACAACCCAAATTACTCAACAACAAAATAGTATGTGCTAATATCTAATTACATCAAAATATACAGAATCAGTTTCTGATTCTAGTAGTATTAATTTTCAAGATAAAAGTTGTGGTTATGGTGGATAAATTAAGTGGGAGTACGCGTGGTAGCAATTCCCATACTGAGCTACGGGCGGTTTTTTTTGCATTCCGGCTGGGTGGCAGGGTGGCAGGGTGGGTGGCTCGCAGCGAGGGACGTTAGGGCCCAGCTTTGAAATTCCCTCCTGCGAAAACTCGTAAGTAGTTGGCCCCCCGGCGAAAAAATCTCTTCACCTCGCCGCGAGACTCGTTGCGCTCCTGCTATTCCCGGGACAGGACATCTCTCACCCCCCAGTCTCGCCATGCGCCACTTTCGAGCACATCGATGCCCCTTCTGGCCCGTCCGAGTCTTCTCATACCTGCAGATCTTGGCAGCAAGGAGTGGATCCCAACATCTGCGACCCCGCGAGGCAGGCCTCGTCGCCTGGGCTAATGCAGTTGCTCCTTCACTCGCCCTGCCTCTTGGGATCCCCAGGCCATCGCAACCCGCCGATTGTGATGCCTTGAGCCGCGAAAACCCCCCGGTCCTGCCATTCGGCTAGTCCGTCATGGAATGGAAATTTTTCAAAAGAAGAAAATCTCAAGTGAGGCACGCGACTGCTGGCAGGGGAGGGGGGTAAAGGTGAGGGCCACCACCGCGTGTGTTGGTGATGGCCTTGGTGATGATGTTCAGAATCACACCACGCCAGCAGCCGCGAAGCACAACCACTACCACGGATATAAGACCCCACCTGCAAGCCCAGTTTCTATGCGTACAACTTTTTGCAAATATCTCGATAGATCATCTAGATTATTACCTTTGCTAAACCCCCCATTCGTCCTCGGACCTGCTCGGCCTGGCCCAAGTGTCAGTCTAACGAGCCCCAGCTTCAGGCTTCGTACCCACCAGTCCACTTGCACGCGCAGCCACCACCCTGTCGTTCAGGCCTGTTCTCCAAGGGACGAGGGAAAAGCTTTATTATTGCCCGTCACCCGCTCTGTCTCTCGTATATATATATATATATATAGCTGTCAAGCCACCTGGATAATAATCCCTTGCCATCAGCTGTGCATACCTGTTCACTCGTCCTGCCGTCCAAGTGTTGCTCTTCACCAACTCTGGTCGACTCTGCCCCCCTGAGGACCCTCCCTGGTGGTAGCTTTGGCTCGAGCTCATCCGGACCGGACAATTGTTGGGGTTGGTTCTCCACCAGATCCCACACGGGAAGAAAAAGTCCAGCATCAACGTCATCCTCGTGACTCACCAGGTGACATTTATTTGGGCGCCGGGTTCCCGCTCCTCCTCAGGTTCCAGGTTCCGCATACTGTACCATCCACGAGTCCCAACCAAACAGCAGGCACGAGGATCCAGCCCAGCATGGCCAAAGCCGACGCCATAGTCGCCGCAGGGCGCGGCGATGACAGCCCCGACCCCGAGAAGCAGTCCATCACCGAGGCCTCTACTCATGAGCTGAAGCGCGAGATGTCAGGTCGTCACCTGCAGTTCATCGCCATCGGAGGTGCCGTAGGCACGGGCTTGTTCATTGGCAGCGGCGAGTCTCTGGCCACAGCGGGTCCTGTTGGCTGTCTGATTTCCTATATCGCTGTCGGAACGATCCTGTACTCGGTCATGACCAGCCTGGGCGAGATGGCGACGTACATTCCCACGGCTGGCTCATTCACATCATACAGCGCTCGTTTTGTCGACCCGGCGCTGGGCTTTGCGATGGGGTGGCTCTACTGGTTTAGCTGTGAGTCTTGACATTCCCATGCCACCCATTTATCTGGGTGACATTTTGAGCCGGTTTTGGGAGCACGGCTAACATACCTCAAGGGGCTATTACGTGGGCTCTTGAGTTGACCGCTGCCGGCATGATCATCCAGTACTGGAACAGCAGCATCAACATTGGCATCTGGATCGCCGTCTTTTGGGTTCTGTTCACTGCAATCAACTTCGTTCCTGTCAAGTGGTACGGCGAGATGGAGTACTGGTTTGTCTCGATCAAGGTCATCACCATTCTCGGATTCCTCATTTTCGCGGTATGTATCAGTCTGCTCAATCCCCAGGAATTCGTCTCGGAGTTGGCGGGCAGCATTCGAGGATTACCTGCGCCTCAGAATATGCCTCACGACACCGAAAGCCTCTGAAAACGCGCTGCTTCGAATTCCACTGACCAAATCGAGCAGATCTGCATCAACGCAGGCGCAAGCCCCCAGGGATATCTAGGCTTCACCTACTGGAAAAACCCTGGCGCGTTTGCCTCGTACGACGAAAACATGGTCCCGGCCACCGGCAAGTTCGTGTCATTCTGGAGCGTTCTCGTCACGGCCGCTTTCTCGTACCAGGGTGCAGAGCTGGTTGGCGTTGGCGCGGGGGAGGCTCGCAACCCGCACAAGACGGTCCCGATAGCCATCCGGAACACATTCTGGGGCATCCTGTTCCTTTTTGTGTCTACAATCTTCTTCCTTGGGATCCTCGTCCCGTACGACAACCCGGAGCTCGCCAACGGCAGCACCAGCGCCGCCGGCTCCCCACTGGTCATTGCCGCGAACCTCGCCTCGGTCCGCGTTCTGCCTGACATCATAAACGCCGTCCTTTTGACCGCCGTGCTATCCGCTGCGAACTCGGTCGTGTACTCTGGCAGTCGTATCGTCGTGGGTCTCGCGAACGAGGGCCACGCGCCTCGTTTTCTAACCAAGACCAACAAGCATGGCGTTCCCTACAACGCCGTGGCCTTCACGTCGGCATTTGGCCTCCTCGCCTTCCTCAACCTCTCTCCATCTGGCACTGACGCCTTCAACTGGTTCCTGAACATCACCGCCGTGGCAGGCTTGATCACCTGGGCCAGCATCAACCTGTCACACATCAATTTCCAGCGTGCCATGAAGGTCCAGGGTATTCCCCGCCACTTGCTGCCGTACCGGGCGCCGCTGCAGCCATACCTGGCGTGGTACGGTCTGTTCTTCAACACCCTGATCGTGATCACGCAGGGCTTTACAGCGTTCATGCCTTGGAGCACCGTGGACTTTTTCACGGCATATATAAGCGTCATCCTATTTGTAGTGCTTTACGTTGGGTACAAGGTTGCATTCCGTCCGGCGTTTGTAAAAATGAGCGAGGCAGACTTGAACAAGGGGCGCTTGCAGACCGCGGAAGGGGTGGTCGTCGAGCAATGACTGGACAGTCAGGTGCCTCGTGTATAATAGAGAGGGTGTTATTTCTTATACACTACAGTACAGTACAGTACAACAACTGTGTTTAATGCCAGAGAGCGAATACCGATTTACGCAACACATACGCGGGTGTCTTGCAGTATTACCGTGGTCATGGTTCCAATACAAACTGCAGTGTCATCACCGTGTGCAGGCATCTTTCGTCTTGACGAGTGGGTAACTTGGTGCTTGTGATCGTTTGGTACTCATATAAATGTGCCTTTACGGCCCACCCCTTGCCTTCCAACTCTGCGCAACACTCGCCATAGTCTCAAAGGTGATCTCTCCTCCGCTGGACTCAGCCATCTGCGCCAACCTCGCAAGAAACCTATCCACCATGCCCACAATGTGAGCTCTCCCTGCGCTCTCAGGGTGCCAGATCAGAGGATAAATCGACCCGTACCCCTTCCCAGGCCCCTCATCCACAAACGACTCGTTCTCCCACAACCACTCGAACCGATCCCACCACATCCCCTCCACCACGTCGGTCGCAACGTAACCATGGGTTGAGGCCGTGTACGGATAAAAGCCCAAGGGGGTCATGTCCTCGGTATACCACGACGCAGGGACCTCGACCATCGCCCGCTCCGCCTTCGCCGTCCCAGGGAGCGGCTGCGCGGGCAGTGGCGTAGGGCGCATCCACGTCGTCGCCGGCTTGCTGTAGTCTGGCACGTGAGGTGTCTCCTGAGGGAAGGGGCACGGCAGGAAGTACGGCAGGGAGTCATGCGCGTTCAAGCTGCTGTCGTACAGGAACCTGCGCTGCTGGAGCAGGTCGACGGTAGACTCGCGGATCTGGTATAGAGGCGCCCGGTAGCCAAGCGGCCGCTGCTGTTGCTGCTGCTGTTGCTGCTGCTGCTGCTGCTGACCCACGCCGGCCCCGTGGCCCCTGCTCCTGCCGCGCAGCAGTCTCGTCGCGAGCTCAAAGCACCGGTCCAGCACATTGGCTTCCTGCTCCGGGGTCATAGCATATGCGCCCTCATGGCTGTACCCATGCAAGCCTATCTCGGCGCCGCTGGCTGCGATCTCGGCCGCCCTCTCCGGGAAGGTCTCGATGCTATGGCCTGGTATAAACCAGGTCACCTTGTCTGAGATGTTGTACTTGGCGAACAGCCTCAGCAGCCGGGGCACGCCGACGTTGGCGCTCAGCAGGCCGGCCGAGTAGTCCGAGAGGGTGTTCTCGGGCGTGTGGCCTGTCCCAAGGTACCCTGAGAGGGCGTCGAAGTCTACCGACAGGCATATGCGCATGCGGCGTGGTCTCGGATTGCTTGTGTCCATGGGGGCTATAGTGTACCCGACCTATATTGTGAGGATGCTGAACGACTCGTGATAACGCGAACAGGAAGGCTCAGCGCCTAGTTTGCATGATGCTGTAGGGCCTTCTGCCGTTTGTTGGACTCGAGGGCTGCCATAGGGGTCCATGACGGCGTTCGCCCCGCCCCTGTAGTGCCGAGACCGTCTTCTGGATCGGCCCATGACGGAGCTGTCCAACGGCCCCGGTCCGAAAACTTCGGACTGAACGATGAAGTCCATGTTATGGTTCCGATTTTACAACTATCCAGCTGTCCGGATTGATTCAGTCTGCAAAAGCTGAGTCCGAAAGCCTAGAATTAGCGAAAGTGTTTGAAACCTCGAATGTGATACTAGACTTACCTGTTGTGAAACGAGCTGCTAGCTTATTTCTCAGTTTGAGGATCGAAAATTGCTCATTCCTCTCCCAGATTCCTTGAAACCATCAAAGATACCTTCCGCATAATGCTACCGGCTCACAATCGGCTCCTTTATATTTCACTTTGAATGGCCCTAGATCTCGGCGGCTCAGGGTCATACAATACTTGGTGGACGGGATTGCTTGCTCGTGCTATTACTAGCAGCCGACTTTTAAATCTGAGATTAGAATATAGTATTGATGTCAAAAGAAGATGGTATGCTCCCCTTCATTACGATTGAATATGCATTTAATCACTGGTCATCCCATGTACATGCGCACCCATTGTCCACAGGCATGTCTCGCTGTCTTCAGTTGCAAACTTGGCGTTTCCCACTCCTAATTACGCCGACACATCTCTCTACTCACTTCATTAAGACAGGGACAAAAATTTGAGTCTGCAGCGTGGTCATAAAGTACTTGGTAGCTGTGTGCGGACGTACCCTGGCCGAAGTCTTACTCCCATCGGGAATTTGCAGATGTTTCGCTCTCAGCGATACGGAAGTAGCTCCCGTACCTCACTAGAATACCTCGCGAACCTTATCCTCGGGCTGAATATCAAACCCGAAAATGCAGAGAGTAAGGGGTTTCTACCCGTGCGTTGTGTCTTGCCATCTCCCACTGTTGGTGGACGAGACTGGCTCTTGCTAACGACGACCCCCGGCCTGAGGGGACTATCTGGGAACAGGCAGCAAGCAATAAGAGACAAAAGTCCAGACAAACCATTTCAACCTTTGAAAAGGCAACACGAGGGAAAGACCTGAGGAATATCATCACTATCCCATGTTCACTACGAAGCATTCTGCCCATCATTCTAACAAAACATGATGCTGGCAAAGACTGGCTCATCGCACGGAAATACGGACATACGTGCTTGGCCGCCTTCCACCGGCTCATTTGGTTGTCAATTAAAAGCATTGTCAGAGTGGAGATACTATAAAGTACACACTTTGAGACATGCTCAAACTCTCCAAATCAAACCTCTGGAAACAATCGCATTGTTGTCACACAGCAGCTCTCACATTCTATCAATTCTGAACACTCATCGATCCGCATCCAATGGCCCTTCTTGCGCTCCGGCCAGCACAAGGCACTTAGAAATAACACCTTGGCACCCATGACCCATCCTGCACTCAGTTGAGCGCGTATCGAGGAGGCCAGTATGCTTAACACGACTGGTTTAGCTGTCCTCATAGCATCGCTGGTCATTTGTGTCGTCGGACGGGCTATGTACAATGTCTTCTTTGATCCGCTAGCGAACATTCCTGGGCACAGGCTTGCAGCAATCACTCGCCTTTGGTTCTTCGCTAGAGATATCAGCGGCTGACAATCCTGAAGTGGCATCAGACACACGGTGCGTACTAGGAGCACACCCAAAAGCGGGAGGATTGTCGTCGAAGAATAGTGGCACGGAACGGACCGCGGAAGAAGACCCTCACTGACCAAGCCGACAGGCCCTGTAATCCGTGTGGCACCCAACGAGCTGTCCTTCTATGATATCGACTCGTATCTTTCGGAGCTCTACGCGCAGGACACCAAGTTACCCAAGCTCGTCACGATTTTCCAGTACTTCCCGCTCCTCCATTCTCTGGCCATTGTTCTCCAACGCTTTTCGTCGTCCACGTCGTCGGCCGCTCGCGTCACCGAGGTGGGTTCTCAACTAGCACCGCCGAGCTCGCAAACTTTCGGTGCGCTGATCTAGGCGTGTCTTCTCACACTCTTAGGGCTCCACCATCGGTTGGGACCGATTCATCAACCAGAAGGCGCAAGGGGAGACGAACGGCATGATATTGTTCGAAAGTATGCTCGAAAGAGCGAGGAAAAGAAACGTTGAGATTGAACGTGGCAGGGGAATAGCTAATGGCTCTTTAATGCTGGTGGCAGGTACGTGTTTCACCGGACGGAGTTCTGTATTTTGAGAATATTTTGTTCTTAACACGTATGCGCGTAATATGGACTGGGACCACTGCTGCTGCCAGTAAGTAACCCATAAGCTGTTCTGTTGGAGCCAATTGTGCAAGAGATGCGTCAGAGACTTCAACAATCTGCAACGATCATGTAGTGTTTCTTGATATATTCCTTCTCTCCATTAGGAACCCATGCGTAGAATTTGGCGGATTTGTAACATCACCCAGAGTCACCACGGGAAAATTCCACCTCACAAAGCAGCCTGAGCTTTGGAGCGCTCAGTGGTACTACTGCACTGATCCAACCGTCTACAGCCAGCCGGGGCTGTTCAAGCCGGAGCGTTGGTTGACTGACGACGCGGACGCCTTGCATGCCATGAATCGGCACTTGGTTGTCTTCTCCAATGGATCTAGAAATCGTATTGGGCAAAAGATACTGAAACAGGTCCGGATCTAATATGGCTGAATTCGAGGAGACGCGAGGGAGACTGTAGTACATGTGATGAATCCATACTGCAGCATTCATGAGTGTGTTCAGTGAACCGAAAGGCTTGGTGTGAGCTGCAGTGCATGTGATTGGTCACTTGCCGCCGTCCCACCCTCTAAGTAAATAAAACAGCAGACCGAGCCAAAAACTCCGGCTGCAACTCGAAGCCACAGCAGGTCTGAACGAGGAAATTGCAAGCAATTTGTAGGACGTCATTCACCCCTTGACCCAAATCGGGATCAAATGATTCCCTGTATTGTTCTATTGAGGTAGCGCGACCGCTGCAGCTGTCTTGCGGCCCCAATTCAGCCGGGTCAGCAGCAGCGCCATCGTCGGGGAGGTTCGTCAGTGAAGACCAGAGTTACGCGGAGAGTTGGGCTCTTCCCTGTAGCCAGGAACACAGTCTTGAAAGCTAGCATCGGAAGGATTGCTGGCGGAATCGGGGACAGGCTCAGAGTTGGCAGCCCTTGCAGACAACTTCCCACAGCTCGCGGAATACTCAGGGACGCAAGACCTCCTCAACCGCGGATAACGCGAATATAGAGCCTGCTGTGAGTAATACGCATCGCATTGAGGTTGTGATATACAACAGCAGTTTTAGATGCCGGAAACACGGGTATATTGATGAAACTTCGGCTCGCTGTTGGCGCAAGCTATGTACTCGAAAAAACCGCCTCATCCATGTCAACTTGAATACAAAACCGAGTACCGCCACCTGTTCCTCCCCAGACAACCTGCCAGTCTCCGATATGAGGATAGAGAAGATCCATCAGGAGCCGTATAACGCCTATTCATGACTTCGGAGAAAGGAAAGGGTATCCGTCAGGAAAGTATAGTACAGAAAAAGCGTTTCTCATAACCAGATCACGACCTACCACGATGATATATACCCAGCCTCGGTTTCGCATGACGGAGAGGTGTCCCTCCAGTACCAGACTCAGTGCTTACAGATCACACAGACACTTACGTCTGTTGCCTCGAAGCGCAGGTCCACTCGTCCAGGAAGTTCGGCTCGTCCTCCTTCTTCTCTAGCTTTTTGGCGAGAACTGCTGCTCTGACAGCCTCCAGCCGCCCGTAGGACGGTAGGTCTTTCGAACAAAGCGCAATCTGTGCATCTATAATGGCCATGATAGCCCTTCCACTCTTATCTCGCGCGTGTAGGTTGGCACCTCTGTCGAGCAACTTGCTGACGACGTGCTTGTTTCCACGTTTCGCAGCGACCAGGAGCGCCGTCTCACCCTGGCGGTTCCGTGCGTCGAGTATGGCCCCCTTCTCGATGAGCAAATCGAGAATCCTCCCGATGTGCTGACCGCTCTTGTCGTCTTGGTCGTCAGAAAGTTGTTCTGCGAAGGCTATCAAAACAGTGTTGCCCTTGTGATCGTAGTGGTTGACATCGGGAGGTGCTGTCTGATTCACCGGCGTCAAGAGTCCTTGGAGATACTGGAGTCTTTGGGTGATAGGCTTGATACGTTCTGCGTCTTCCTTGCCGTGCTTTCGCTTGAGTGAACCCTTGGTGTTAGTGGTCGGTGGTTGTGATGGATTTGGGGTGTTGGGATCTGGACTGCTGGGAGTGCTGGTGATGAAATGCATCTCTGCCAAGCAGTGCAGTCCATTCCGGCCTTCAGCATCCTCCAGAAACGGGTTATTATAAGCCTCGGTAACGATAGATATCAGACCCAAGTCTCTGGTCGTAAAATCATCCTCTGGGGCCTCTTCGGCCAGGGGCGAGAGTGCCGTCGTGCCCGTGCGTCTTGGAGGCGCAAAGGACGTGTCGACGGCGTGAGTTGGCGGCTTAACACCAAATGCATCTCGCGGTATTGAAGACCAATAGTGCTGGTTGATGTTTTCAATAATTTTGGGGTCGTGTACGAATCGATCGAGTTGGTGGAAGAAGGTGCGACCATAGACATCGGGAGCGTATATCAAGTTCTTGTGGCTTGTGTAGAGGAATCTCAAGAGCCTGTACAGAGGGTGATTGAGGTCATCCGCGTTGAAGAACCAAACGGGGCTCAGAACATGAAGAAATGTCTGGTGTGCGTTGTTTGTCCTGCTGGGATCTGCGCGCCCGGATTCGAGCAGATGACATGTTATTTCAACATCAGACTGATTGTCAGATGCGGCGAATATGTGGAGAGGAGTGTTGCCGAAGCGGTCCGCAGTTGACGCATCTTCAGAACCTTGCCGGACGCTCATTGCCCGATCACAAAGTTCGCCCCTTTCAGTGAGATAAAAGACCTCGGAGAGGTCGGCTGTATCGTCCGCAATGGTACACCAGCAGAGGCCACCATCTTGGCCCAAGGATTTGGCGAAATGTTTCTGCGCATTGCATTGGGCCACGTATTTCCTAGAGATCATGAAATCGCCAGGCACAGCTAGTCCGGGGTGCGGTAGTGGCCCGTTTGAGATTGGGCTATGATGTGTTGGAAAATCCGAAGGTGCCCGACATGGTGAGTTCCCGAGGTTCTCAGAACTACCGATTGTGAGTCTGCTCATCAGGACAGACACCTGCTTAGCAAAGACGGTGGAGACGCTGATACGGTTCCTCAGGTTTTTGATGCTGTCGGTGCTCATTTGAGTCGACGTAGTGAAAACCGTATCGTTACGAGGTGGGCGAGGGAAGGGAGGGTGGAAAGGAAATGGATCGTCGTCCTTCGGGAAGGCTGAGAACACAGGGCCTGGCGACGCTGAAGCCATCGTGCTCGGTGAGGCAAAATCGTATCGCATGTCCATTTGGGGGCTCTTGAGGGTGGCGGAATCATCGAAACGGGATACCTCCGAGAAAGACGGGGTGCCGAGTTCCTCCTTCAGGGCTGCCATCACGCCGACCTCCTGGTCGATGGGTGTTCCATCGCTCCTGCGTCGACGCTGGCTGCGTTTGTGGAGCAACTTGAAGCGGGTGTTCATGTCATTCCTGTCGACTGGCCGTAAGGGCCGAGGGTCATGACCGACCATCTTGTGCAAGGTCTTCTGTGCCGAGTTTTTCCTGATCCGTCATCAGCAACGCACTTGGAACGAGCCAGATGGAGCAGCAACTTTGGGGAGTTCATACTTCACGTCGTCGTTGGGAAAGAGGGCCTTGATGATCTTCTCCATTGGCAGGGTGGTATACATGTACAGCCTGGCCAGTTTCCTGGACCGTGACTCTGTCCATTGTGGAGGCCGACCGATCCTTGCACCACCACCATTTGGAGAGTTGGCAGCGACAGAGTCGGGAGTCGCAACGTCGGCCATGGCGAGGCTCTGCGATGTGCCGGTCGGGGCCGGGACTGGAAGCTCTAGGCGAGAGTGGAGAGAGGCCCGTAGTGCTTTTGAAGCGGGAACAACGATGGGTCACTTTTGAGCAGACTCGAGGGCGGGATCCAAAGAGAGACAGGTCTTGTATCGGGGATTGGGGCTGGGGGCTGCAGTTGTTCAGCACAGCATTTTAGCAGCTACGGAGAGACCAAAGGGAATGCATTGCTACTCCGCCAAAGGGGCGCAGGATGTTTATTGTACAATGTGAGGGCGAGGCTCTGCCAGCCCTCATGCGGCCCTGGTGCGGGAGTGTGGCACTTGCGATGCATGTTGGCTGTACTCAAGAGGAGGGGTGTGCGGGCAGGAGGGGGTGGGAAGGAGTCGGAGCTGAACTTTTGATTCGAGATTAGCGGATCGCTTAGGAGCGCTAGCAGGAGGCCAGGCGGGTGGAGTGGGAGGCAGCTTCCGATCGGGAAGCCTTGCTGCACGCCTACTCTGCTGCGCAGCATGGACCACGCCGGGCTCCTTCCTCCCTTCAGGACACAGTTCCTACTGCCTCCTGCTGCTGACATTTCAGAGCCCCCAAATTTGGATCCTTGCCAGTCGTGACGCCGCGAGCAGTTGGCAGAGAAGAGGGGAGTGCCGCAGCCAGAGCACTGCACTCGGCATACGCCCCAAGCTGCTGGTGAGAGGTGAAAGCCATGTCGTTCGTCGCCCGGGGTCGTGTGCTAGGTACTGTATTGAGTAGTTCCCTGTGCGACCGAGGTATAACACGATATGGATTTGCAACCAAGCATGGCAGAAACCAAAGTGTAAGAAAGGCAGACTGCCCAAGTTTCGAATAGTCCATTATGCGGTCACGTAACGGGCGGCCTGCAAATCAACTGCCCTCTCGGCCTCGCTCTCCCCACCTCTCCGAGTACAATTGGGGGTGTCGTGCTTCCAGCCATTGCAGGCAGCAGTGCCTCGGCCACCCGTCACGGCACAGGGACAGGGGCACTGGGGCCGATGTGGATAAAAAGGCCTGCATTGGGCAGACTGCAAGCCATATCCGCCTGCAGGCTTAACGAGCCTGTATCATTAGTTAGTGGGATCGGTAACCTCGCTCAGGTCGTTGTCTGCTGACCGAAGTGGTTGGGATCTAGACCCTTCAACCTGGGGACCATTGTTAATTCAGGTCAAATACATGCACCCCGGTAAGTATGGAAACAAAGGTACATACCTGCAAATGTCCCGAGGTGGACGAGCCTTGGGAGAGTCAGCACTTGAGGCGGCCCGGAAGGCGCAGCCTGCTTGCTCACAAACAAATAAACCAGCAAACAAAACAAACGCCACGCAATGTGGCCAACGGAGGCTAGGCTGTACAGTATGACTGAGGTACCATACCTATTGCAACTTGAATTGAGTTTTGAAGTGCGTGCACACCACCTGACAACATAAAGTAAGAAATGCTTGTTTGTAGCATCATAAGCCTCTTTTCCCGTGCCGGACAGTCAGTCTTTCTGACACTCAGACAAGGATTGATCGCCTATTCCTTTGGAGGCCTTCGAGAGCATCAGATCGCCCTGGCTCACATCGCTTGGGCTGATAGATCGGCGGAGACGGGATTTGGCCTAGTACTATGTACTAGGTCTGTTGTAGCACGTGTATTTGCCGGCACGGCGAGTTGCGTCATTGCCTCAGGTTTGCCATGAGGGACGGATTGAGGGACTGATCACCCTCATATCTACGACATGATATCATCACTGATAGACCAGAGCTATTAGAACAGCAGGGATATGTCCAACTGGGTTTAACACGGGAAGGTGTTGTGTTTGATACCAATTTCATCCCTTGAGCGACATCACAAATCCATTTTGTTCGCTTCTGCTCTTGATCTCCCGTCAACTGCTGCACCTCAAGAAAAAAACAGCACTCTTCACGAAGCACTGTGAAACAACCATCTAAGCCCTTGCATAGCCTCACAAACGACAGGCGCCCAGACTACATCATCGACCGCATATCTCACCTTACCCATCTGTGCACATATCCACGCCTGTAACAGTCGGCACATAGTTTGCTTAGTGCCTCAGCAACCACCATGAACCGCCTCGCTCTCCACGTCCGGGGCGCCCGTGTCTCCACATTCAGGACCGGGGTGGCCCTCCCCGTCTCGGCCCGACGTCACTACGCATCCTCAGCCCCCAAAGAAGCCGAGCAAGCTTCTGCTCAGTCCGGAGGCTCTCGCTCAAAGGATGCCAAGGAGCAAGCCGAGAAAGTCGACGAGGTCGACACCGGGAACAACCCTTCCACCGACCGCCTAGCCGGGGATGGTGCCAAGGGCCGGACCGGCGGCGGCGATCCTCTTTCTAGTTCCGAGAACCCACCCCCACAGCCCAAGATCAACAGCGCCAGCATCCCAGGCCAGGGCAAGGACAAGCTCACCAAAGAGCAGCAGGAGGAGGTAGACAGACACAACGCCGAGTTTGAAAAGAAAGTAAGCTATTGCATGGCATCGTTTCCCTCTGTTTTTTCTTTCCCTTCCTTTTTCCCCCTCCTCCCTAGGGCTCAAAGCTACCCTGAGAAACGAGGATGATGACTGACCAGCTGCTTAGCACGAGCGAGCGAGCCCGGCAGCAGAAGACAAGGTTGACAAAAATTACTGGAAGGGCCAAGGAGGTATTGGTGGGCATTGATCAAGCGGAAATGATTGAGAATTGCAACAGTGCATTGGCTCAGTTTCAAGACAGCAGAGCATATTTCAATGTTCACCAGTGTAAATCACAGGGATTTAGGATATTTGACATAGCAGTCAAAAGTCGTAGGGTCAGATGCTCTAACCGTTCGAGACTCCATACTTCCCATATGTACGGGTTGTGGCAGACAAGTCTTGCCTCCCAATTTGAGTCAAGTCTGCCGCTGCGGCCGGACCACTTCGTACAATACCAAGAATCCAGTGAATGGGACTCATACTTTGAATTCGGTGTCTCGGTTTTTACGGGCTCCAGATTGTCTTTTCTGAATCCGAGTTGCTTGAATTAGTTTTCACTTTCCTAGAGTCCCCTGTCCATCCCCTCCGACCCAGCCCGCCAATTGTGCAGATAAGATAAGCCCGGTCTTATCGATACTGCTGTGGAATTTTTGGTCCCTGTCTGCGCATTTGCTCCCCAACTACTGCTGAGAATTTCCTCCAGGCTGAACAAGATCTTAACTGCCAGTTTCAGATAGTCCTGATCCAGTCAGGACTCTATCGGGCGCCATGGGCAAAAGGAAGGTCGGCGCGCTCGAGAAACTCGATGCCGATCTCGCAAGTCTGCAATTCAAAGTACGGTCGGACCCCCAGAGTTACGCAGATGAGTTCCAACGGCAGTACTCGGCCTACCTCTCTACCAAGGAGGTCTTCCTCGACAATCCGGCAAATGTGACCAGGGATGTCTCGCAGGACTTCCACGACAAGGTTGACTTCATCGCTCACGTTGCCGACTGCTTCAAGGAAGAGACCAAGACCTTTCCAGACGATCTGAAGGAGGTTCTGACGCAACACCATGCCATCCTTCCCCCAGACGTGCGCGAGAAGCTGGTCGGCAGCCTGGTGCTACTGCGAAGGAAAGACATCATCTCTTCCGAGTACCTCCTGACCACACTATTTCCGATCCTCGTCTCGACACCGAGCAAAAGCCTAAGAGCGGTGCTGTACCAGAAGATTGTCAGTGACCTGCGCAACTCGAACTCGAAACACACAAACCACCCTCTCAACCGAACGGTACAAAATGTTCTCTCCATCCTCATAACCTCGGACAAGACTTCACCCAAGGGAGTGTGGGCTGTGCGGTTGACACGCGAGATGTGGCGGCGGCAAATATGGACCGACGCGAAGCCCGTGCAGGTCATGAAGGAGGCGTGTCTAGCCGACAGCGAGAAGGTCGTGGTTGGAGGAGTTCGGTTCTTCCTGGGTGGCGACAAGGAGCGCGAGGAAATGGAGGATGACAGCAGCGATGATGAGGCTATCGACCTCAAGAAGATTCAGCACCAGCACGGCATAAACAAGAAGTCCAAGAAGCAAGCCAGGCAATACAAAACTGCTGTCGAAAAGGTCAAGAGGCAAGAGCGCAAGAAATCTCAGCCACATCCATTGAACTTTTCTGCTCTGCATCTGCTTCATGACCCCCAGGGTTTCGCCGAGCAGCTGTTTCAGAAGCACCTGCTGAACACCAAGACGAAGCTGGCTTTGGAGAGCAAATTGCTTGTCCTGCAACTGGTCACTCGGCTGGTAGGCTTGCACAAGCTCACCGTCACCAATCTTTATTCTTGGTTCATCAAATTCCTCACGCCAAAACAACAGTCCGTCACAACCTTTCTGGCATGTTTGGCTCAAGCAACGCACGATCTCGTTCCCCCAGACGCCCTGGAGCCTTTGATCATGAAGATCGCGAACGAGTTTGTCTCAGAAGCAGCAGCGTCAGAAGTTGCAGCCGCTGGCCTGAATTCAATCCGCGAAGTCTGTGTGCGTCAACCTTTGGCTATGACTGAGACGCTGCTGCAAGACTTGGTGCAGTACCGCAAGAGCAAGGACAAGGGCACAATGATGGCCGCAAAGGGTCTGTTATCTTTGTACCGCGAGGTTGGTGCAGAGATGCTCAGAAAGAGGGACCGTGGCAAGAACGCCACCATGAACCTGCGAAGCGGAGAACTGCAACAGCGGAAGTTCGGCGAACAGGATACTGGTGGTATTGAAGGCCTTGAGCTGCTCGAGAAGTGGAAGGAGGAAGAGAAGAAGCGAAAACGTGTTGCCAAAGGCCTGCCAGAAGAAGCTGGTAGTGACGAAGACGAGGAGGCCGATGTCTCTGACGACAGCGACTGGGAGGTCGATTCTGCAGCCAGCAGCGACTCTGGGGGCTGGATCGCCGTGTCAAGCGAGGACGAGGATGACGAGCCAGCAGCCAAGCGTCAGAGGAAAGGATCATCGGAAGCACCTAAGCTTGTGGGTGGGGACAAGCTCAGCGCGGCAGCAGAGGCCGAGCGGATGTCCAAGCTCGCCACGACCACCATCCTTACTCCCGCAGATCTGGCCAAGCTGCAAGAGCTGCGCCTGCAGGCCAACCTCGACAAGGCCATGGGCAATCGCTCGAAGCATGCCCGGGAGCTCGCGGCCCGGCACGCCGACGACCCCTTGACAGCCGAGCAGATCGAGCTGCCCGCGAAACTGCGCAAGACGACCAAGGAGGAGAGAGTAGCACTGGCGAGGGAGGGCAAGCCCAACCGGGAGGAGCACAAATCCACGCAGGCCATCCGAAAGTCCAAGAAGGAGGCCGAGGGCAAGTCTACGTCAAACAAGGAGAAGGCCAGGAAGAAGAACTTCTTGATGACGATCGGCAAGGCGAAGCAGAAGCACAAGAGGAGTCTTGTGCAGACCAGGAAGGTGTTGCAGGATCATGTTAATAGGAGCAAGAGGGGCGGGAAAAGGGGCAACAACAACAGTTGAGAAATCTAGGGTCTTGAATGCCTGGCTGCCAATCTACTTATATAGACTCCTCGAAGAACACAATCAGCAGCTCCCCAAACTCGGACTTTCCGTGCCCTGATGACTTTCCAGGTCTTGACACCCGGGAAGCGTTTTCACTGTCGCTACATGTGTAGTGTTGTGCCCATGCCCTTCACACGTGTTGAAAGATTTTGTCTCTTCAGACATCATTCCAACACGCATTGTGACGTGCCAACAACCTTCGTTGCAGGCCCAAAGAGCCGGATTTGTTTGCTTCGTGAGCCAGAACTTTATCGATTAGCTTTCAGAAAATAGCAGAAGAACTTGCCAAACTACCAAGTATTAGAACATCAGTGTCCATATCAAGCCACTGTATTTATTCCTCGCTATCAGCTTATGTTGGACCTTTGTGGGAAGTACTTAAATTGTTTGCCTCAACTTTGTAGAAACATGTCTATTCATGAATGTGTTGTCTTTATGGAAGTATTTTGCGGACAAAGGCCCGCGAGACTGAGCAAGCACCGTTGTAAGAAATAAGTGACGATAGTGTATATTCAGAGAATAACTAATTGGACTAAGTGGTGGGCCCACCGAAGGGGGGAGACCACATATTTATCTTTCGTCCACTATTGCTAGCAAATCCCATATAGAAAGGGACTCCCTGATAATACTTTGTCTCATCTGAAGGGTAAAATACTAGTAATTAATGTAAAAACTCGTATACCCCCTTAAACTAATAAGTATTATATATATATTAGTTTAAAATACACTTATTACTAGTAAAAACCCTTTATATATAAGGAAAAAAACTAAAATAAATATACTCTTATTTACTAGTAGTAAAAACCCTTTAATAAATAGGGAAAAATACTAGTTATATAGACTATTATCTATTATATGGTTAAAAACTCTAAAAAGTTATTAGTGAGGAAAAAACGTAAAAAGTTCCCCGGGGCACGAGTTGAACTCGTAACCTCTAAGCAGTTAAGATACATATTGTACGAAGTCATGGATTTTGTATGGGCTTCACATATTACGGCGATGTATTACGATAATTATTACATTTTTGGGCTTAATTTTACATATATAGAGTCACACGCTTATTTACTTATACTATAGTGTCTACAAATCACGGAATTATAGTGTATTTGCTTCCTTATAAAGACACTTAGTGGTGTATATTGTGTGTATATATACCCGGTGTAAGCCGTATAACTGCTAGGCTGTATAAGCCGTACGTTTTATTTTATATTTAGATAAAAACCATTATGTATTACTAGTATAAAAACCTTATTAAATCCTTATTTTATATTATTTAAGGTATATATATTTTAAGAAAATATATACTAGTTTATTTAGGTAGGAAATACTTTTATTTAAAGTATTATATACGCGTACTTTATTTATTAGTGTAAAAACCTCCTTTCTTTTAGACTTTAAAGCTTATATATAGTATTTATTATTTATTCTTCTATTAAACCACATCTTTCTTTAGATTCTTTAAATATTAATCTATTAAGTGGTTTAGTAAGCCAGTCTGATGTATTATCTTTAGAGCTTATATACTCTAATTTAACTCGTTTATTTTTAACCGAATCCCTTATATAATAATAAGATAGGTCTATATATTTAGTCCTTTTATAAAAAGTATTATTACTAGCTAGTATTTTAGCTCCTCTATTATCTATAAATATAGTAGGGCTTTCTAGCTTATATTCTAAGCCTAAGTTATTATTAAAATATTTAAATAAGTTATATAGATATTTAGCTTCTTTAACTGCCTCTCTTAAAGCTATATATTCGGCTTTTGTAGAGGATAAAGCTTGAGTTTTCTGTAGTTGTGAATTCCAACTAAGAGAATTAATAGGAATTTTTTCCTTAGTATTTTGTAGGCTAAATATATAAGAAGTAGTACTTCTTCTATTATTTATATTATCAGCCCAAGAAGAGTTAGTATATCCTACTATTTATAGGTTATTTCCTTTATAATCATATAATTTAGTTATATATAAAAACTTATATATATATCCCTATATTTTATTTAATTCTTTTATATATTCTAGGCTAGGATTAGCTATATATTTATAATAGCCCTATAGAAGCAGCCCCAAAGGTCTAAGAAAACTCTGCTCCGGGGGCCTACCTTAAAAAGGGATCTAAAGCCCCTTTAATTAGAGAATAAAAGGGGTAAGAATCAGTCTTATACCAGACCGATACTTAATATATACTCTTACCTTTCTATATACTATATTATCATACCTAGTATTAATACCTGTAATAATTCTAATTCTTTCTTAAGTACTATTTATAATACTACTAAAAACCAGTAAATAAAGGGGAAGATTATAGATAAGCCCTAATAATAGTAAAGGGAGTTTAGGAACCCTTTAAGCTAGTAATACCCTAGTACTAGAATAAGAATAAAATAATCTACTTTAGTAGAAAATTAATATACTTAAAGTAGCTTATATTACTATTAAATTAAAGCTAAAAGATTTAAAACTATCTAATATTACTTTACTTTCTATAGCTTATACCTTCTAATAGTATAATAATTAGATAATAAACCTAGAGAAAGCTTATATCTCTTAATTATAAACCCTTTATAATAATAAGATAAAAGTAATTTATACCCTAAACTATATAGATAAAAAATACTAAAATTAATAAGAGAATATTAAAATAATATATATATTTTAAAAAGTAATATTAGAAAGATTATTTAAAAAGGGTATTTAAAATTTACTTATTAAAAAGTAACTTAAATTTAAGTATTTTAAAATAAGATAATTTAGGTAAAAAAAGTTATATATATTTATATTAGTAGAAATAGTAGGGTATATTCCTTTAAACGGGATTTTAGAAAGTAATACTATTTTCTAGATTACTTACTTAACTAGGGAATCTAATAGTAATATCTTAGTTTCTTGGATTACTTACTTAATTAAAGGATCTAAGGGTAATATTTTTTTTTTCTAGATTACTTACTAGAATTAGGTTCTTAATAGTAATAACTCTAAAGTTACTTTTTAAATCTAGAAATTAGGTAATAATTTATAATATTTTTAGAAATAGTAGTTTAGTAGGTAGGCTAAGTACTAGTATATTTTCTTCCTAGAAACTAAAAAGTATTAGTATTAAGAGATAATTTTATATAGGCTTCCTAGCTTATAAAGGGATATCTGGAATACTCCCCCTTTAAGGGTATTCTTTATCTTAAGATAATAACTATTACTACTATTAATTTATTTACCCTATTATTATATTATAAAGCTTTATATAAAGTAAAGCCCTTTTAATAATATAATATAAAAAATAAATAAGAAAGATAAATAAAAATACTTAGTAAAAAAAAATCTTACTTATTAAAATATTTTACTTATTAATATTTTATATTAAAAATAATTTTATTTTACTTTTTATATAAATAATTTCTTATTTTATTAAGATAATTATTTTTATTTTAGCTTAATA
The DNA here is from genome assembly GCA_014872975.1 of Diaporthe citriasiana. Lineage (NCBI taxonomy): Eukaryota > Fungi > Ascomycota > Sordariomycetes > Diaporthales > Diaporthaceae > Diaporthe > Diaporthe citriasiana. The sequence goes on along the minus strand of JADAZS010000119.1, from coordinate 36,341 downwards.
AAAATACTTAAAAAATATAAATAGCTTATAAATTTAAAAGTTTATTAAAAAGCTAGTATTAAATTAAATACCTTTATAATTATAACTTTTTATAATAAGCTTAAGCTTCGGCTTAAGCTAAGATCTCCTTATAAGGATATATACCTAAGTAGGGCCTAGGTAGGGCCTAGGTAAAACCTAGGCTAAAAGTCTTTCTAGCTATATTTATAGTAGGTGTGTGTATTAAGGAGAAGCTATCTAGTATTATAGGTAGCTTAGCTGGTGTTCTAGTTAGTAAACTTGCTTAGTCAGCCCCTTAACAGACATGATGCCAATGATAGACGCCATATCAGCTTTGTGGGCCTAGCAACAGCCTGGCCCGCAAGGAGCACAGTCAAAGGCTTAGAGATCCGGATGATTTTGGTGTTCCAACAGCTTCTAAACTGTCAGTAAATCATAGCATACTACCCTGAAAATGGCAGGCAGGCGCTGCAAAGCTGAACAGTATGAGTTGCAACCACAGCAACCACAAGACTTCGGACCTATGTATTCTGAGCGTCTGTGGCCAGTGGAATAGGCAAGGCTTAGTGGATGTGTTACCAGAGACACACTGGTGCACCGAATAATCTGGGACTTGCATCCCTTAGGTACCTTCTGCCATTCGGTGTGGTCTTCACAGGGATATAAAATATGATTGGATGGAACAGGTGGATGCGTCTCCGTACTGGAACAATAGTCACACAAACTCCGAAAACATAAAAAAGTCCTTGGACGCAGCCAGTGCAATTGGCGGGTTTTCCAGAAAGCTAGGGCCAAACGAGAAGCTGAAGGCTGCAATCCTCAATACAAACTGGCCCAAAATGCACTTTCTCATGGTCTTGGGCCCCTCGGGCCTGCATAACCGCCCGCCTTGCTGACATGGTGTGCGCCACGATGGCGTTCGAGCCGAGCTAGATCCCCGTTCAGCCCCAATGTACCAGGTTTTGAAGAATGCCACTCAATAAGGCTCGCCTTCTCCATCTCTATTTTGTCTTTTCCTCCTGCGTCTTTCCCTCACCAGGCACCAGGCCTTGTCAGCATTTTTTCTATTAGTACACGCACACACACAACCCTACTCTCACCCACGCCGAATTAGTGGTCGCATTGCGATGGCTTCAGATGCGCCGAATCAGGCGTGTCGTACTTGCCGATCGGAGAGTAAGCAAACGTTTGTGTGCGTTCAGTGCAACAACTGGGCGTTCTGTGATGACTGTTGGGCCAAGAGGGACGTCCACGAGGCAGGCGCCGTAGGTTGGGATGGACGGCCGCACGAGAAATCTGATCCCAAAGTCCTCCGTATCTTTCGACAGATCCTGGACCCCATCCGCAGCGAAGCCGATGTTGACACAGAACATCAGGCCGATGAGGAGACTGTATGGTTTGGTGTTGACCGAGACGCACCGCATGGCCCTGTCTTCCAGGATTATGACAGATTCGCGACTCTTGTCAGTGAGGGTCAGACACTGGAGCTGAAAAGGAAATATCCCGCACTTGTTTCTTTCATCGGGCAGACAGGTCAGTACCGCTTTTCATCCCCCACTGGCGACAATGGCGGTGTCTAACTCAATGGGTCTTCCGCTATGCAGGCGCTGGCAAGAGCACTCTCATCAAAATGCTTATGGACCGAGTGAGCGGTGTTCATGGCGATTCCGGTGCCAGAACGGCATCTCCTGTGACGTCTTCAATGGATGACTTCTCCCCGACGACGGGAGATGTTCATCTCTATGCAGACCCCACGTCATATCATACCTCACGGCCAGTCCTCTATGCGGACAGCGAAGGTCTTGATGGAGGCGAGGCACTGCCACGTGGAGTTCGTCACCGCACCTCGCAGTTTGTCAAGCGCAGTCGAAAACTGCTTAAAAATCGCAAGATCACGAGGAGGCTTATTAAATGGGCCGTCGACTCCAAGAAGAAGCGCGAGTACACTGTCATGCAACTCTACCCCAGGCTGTTGTACACGTTCTCCGATGTCGTCGTATTTGTTTTGAGAAACCCGAGGTAACAAGTTGTGAAGCAACAATATGTAACATAATTGAACTGACGCTACTTAGAACATTCGAATCGGCTGTGTTGGATAAACTGCTTGAATGGGCGGCGAATTCCATTAGCAAGTCTCTCAATCAGCCGGTTCTTCCTCATGTGATCATCGTCCTAAACGCCACTGAAAATGGCAACGAAGACGAATGGGACACTGCTACAGCTACCCGACGTTTGCTTGACGGCAACAGAGATGCTATCTCGCATGAGCCCATATGGGAGCACAAAGCCCGCTTCTGGAGAGAAAGAGGTCGCAAAATAGACACCGTGAAGGACCTGCTGGAATGCTACTACGCTTCGATTACAGCGGTCCGTGTCCCCGCCCGAGGCCAATGGATGCTCATGGATGAGCAAGTAGGGAAGTTGTTCACAATCATCAACCAGAAGTGTGAGGCATCATATCTCTCAAAGAAGGCAATCCATATGCTCCCGACGGCAGAAAAACTTCAGCTCTATTTGCAGGCAGCTTACGACCACTTTTCCAAAGACCTGCACGCACCCTTTGACTTCATCAGAGAAGCACTTAAACACAATCCTACTCCTCGAGATTTTGGAGGTAACATTCTCAACCTTGCTCTTTGTATCCAAAATACTGCCGAGGAGAAGACCAAGGAAAGTGCAGTATTCGAAATGCTCGTGGCCATCGTCGCCTCGTGTATTCACTTGGACTCTTACCGCCAAGATCTTATGGGTAGGGAATGAACCTTGTTCAAGTCGTTCCTTTCAAGTTGGCCTTGCGAGTTTCCGGATACTGATAATTGACGAACAGGCACGCCTCTTCAACTATACAATGATTTCTACAAGGAATTCTGCAGATTTGCTGCTGAGGAATTTATCAACTTCTGCGTGCCGTGCAGATATGAGAACGCCCGGTACGGCCGGTGCTGCAATATGAGATCGGGTCACGATAAAGGACATCAGAACCAAGACGGCAGGATTATCGGCATCGGCCATTATCAGTCGTCGCTCGACGATGATTTCGCCAACAAATGGCTCGAGCAGATCGGCGCCGAGATCCAGAACCAACAAAACCACTTCTCGAACCTGAACCACCAGTCGCATGAAAGGTCAGAGCTCGCTATCGCCGAGGAGCTGCATCTCCAGTGCCTCAAGGAGTTCTCTAGGAACTTTTGGGATTCCTCTTGCAATGTGAGCTATTCGACATGCTTCTCTTGTCTCAGAGAGCTCCCGGAATATGTGCTGCCTTGTGGCCACGTCCTCTGCCTGCGATGTGTTAAGGCCTTTGGTCGACCGGCCGCCTCCGACACGGCATTTGAGCTAGATAGATGCCCTTTGCACCAGAGAGAGATGCCGTGGGCACGTCCGTGGATCGTCTCTGTCAAGCCTCCCTACGCTGGCACTCGCATACTTTCTCTCGATGGGTACGTTGGTCCTAAAGGCAAGACCGTTATACATGACTTACTTAATACAAATGCGCAGCGGCGGAGTACGAGGCATCGTGGAGCTGCAAGTCCTCAAGGCTATCCAAGCAGTCTTAGGTACTAAGCTTCCGCTACAGCTCTTCTTTGACCTGATCGTCGGCACAAGGTAGGGATGGACCCCATTATGGCATGATCGCATTATTCATGGCCCGGTTTGATAACAATTTAAATCGTAGCACTGGCGGTATTATAGCCTTGGGACTGGGCGCGAGAGGCTGGAGTGTCAGCAAATGCATCAACAAATTCAGGGAGCTGTGCTCAAAAGCATTCACCCCCAGAGAGTTGGACGGAGTTTGGGGCTTGAACAAATTGGTATTGCTGCATCACGGCAGCAAGTATAAGACAAAACCGTTCGAGTCTGTTCTCAAGGAATCTTTCGAGGATCGTCTCCTGTTTGGGGGACCGAACGAACGCGGTGAAGTTCTCACCAAAGTTGCCGTCACGTCGACCACAGCGATTCAACAGCACCCTGTGGTTCTCGCAAACTATAACCGACCCGATGGTCCCGAGAATGGTTAGTACGTCCCAACAACAAGTTGCGCCGCGGGCTGATCTAATCTGAAGGTCGCACAGGACTACCTTACGAGTTCGTAAGGTCCAATGGCCCTGCGAACGAGTTCAAGGTCTGGGAAGCGTGGGTCACTCGATGTTCTGCCGCGCTCACTGTGATAGAAACTAACGATGACATAGAGCAAGAGCAACCTCAGCTGCACCGCCGTTCTTCAAGAAATTTGTGAAAGAAGATACCGGAAATAGCTACCTGGATGGAGCCCTATATCACAACTGCCCGGTGTGGGTCGCGCATCATGAAAGCAAAATGATCTGGAACGACGCGGGGGATGCCAGGCCGGACCTACTGCTCTCAATCGGCACAGGCATGACCAGCTTGGCCTGCGACGGGCAGCTGCCGCCCTGGTCTAACGGTCCGTATGTGGAGGTTGGAGCTGCAGCCGGAATGCGATCAAAACTCTCAGGTATCAAGGGAAGCTCCAAAACTTTCCTACCGAAGGATCTTTGGGACGTTGTTATGCACCGACTGAATAGCGCCCTGAGGTGTGACGAAATCTGGCGCCGATTCGAGTCCGAGACATCATCCACTCTGAGAGGAGGCACCTTGAACAGTGAAGCGCGCCTAATTCGCATAAATCCAGATCTTCGGTCAACCATCCCGGAGTTAGACGCCGTGAGTGAGATCAAGAGGCTGGAGAAGGCGGCCGCCACGTATCTGGAGCAAAACTGGGGCAAGATTCGCGAGGTTGGCCACAGACTGATTGCAAGCTCGTTCTTTTTTGAGAAGCAGAGGAGGCGGGGGCTTGAGTGCTCTGGTAAGTGGTCTTGCGGAGTGTTGCAGTCAATCTCAATCTGACATGGATCAGGCAAGATTTTGTGTAGGTTCACCAATGGGTCCTATCATGCCAAGGCTTTGATGGAGTTCCTCCGTTCATGCTTTGAGAACGACTTCTCCCCGTATTTCATCATCGAAGAGGGCGATGACCGCGAGGTCGTCGAAGTTCAGAGGATCGTCATTGGGGAGATGGATATACGCAACATGTGTCTGCGTGGATCCTTCGAGATAGACGTTACCATCCCCGTATCTGGGGAGCTGGTTTCCACGACAATCTCGCTTTGCATATCCGAGAAGCCCTACCCAGATTCGGAGAACCAGTTCCTCCCTATCAGCGGGTTTCCTCGAACTTTGTTCAGCGAGGATAAGAAACCTGTTGTCCAAGGGTAAGAAGCCATTGCAACTATCAAGTTTACCCCTATATAGAGGGTTAAGGCAGCACTAACAAGAAACTTCTTGATAATCACAGGGTCGAAAGTCGTGGTATAAGGCACCGCAAGTCGGGACAAGTATTGATGAAGCAGATTACAACTGATTCCAACTCTGACAGTAGTTCCTCAGAGCCACGTTCTTGGCTAACAGCGCTGATCAGCCCCACCAGACGGGCTTCCTCCGATACGAACTTGAGGAATGCATCAAGCGAGGCACTGAATGGACAGGAAAAAGCAGACCGCCCTTCAAGCCAACTGAATAAGGTTTCGGCTGCGGAGCTGGCTTGAATTGTGTCGAGATCAGGGAGGAACGTGCCTGCCCCCGTCCCCAACACAAAAACAAGACATGGCGAGCTTGAAAGATAGAGTGCTTGTTATGGAGGAACTCGTGCGTGTTGTGCTGTAAAAGGCTATTTACCTGTTGCCGGGTTGGCATTCGGGTCATCTTCAACTGAGCATCTATAGGGGAAGATAAAAAGGTGATGAAATACGGCCCATCAGAGGCTACCAGGGGATAGATATACCTCGTTGGGTAGTACATAGCATTTTAGTCCTACCATGGCACGTTTCCTTGGATATGACATGTATGCCGCCTATTGCGCTCCAACAAGTAGCCAATTCTCTCGACGCAGCACTAGACCATGTTCCAATCAGTTCGAATCAATCCCTTGTTCAGTGATATACATGGTGTCGTTTGATACTCACACCGAAATCTACGCATTCTATTCAATCTGTACAGTGAAATCGGAGTTTTGCCTTTTCCTTTTTTCCTGTCCCGTTTCCTTGATTATTCTTCGTTGAACCCCCCTCCAGAATCCACAGACCGTGTTCATGATGCATTGATGCCGCCTATTGATGAGGTAAAACGTATAAAATCTAGCTCTTGTCATCTCTATAAAATTATCAGGCAAGAAGCGGTTATGGGATCCCAGACTCAGACACTCGGTAGCAGGTAGTCGGAATGCATGTGTTCGGTCTCGCTGCAGAGCGCCGTTTGATGCGACCTGGTCATTGTGCACAGATGTTGTCTGTTTGTGAAAAAGTGAGACTGAATTTAAGTGAAGAAGTAGTAGCGATGAATTGAAGGCTCAAATGGCCAGATCCACAGACTCATCCACGGGCGCTGCAGGTGTTGCCACTCACGCAGCCCACACATCTAAGCGCTGATTGATATCTATTCCGTTCAGGTCCGGAGTGACTATCTGCCCGCTCGGATTCTGTCATTGAGAGACGTCCACGAAGCGGACACCACTGGCCTGACCGATAAACGCCATATACAAAAACCCGGTCGTGGCGGATGGCACGGCTTCAGGAGTAGGGGAGCTTTCGCTGTTGTTCACTTCGACTTCATTTCACTAGGAGCTGTCAGCTCCGGCACCCAGATAGCAGCTTCGCACCTACCAGCTACTCCAGATCATAAAGAGTAGGTCTGCAAGAAGATGAAACCCGCATGGTCGCAACGTCACAGATGTCGGCTTGCGTTTCCTCCCCCAACTCGAGACAAGCCATTACGCGTATTGCTGGATATCCACGCTTGCCCCTGAACATAAGACGTACTCTGAGAGCACTGCCAAGTCAGACCCAAGGTGTGTTCTCCACCTTGAGTCACCGCACGACTCGAGAGTGCACCAAGAAAAATCCTTGCGCACACTCGTGTGTTCTCTGAGGGCCGCAACTTGGCTACAGAGGGAAATCCGCATGTGATTATCAACCTGCGCTAAGCTACACCCAGGCGATGAACAAGAATCCATACACCGATATTCTTCAGCATTCCCATCTCGCGATCGGTGACTCAACTCGATCGATGAGATCCGCTTCTATGCGGCATCTCAAAGGGGAAACATGCTGGCCGTTGGAGATACTGTGTAAAACGCGCACGAGTTGGGTGAGACCGTGCTATGTAGGCTCGTAGTTGGGGACCAGAGGGGCTTTGACGCAACCTGCTCATTTGCATCACGACCCTCACACATGCGGATCACCCGGCCGCAATGCATCTCAACATTGTCGAGGAACGACAAATTACCTCATGCTCGTCGGCGGGCCCACGAGTGAGATGCTCCTCCCATGACGGCTCCACTCCCGTCCGCGAGTTCGATATCGGCCCTTCCTTCATTGAGTCGCGCAGCCCAAGCCTGGGCACATGTCAGTCGATGCTCGCTTGGTTTGATCCTACGCCCTGTGGCTCCAGGTTACATGATCTTCTGGCCCGTGCTGAAGAAAGCTCGGCCGGACAACGGAGGCTCGGTGGATGCGCACATCTCGCTACCTATCGGCGGTGACCTTGCATCTTTTGATCTATGCCAAGGGTGAGGCTCCAGCAGAGTCTACTCAGATGAAATGGCCTCACACTGCCTCATCAGAGTCTCTGTTTGTGGACAGTTCTGGATCAACAGCGGCTCCTCTATGTAGTGGAGCTCATGCATAGTGCTAAAATCTGGGATGGTGCAGCCAGTTGATTCGATTGAGATATCAGGAAGATGTTGAGAAAATATGTTCTGGACGTTGAAGAGGAATTATAAACGGCCACCATGAGATGGTCCTCGCCGTCCAGTCAGGATTTCATTCGACTTGTGAATACGTGTTATAGATGATTTGTTGTTGAGGAGAAAGGTAACCTGGTAGTGCTGGAAGTGACCTGACGCCTGCCGTGTCAGCCGCGGCAGATAGGCCGACTGGTCCGTGCGCGCCAGTTGATGCCACTTCACCACTGTGGACTGGCTAACAAACGTCAGCGCCGGATTGGATAGGAACCAACATCCTTAACTTAACGGACGCCTACGATTTGTTCGTGCACCAACAAGTCCATCTCGCAACCTTCATGTGAGCCAGAACAGTGCTCAGCGGCATGATGCGCCGTCTCAATCTTGTTCTGCTAGCCAGCCTGCAGCTTTGCAGGGCTCGGCAACCTGGATTCAGCATCCACGATGATATGCTGGCTTACCCACAGGTAAAGAAGCCGCTGCTGTGCTTTGGTTGCTCCCCCCCTGGTGCGCATCAGCATTCTAATAACCACCGGGCAGTTTGAAGTCGTCTTCCCGGACACCATAATTCTTGAGAAAGACGCACAACGAATCATAGAATCCTCACGATCCGCCCAGACCACCTACACTGCCGACTTCTCCTCGCAGACCGAACTCACCAGCCAGACCCGCGAGTCCACGGCGGCAGACTCCGGTCAAGATGGCGATCCCGAGGACGGCATGCCAGAGGTGTCTGAGGAATTCGAGATCATCAATATTCCGCCTTCAAGGTTTCTCTGTTCCGTCCCGGTCCTCGCGCCACCTCCGGCCCCCAACCAGACTGCGACAGACCTGGCAAAAGCAGAAGAGGCCCGCGAGCTTGCGCGGGCCAACACACGAGGGTGGGAGCTCATGAGCGACCTTGAGAACCAGTGCCTCTACTTCGTGTCAGGCTGGTGGAGTTACAAGTTTTGCTACGGACAGGATATCGTCCAGTTCCATGCGCTCCCCACCAACATGAAAGGCGGCCTTCCGGCGCGTGACCCACATAGCCAGGAGTACGTTTTGGGCAGGGTGCAACAACCTCACAGCACTAAGAAAGGCAAGAAGCAGGGCAAGGAGTTACAGACGGATACAAACAACCAGCAAACCGACTTCAAGCCTCCGCCAAACACCGAACTGCAGGTCAAGGGCGACCAGCGCTACCTAGTGCAGCGCATGGCAGGTGGTACGATTTGCGATCTTACGGAACGCGAGAGGACCATCGAGATACAGTATCATTGCAACCCAGGGTCAACGATTGACCGCATTGGATGGATCAAGGAGATTACCACATGTTCATATCTTATGCTGGTCCACACGCCTCGCCTTTGCGAGGACGTAGCGTTTTTACCACCAAAGGAGACTCGCGCACATCCCATCAGTTGTCAGCGTATCTTCGATTCTGAAGAAGAGGCCAATGCATGGCGACTGCGGAACAGCATCGAAGCCGCAGAGGCGGTGGGCACCATTCAGGGCCAGGAGGAGGCCGACGAGGGAGCCGAGGGCGAAGATCCGTCTCAGAGACAGCAGGACACGCAGGGCAGGAACAAGTTCAGCGGCATGGAGATAGGCGGCATCGTTATCGGCAGCAAGCAGCTTCATGGCACGGACGACAGCCAACCTCCGCCCAAGCTGAAGCCGCCACGGGGGTTCGTTGCGGGCAAAGGGGCCTCGACGAAACCACTTATCGAAACACTTGCCAGAGCCCTGAGCAAGGCCGAGGGCGGACAGGTGGAGATGATGACGGACGAAGGGCTCGAGAAGCGCAACCTGGACCCAGACACCATAGACCAATTTCGCAAGGAGCTGGAGAAGATCGCGGGGGACAAAGCCTGGACGCTCGAGGTGGTTGAGGTGCCGGGAGAGGTGCCAGAGATCCGGGGCATTGTGGACGACGGGGAAGGCGAGGGCGAGGGCGAGGGCGACGGGGAGGGCGAAGCCGAGGCTGAAGGCGGGGACGGCGGCGAGGAAGAAGCAAAAGGAAGTGAAGAGAAGTTCTTCAAGGAGGAACTGTGAAGCGGTCTCAGGCGATGTCGGCACTGGTGGTAGAATACAGTACAGCACAGTACAGTTTTAGCACAGCGCAGCACATGATTTATCATACCATACCTCGGAAACAAAACAAGGGCGTCTAGAACGTCAGGCTCGGCCAAGCCAAACCAAACCAAACCAAAGTATACTAAACGGTCGAAATGCCTCAGCAGACAGGCGGGATGGAGTAAAAAAAGGACACCTGAGGCGAAGCGCGCAGCGCTGCTATCATGACGCATGGCACCAATCAAGCTTTCTGCAAGCGGAGCCAGCAACTTACGTGGTTTGATACCGTGAGAACTTGCGGCTGAAGTTCAGGGGCCAGGGGTGGGCCGGATGGGTCTCTTGTCAGGGGGGCTCGAGCCACCGCAAGATCCATTCTGGTCGATCCGTCTGCCTTGTCAGGACCACTTGGCCGACGGGGGTGCCCTTTGGTGGCTCTCCTGTGGCCCCTCTTGGTGTCTGGCACTCTGGCAGTCTGGGTGGCTCCTCCAGCTCCTCTGGATGCTCCATCAGAGTCGGGAAAAATCTCCTGAGTCCTGGCAGAAGCAGGCAGACGGGCGAGTCGCTGCCCTGGCCGGACTAAAATAGTCAGATGCGACATGGTATCTGCTGCAATAGCGTACCGTGCATATAGATGAGCATATGATGATGGTGGTGACATGTAGTATACTGGCAAGATTTGAGGTGAGGGCGCAGTCCAACTGGTGGAACGATGCCGTGGACCACGGAATCGCCCCCTCGATGCTCCCACCCTCCCCGCCTCCCTGCCTCCCATCTCGGCGAGCACAAGCGGCATCAGCGGCATCACCTGATGAGCACCCGTCACCAGGAAAAGAGTTTTTCTCTCTCTTGCAACACCACGTAGAGGGCAGGCAGATCGAGCGAGGACGCTAGTATACTGTAGTCGCAAGGCGTTGCAGGAGTCGGATGCGACGCGATCCTGGTTTCCCCGCATTTATCTGCAGCAGGGCACGGCCAGAGTCCGCAACGCAATGCGGCGAGAACGCAGCCGCAGGGGGAGAGCCTCGAGCGGCGAGGTGTTTGGCCAGATACCCGGCTCATTTTTTTTTTATTTTTATTTTTTTTTTTTTTTTTAGCACTGGAGGGTCAGGAGGCTACTGTAGGCGTGTAGTTAGGGTGACGACCAGGAAGCAGGGTGCGGGACGTTGGTGTAGGTGCAGTAGCAGGAGCAGTGGGCAGGCGTTTGGGGGGAGAGAAGGAGAGAGAGAGAGACTGACTGGGAAGTGGTGGGAGGAACCAACCCCTCCAAGCCCGACCAGATCTTCCCTCACCAAAGGCCGCACAGCTCTCCCATCGCGGTTTGCCATCGCCCACTCGTCCCATCCTGTCCCATCCTGTCCCAATCCCCCTCCTCATCCACCTCCAACGCCGATCGTCCAGCCAGCCAAGGTAAAGTCGGTGCGTGGCCTTGACAACTGACCTCAGACGTGCCTGCACTGCTCCCTCCTGAACTCAATCGGTCCCGGCCCCCGAGCATTCCACCCTACTGCCCGCCCGCCATCGCTCCTTCTCTCGCTGGAGACTCTGAACCTTCTCTCACCCTTCGCGGAGCCTCACTCAACCCTCCGCCCTCTTGTCATCCACCAGAACCATCCTGTCGCTTGATGACTCGGCCCGCCCTACCGGCTATCACTATGTCGAGTTTGTTTTGAGCGGATCCCCCTGTAATCCCGCCACCCCGGACATTAGTCACCCTTTACGGATCACGGAATCACGGGTCACGGAAGGCCTGCCCGCCCCTCCCCCTTCCCCCCTCCCCTCTGATTCCGCCCCCAGGATGAAGACCGAAGACGACTCTTCCGACTTTGTATCCGCCGTGCCTCCCGTCCCAGCTTCCGAGTCCGACCCCGCCGCCGGTCTGCGCCCTGCCGCCCCAGATCCTGCCCGTCCTTCAGCCCCGACCCTCTCCGGCCCCTCCACCTCGCCCACCAAGCCCTCCCACTCCAAGCGGACCGTCTGTGACCACTGCAGGAGACGACGTATGTGTGCCTTGTTCTGCCCCTGCCTTGTTCTCCCTCTTCCTCTCCATGCCGCTCGTCAAACCTGCCGCCTGTGTGTCTCGTCTTTGCGCCGCACGCCTCAGCCACGTAGCTACGCCTTGTGCTGACAGTCCTTTCCCAGGAATTCGCTGCGACGGACAGCTTCCGTGTCAGCAGTGCCTCAATGCCAGCTTGACTTGCAAGCGGGATCATGTTCCCAGAAAGCGTGGCCCCAAGAGGGGTCATGGCCGTGTTATGTGTGTTGCCCTCATCCCATCTCTTTGCGCATCGCATCGCATCGTATGCCCGCCTGGCCCGTGAGACCTGCCATTGCAAGATCTCCTAGGCAACTTGGGACATGGTAGTGTGCTTCAATGCACCATCTCCCGGATTTGAGGCCATCGGCTGCCAGAAGTGACGCTGACTGACTTGCGTAGCAATGAGTTGAGAGCGCGGGAGAAGGAGAGAGAAAGCAGGGACAACAGTGCAGAACCTGAAGTCCCTCCAGGCCGTGCCGCCTATCCGTCCACATCATTACCACAGGATGTCTCGTGGCGCAACAACGCCTCAGATCCGCGCAATGGGCCAGAACCAAGGAGCATGTTCACCTCCGATCAGCACCAACCTCTCCACCGGCCCTTCCTTCACCTCATCCCACAATGTGTTGACCTCTACTACGAGCACATCTATCCCATCATGCCAGTCCTCTACATGCCAGCCATCCGTTCCACGATCACGAGGCAAATGACACCGTCCGAGAAGAACCTCATCTTTGCCCTGTGTGCACTGGTAAGCATGCACATGTCCGGGAAGAGCCTCAGCTTTGACGGCCCAGCGTCGTGGGAAGACGCAGGCCGCTTTTTCCTGGACGAGTGTGTGTCAAACCGACAGTCCTATGATTTCATGGAGGATATGTCGTTGAATGCCGTTATATCTTCATTCTGGTTGTCCACTTCTTTCTTCGAGATTAATCAGAATCGGAAGTCTTGGTTGTATCTGAGAGAAGCACTCACCCTGGCTCAAGACATGGGGCTCCATGATGACTCGACATACGTTAGCTTATCCCCTCAGGAGGCTCTGTGCCGGCAACGGGTTTTCTGGATATTATTTGTCACCGAAAGGTAAGTCACTGAACCAGCCACTGTGTGTAACTTAGACTGTGTTGTCTAACCCTGTGGTCAGATCTTTCGCCATTCTGCGTAACAAACCCATCACGTTCAAGAAGACGCCAATGCTACCTACGACGCGACATTCATATGAGTCGCCGGACATTCATGCCGGCTTTCTGCAGCTGGTGTCGTCTTACACGCCTCTGGACGAGTCCTTTGTATCGGCTTGGAACGATGGTTCTGACCCGCGGGTCAGTGCAACAACATATCTCGCTCTCCAGAATCTCCTGGCTCAGCCTCCTTCCTTCCTTCAGCGGTCGCGAGCCACTACGCCATCTTCGGACTCGGCCCCGGTCTTTTCTGCTCCCGTGACAGCAGCACCATCGGTCTCTGGTTCGAACGACGATGCCGACGAAGAAATCATACTGTCCGAGCCAACTGCTATTCAGAAGGCTGACTTGCTAGTCACCCAGCAGTGGCTGAGGCTAATTGTGTGGCAAGCTTCATTTCGCCAGAGCCTACTGAGCTGGACGGCCCCACACGAGAGCATGCATTTCGCCTTCCCTCTGGCAATCGCCCGCTCAACAGCTGCCGTCCTGCAGAGCCTTCCCAGCACCGCTGTCGAAGTCCACGGCATGGGGATATTCGAGAAAATATTCGAGATCGGCACCTGGTGCATGAATGTGCTTGGCGCGGTCGACCGCGCCAGCGCCGCTGGAACCCCAATCAGCGGACTGGGCTCCCTTAGTGGCGGCCTCATGGGGATGGACTTTCTGCCCGGAAGTGGGGATCTTGGTGTTCTCGGAGTCAGTAGGAAAGGCGCCGCCATCGACCCGCTCGAGTTCTTCGTACGCACGCTCAGCGCGACGCCAAACAGCAGGACGCAATTCGCGGAAAGACTGTTGATGTTTGCCCAGGAACGACCGGGCGGGATGAGAATGGCATTGACACCGTCGCTCACATCACCCATTTTGGCACCTGAGGGTATGTCTATGTCGTGGCTGACCGGCTCAAATGGTGGCAGCCAACAGATGGGTGGTATCCTCGGGGAGGTGGTCAAAGACGAGCAGGAGCCGGAGCGCGATTCTGAAATGTACTCGATGAGTGGCAACCTGAACGCCGGACAGTCAACCTCATCCTTCCTCGGCGACCCGCTACTCGACCCTGATAACGTCAACGCCTTCAGCACCGCGCTGAACAGCGTAGCTGCGGGTCAGCGCTCTGTCCCAGCATCCATGCCCTCGCTGACGACCTCAGTGCCGCTTCCGGATTGGACGAGCGACATCAACGGCGGTCCCCAGCAGGACTGGGAATACGATCTGACCAGCCCGCTGGTCGACAGTTTCAGCAACCATGTCTCGGCCTACAACAGTGGCACGGGGACCCCGATTGGGTCCTTCACCCCTGGGACGTTCTCGAGACAGGACTCGGCAGACAGCTTGTATCAGTACCAGCAAAGGCAGCGTCAGCAATTCACAAGTGGGTTCAACAACGGCGGAAGCTCCAGCAGCATCGGTATGGCCAATGAATAGGATGAGGGGAAAGGTGAATTTACACGCGGCTTTATTTTGAAAGGTCTTCTCTGGATGCAATAAGGGGTTATTAGGAGGCGAAGGGCATAGAAATGGCAACAGGGGTCTCGGGCACTTTGGGGGATACTGATACCGTCGGCATGTTGACTTCGAGAGGTCCGGTCATTCTTGCTACTTTGGAGTCTCTTGGGACGATACCGGGGTGCATTTCAAGGCGGTCTTAATTTTTGGTGTCGTGCATTTTTCGGTTGCTTGTCTTTGCGCTTAGTGCGAATGCATCTCAGGAAGGGGTTTGGATACGGAAACCCTGATCAGTCCGTCAAATGAATGCTGTCTCAATCACGGCCCGCAGTCCTGTTCTGCTTTGGCCGAGGCCAACTCAAGGACGCGTCACCATCCGATACGAGCGCACTCTTTCTCAGCCTACTCCGAGGCTTGCTTCAAACGAGTGCTGGTGGGATACTATAAGCCTGGCCTGCAAGCGAACGAGCCACCTAGACGGTGGAACAAAAACAAGAGGGCACACTCAATCGTCTTACCCGTTCCACCCCTCACCCTCCATCTCGACCGCAAACTTCGCAATGTTCTTCCTGTACGAAACAATTCTTTGACAAACTCGAGTGATAGCTATACCATACAATACGCCAAGGGCCCGATTTATATGAGTGTATAGTTTGATCGTAACAACGATCTGTTGGCTCGGGTACACCCAATCGTTTGTGTGCCCTCTTTTTCGTTCCCCTCTTGCCAACAAACTGAGTTAAAAAGCAACTCGGAACCCTCCGTGTCTTTCTAGCCTTCCTAGTATTCCGAGACTTAGAGGAGTCGAGCACCTCCGTCATCGCCATCTGCATCAAAGCCACAGGCTGCACCGAACGATGGCTCAGTTCGTACCTCCCGACCCTCGGCAGGAGAGTCGTGTAGGTCAAGTTGGCACATCGACGCTGCAACATCATCCAGGACAGCGTCACCGCGAAACCAGCCCCCATCAAAGCCAATGCTGGTGCCTTGGTTCAGCGCAGGGTAGATGGGATCAGTGTTTGAATCATACTTCTTCCTTTCAGGGACCTTCTCGGCCAGCGTGCGGAAGGCATCCTCCCGGACCCTATCAAGGACCTTGATTAGGACCTTCTGCCTCCGCTTCTTCGCCGCCTCGCCCTGATCCACGTAGACGTCTGGAGCCCTCCAGTTGATATAGAGATTGCGGTGCGTCTTCCGCACGTCGATGCCGGTCCGGTGGCCGAAGCCGTGAAACAGTAGTCACAGAGGCGGCATGTTGGCTTGCTCGACCCAATGTACTTCCGCCGCTCGAAGAAGTCGGATGGGCGGGGGCCTGTCAGGCCGTATTCGTCGATGAGGGACTTGTGTATGAGGACCTCTGCGTGTACGAGGACCTTGAACCCCTTGGTGGCCTGTTCCTTGATCTTGTTGTCTAGATTGAATCTCTGTAGCTCTTCGGCATGGGCTCTATGCTGCCACATCTCCGTATTGTCTGCTGTCATACGGCCGATAATTGCATCTGCGTTGACCTTCTTGTCACTGACAGGGTTGATGAGGGGACAAATTCGACCTCAAATTCGTAAAACAGACACTCCCATATCTTCCGGGCTTCAATGAGGGGTTTCGAAGCTTGGAAATATGACAGGAGCCTCCCAGCAGCATGGCGCACCTCTGCCCACGGCGAGCGCTCTCCAGTTTCCAAACTGGCCTTCTCTTGCAAGCTACCGTATGTAGGAGACTTTGAGAAGACCTTGATGAAAAGCATGAGATTTGTACAAGCTCTGAAGACTGTATAAGAGTCAGTCATACATGCCGGTCTTGGTCACCTGATTGCACAACAGTTACCCACATTTACCCTCTTCGAGCTCCCGGTTGTCCGCTTTTTCAGCCAGGTCTAGGAGCTCTCTGAGTTTATCAGACAACTCGTTTGAGACCTTGGGCGTCTGCAGACATTCCTGAATGTGAGTGTGTAGATACCTGATATACAACTGCAGTCTCGGTCGATTGAAAGCAACAATCTTTTTCAGCACTTACGCCATGAGAAGAGCCGAAGAGGCCGCAGTGTAGCCTTTGAGCGTCTCGAGGATTCCCTCGAGATATGTCTTCACTCTCACGAGTTCGTTCTCAGATCGCTGGTTCGATGCAAAGCGACTAGAAGTTTCGTCAGCACTTTGTGTTTTTGTGGGAGGACAAGAAAGGCTTCAAAAACGTGTGGAGTACACGTTCACATAAAAAGCCATCGAGAGAGAAAGTGGCCCACTACTGCACACGGTCTGGGTATTGGAGCACACAAATCGCGAGTGTTGACAGTGTACGTAAATGCCTGATCAAAACTTGCTGACGGCACTTGTGGGTGCTAGACTCACAAAGAATGACAGCCGTAGACTGGGTCTTTCTTCCGAGCGCTGATCTGTCGGATTTGAAGCCCGGATGGCGTCCAGGCGTGACCAGCATAGGTCCAGCCAGGCTGCGACACCAGTGGTTATCCTCCGAGTTCTGGAACCAACCTTGATTATTTAAACACCCCCTTCCCTGACGTGTCTCGTGTTGACTTGGGCATGAGGGCATAGACCTCTGGCATTGACCCAACCATCACAGACACCTTTTCCCGAGAGAATTCAACGGCCATTACAGAGGAGTTTCTATCCCACCTCGAATCTGAAATGGCTGCTTTTGAAGATGTCAGTCTTATGCAAAGCGGATTCCCAGTCACAATACCTCTGAACACTAACAATGCTCCTCTAAGCACCCCTGTCGACCAGCACGGCCAATCACCTACCCAGTCCGGGGAATTCGAGCCCCTCCACTGAGGAATTTCCTCTTCCCAATGGATTTTATGCTTGCAGCGAATGTGGAAAGTCATTTCGCACCAAGAATTCATATGAGTGGGTCAATGCTGAGCCACTACCCTTAAAAAATTACCATTGGCGAACCGTTCATTGTGCGCATAGCATCATCCCTTAAGTGCTCCAAAAGTGTCCGAAATTTTCCAGTACCAACGATGTGATAGGTGGCTAACAATCAGAAGACCGAATTCATAATAAACAGATACCCTGCCCACGAGAGAGCGAGGTTTGCCTCCGTAAATTCACTCAAAATAAAGAGCTCGAAAGGCATATTCTCGTACATCATCGCCCCCTAGCGACGGAAGATGACCCCGAGTTCGCCCACCTGGCGAAGAAAAAGATGGCGCACAAGTGCGAATGTGGTCATATGTGCGACAGAAGTGACAACATGAGACGTCACAAGAAAAAATGCCAGTACCACTGGGAAGAAGAGGGATTGGAGACTTGAATGGAGTGACACTATCGACGCAATGTTCAGCACCAGCTTTTGCAGCCCATCGATGGAAGATTGTTTCGCGCCGGAATGAATTACGAACTCATGACTTTTTGCTGTTTTCCTAGGTATCTTACACGCTGCTTTCGGGGGATTGTCACATGCACGTTGAGGCCCTGGTTCTCTTACCGCTATGCATGCAGCCCCCTTGTGTTTTTTGCCCGATTTTTCTCAAGTCTCACTTTCCCAAATATTTCAACAGCCTTTTTTTTCTCTCTTGGTATACGATATCTACTGTTGTTAGCTCTCAGAAAAATTACAATGGATTCAAAAGAAGAGAAACCAAAACCCCAGCTGCGGTGCACCGAGACGTGAAATGATGGCCGCGACTCTTGCTCGCAAGTGACTGCGTACTGGCTCATATTTAGGTAGCTAAATTCGGGAATACATGCTGAAACCAGGGTCAGATCTGAGAGATTCAGTAGTGCTGAGGGTGCCACCCTTCCACGGGATCATGTCATTCTCGGTTCCACCATTTACGGCGCTGGGCAGCAGGCCTCGTGCAGCTTTGGTGTTGGCTGCATCCTTCGGTCACACTGGCAATGGTGACATGATGGGCCTCAATGGGTCATGGATGCGTGTAGCGAGCCGGATACCCCATTGAAACAACTTGAGACTGAACGTGTGCCGCGTGTGTCATCCTTTCCTTTACTAGCCTTTCCTGCCCAGCTCAACGAAGCTGTCCCCTCACTCAACTTTCAGGGAAGTGGCTGCACAGACCAAATGTGATATCGTGGTCATTTAGTGTCCCCGAGGGTCCCTTTGAAGTAGATACGAGCTTGACTCAGATGGCCGCCACGCGGCCACAGCATCTACCTATGTACAGCAGACGATCTGGGCAGTGCTCACTGTCAAATCTCACATGGAGTAACCTCCCATAGAACACCCTCCTATAGGAAAACCCCCTATAGCATAACCTCCTGTAGAATATCCTCCTATAGAATAGCCTCTATCTAATTTTCTCCTGTATAATAGCCTCCTTTGGGAAAACCTGTGGGATAACTAGACAGAAGGCAAGCAAGCTATGGGGGCTCCACAATGACGTTTTTGCATTTTTTTTTTAATGTGGCTGTGATAAGGTTTGCATGTACGTGATAATCAATATGGATCAGTGAGCAAAAGGGAACCGAAAGCCATCTAGGCATTCTTGATTCTTGACCTCAAGCACTTGAAAATTAGGACGAATCTCCGAAAGAGAAACCATCTCGTCACTGATAGCCACAGTCTTGAAAGACTAGGATCACTTTGGGAGGACGCTTGAGAGGCCTTGTAGGTTTACTTAGCAACCGGCGAAAGAACTCTTGATGGGTGATACTTTTGACCTGTATCAACGTGCTTGAAGATTAACTTAGTCAACAATGATGCCCCTTGTCACAAACGTTGTTGCCACTGTGTGGACCTGGGGTGTATGGCTGTGGGCGCTGGTTTCTCGAGGCTGCAAATTCAAAGAGGGCTCGCACTCCAACACATCAATCCTGTGTGTCTTGTCGCCATCGGCAGTATGCCTCCTGGTACCAGTACACAATCCCACGTGTAGTCAGGTAGTCAGGCATATCGGCGTCGCAAGGCTTGCGGTAGTCCGACACTAGACTACGCGTAGGTAAAAGCTGACCCCGGGACGTCACGAACGGCATTTGCTAGACACCGCGGCCCGCAGTGTCTCTAGCGGCCCGCTGATGACCACGCAGCTAGCGCGAAAAGACCAGACGAAAGCGTGGGAGGAAACGACAGCAGCCGTTGTGACCCCTGAGCCTACATGGCCTAGGGTGAGCCTGCAGGGCCCCTGTCACGAGATGGCGTCTCGACGGCAGAGGGCAGCGAAATTCGAGACCGACGTCGACGCGCACTTTTGAGCCTCATGGCAAAGGTTCCAAATGATCCCGCTTCTACACTAGACCTGAGAGAAAAGCAAGTTGCGAAAGTTCCACAACAGCTGCCCAAACAAGGGCCCATCGGGGGCGGCGGGCGGATCCCGCCAGCGGAAAAGAAGGGGGGGGGGCTGGCTGGGGGCCTCTTCTTTCGCCAAGAGCTGGGAGATTTGAAGATTTGGCATCATGTTCTCTGTTGCTGGAGATCGCCGTGGTCGCACACAGCTTAAACCTCGTACGGCCCGTGCTTGCGACTATCTCATTCGTCGGGCACAAATGAGCTGCAGTAAACTTATGAAGCTGAGCGACTAGGCCGCGGCGAAGCTCGCTCTTCAGGGATGTATTCCCGGGAAGCGGGTCCTTCCTTCACAGCACCAAGGACTGGGGGTTCTGAGACGACCCACAATCCTGCGTATTGGCGCGCAGGCGTAGGCGTGAACAATCAACGAGATTATTCACCGGTACCGTAATGCCCTGGGTAGAAAGGATCCCACCGGCACTTGGCCGCAGGAGCAGGACGCCAGGAGAAAAGAAAGTACACGGCTTGCTCCGTCTTTGCCCTCTCTATCGTGGCACGAGACCCACGTTGAAACTTCAGCCTTCGGATCTGGCTGAGGCTGAACGAACATGGGTTGACCGGCACAGGGCTCGTGGCGACGCACATGTCTGGAATAGCCACACTGCAGGCCAAGCATCCTCTCCTGCGAACCCCGGCAACCCCTCGGGAGGATTTTGAAGGGCAAGCGCGTGGTGCGTATTCAGCCCCCAAGCGAACCGTGCCTTTGCCCTTATTCCCTCTGCCCTTCATCTTCCTCCCAAACCTACCCTCCTCCTCCAATGACTGCCTGGAGGTCCATCCCGCGAATCTAGCTGTCCTAGGGCTTACCCGTACATTGCCCGGGTCAATATGCTGTCTCAACTGCCCACCGCACTGTGCCTATTGCTTGCCAGCGCCGCTACCACGATTGGATCTAGTCTGACCACTTTTTCGGACGCGAACTGCCAGAAGTCACAAACTCGCATTGCAGGGGAGAATGGCTACCCTGATGGGTTCTGTACCAACATCGCGGGGGTGGCTGGTGAGACATATCAGAGCTTCATGTTCACTCTCCTCGATGAAGGCTGCACACGTATGTCCTTCCCCTTTGATCGTGCCGTCCTGTGTGCCTTCTGCGCAGTAGTCTGTGCGGCTCGGATTGTTCGCAGACGAAATCTTGCACGTGCTGACCCAAAACCCCAGCAACAATCTATCTAAGCGACAGCACCTCCGATATCTGCTCAGGTGAAGCCGAGATAGCCTATATCTCGAGGTGCTACAATACATCATGGATCTATTACAGTATAGACATGTGTACTCCGCTCAGCTCAAGCGGCATCTTATCTGCAGCGTCCACAACGCTCTCTACATCTGCCACGGCCTCAGCGTCTTCAACAGCTTCCGCATCAGGAGCACCCGTCGCGACCTCTACCCGCGTTTCGGATGGAGCCATAGCGGGGGCGGTAGTTGGCAGCGTCTGTGGGCTCGGGATCATCGCAGCCGTGTCAGCCTACTTTTTCTGGTTCAGACCGAAGCAGCGGGAGAGGAAGAAAAGAGAGATAGAGGATTCGGGATTGAGAGATGCAGCCGGCGGGGGATCTGCCGGCGCCAGAAGGAAGGAAGACGAGGACGGCGAGGCATATCTGATCAATATGCGCCAGTCGCGGCAGCAGTCACACGAAATGCAGGCCATGCCGGACGTGTTTGAGGCGCCGGGTGATAACCGCGCTAACGAGATGGGAAATGATGGGGAGGTGCCGGTGGAATTACCTGCAGACCACCAGTATGACGGCCAGTGGAGCCAGAAGGCCAGACACTAATTGGAGGACTTTGTATTTGGATGGTCTGTCTGGTTGCTTGTAAGCATGGTTCATTGCTTGGAGGATCAAATGGACAAGCGAGGCGTTCCGGGGCACATTGCAACTCTCATAACTAAAAGGTTGTTAATTGAGCTTCTATCATCAGATCACCAAATAGGTTGTTACATGGGAGTTGTGTGCTTCTGTGTTGTGTGCACAGTAGAATGTGAGGCATCCTTGTGAAGAGAGAAGATGATTGTCCATTGAGCCATTCATTGTCTGATCCCAGGCAGTCTGAGAGTGCATTGAAGCATCTTGGGGGATGGTCAGATTGAAGGAGACTGGACTGAATGCAAATTGCCCTGGTCCAACTTATCTTAGCGCCCTTGTGGTGCTTCCAATTGTTGCCTACTGATGGCATAAACAAAATTGTCCTCCTTATTTGTAAGGCAATCTTCGAAAATATGGGTTTGGGGAGATGCTCATGATGCAGTAGTAACAAAAGGAAGTTTTGTTACAGACATTCTTTTAGGTCCCTCGAGACAGAATTTATTGCGTAGGCCTCAAGGGATGGAGCAGTGGTGAGGTAGGCTAAATTTGTACTCGGTTATAAGGATCAAATATCCATAGTTTCAAATGTTCAAAAAAAGATACCTAGGTAGTGACTGAAACCCATCAAAGAAGCATTTACAGATACGACCTAAGCTGGAGCGCACAATACTTTTCTTTACTGTCATAACACTACAGAATGAAACAAAAATCATCAATCAACACATTAGTACTTGAGTAGTTTGAAGAAGTAAATCCCCCTTGATGTGCCGTGGTTTTCGTTATAGTCTATACACACGTCTATAATTCATTCATCATCCCTGATCATAATTGCCCATTTGCCTCCTGATTTCCACCATAAGTTGCGAGTCCGTTCTTTTTAATTCTTGACCAAGTAGATGGTCATTATCGATTGTTGTCGACTGCTCATTTGCGGCCTCCAAAATCGAAATTCCAAGATATCCAGGGTAACTCTGTCAAGAGGTGAACCATTCACGCCGATATTGAATCCCCACAGTACAAGCTCATTCAACTAGCGCCATGTGTGAACCCGGAAATCATGTTGCTGAATCTTCCCAGTAAAAGCCCACTCTGCTTCAGCTATCTTCGTCTTCGACGTACGATGCGCTCCGCCTTCAGACTCAAGCTCCGCCTGAAGCTGGCAGAGGTAACAGAGTCAGGATTAGATTCTGTTGAAATCCTTGTCTCTTCAAGGTATTCGTCATCCGTGAGGTCATGCAGCACAATATATGTATTGTCCTTGTGGCGGCTATTTGAGTGTCTTCGTGCGTATCGAAATGTCTTCGCTGTTGCGCGCCGTAAAAGCTTCCCAAGGTCTCGTTTGTGGCCTTTTTGGGTTTCCTCTTTAGGTTTCTCGAGATGCCGATCTTCACTTTGTGAACAGTGCTCTCCGCGGGGTAATGAAATCCCCCAGATTGAAGCGAGGTAATAGACGTCGGCGTCGAAAGACATTGATGGCCACGATCCACGCCACGAAAACGGAGGCGTCACAACAGGTGCGGTAAACGGACAAAAAGTCGACATATTTGCTCTTGAGGTGACAACGAAAGGGAAATAAATCGAGTTGACCCCTAAGGAATAGACTGAAAATGGAAGCGTGTGACCCGCCTTAATACTGGACAACGAATCGTTCTTCACCGACGACAGAGTCATGTGTCAGGAGTCGAATAACGCTACACCGCTACCCACCAAATCTGAGATTGATCAAAATAGGCGCATGAACGTCGACTCGTGCAAAGAATAGAGTTCAAAATACATTGAATCCCGCCATAGGCGAGAAGCGTCCTGGCCAAATCGTTGACTCTTCCAAGTGGACTCTAGATGTCCAAGTGGATAAGAAATCAGTCTTGTCTTTCCCATCAGCTGATAATTGGGAAGGAGACGAGTAAATGAATCCGGTTTCCTCAACCTATCGCCCGCAGTAAGACAGCCAGTCCTTGGTTTCAGTCTCCCTCGTCTGATCATGTGCGGACCTAGTACTAGCGTCCGGTCGTGTTCACCTAGTTGAATAAACTCACATACCTAGCATCAACAGACCCCACCTTATCTTTATGCAGGGGACACCTCGCTTCAAATAACAGCACTGCACCGATGACTTGATAAGAGACAGTCTCAAAAGCCGCTTCCAAGGCTCGAACGAAATCCATTGTGTCGTCCCTCTCGTTGTCGAACCATCCCAGCAAGTTGTGGCAGAAAAGAATGGATCGGCAGAGCTAGGAATGGCTTGCTTCCCTGGAATGCCTTCCCAAAATTGTCGTTCCACAAAGGACCCCGGAGGCCGGCTCGACCAAATGAGACAATTCCGCCAACGCCTCGGCTTTACGCTCCGGTGGTCCCGGAAGACAATGTAGGAGGAAGTTCGTGAATATGATGTCGTATTTCTTGCCCTCTCGTCTCTCGGGGTCAAGTACATAGTGTATGGAGGGTGAGTTGGGCCTCGAAGCCAGGAAGTCCCCACGGACAGCCTCAACATCAAGGTTGACCACGTCGCCGTGGGCTTGTCGACACCTGGTGGAAGCATGATCCAGACAGTTCGGATTCAAATCGAACAGCGTGACCAAGGTGTTCTCGGGAAGTTTGGTCCTGGCCATGAAGTAGCCTGTCGCTACGCCGATGTCCAATATCCTGACTTGGGCTTGGGTTCCTCGTTTCTTGGATTCTCGACGCTGCGTTGCGCCGTTGATCATGATCCGGTAGAGGTGCTCAAACACGACGGCGGGGCATTTCCATACAAAGCTACAGTAGAGGCCCAGGACCAGATTGTCGTAGATGAAGCCAAGCACCAGCGGTCCGTAGATTGCTGTACCTGCTGTGGTTGATCGGGTGCTGGCATCCGCTAACCAATGGCCGATGGTGGCACCCGGCACAGAGTGCCAAAAGGACGACACTTTCATCATATTATTTGTGTCAAGATGAAGGAATTAGATTTTCAATGTGTATGAAAGCACAATTCGCTTAATGGGCTACTCAAACAAAATACTGCACAGGGAGCAAAGACATCCCATGTAATGGTCCACTGCGGGAAGGGAACAGCCTTGAGACAATTAATCGGCACTGCATGACTTTGATTATGGCAGACCATGACGAGTTACTGACTGCAAGTGCTGAAGTTCCACTTGACCTTCCGGCTTCGCTGACATTTAGCGGATATGCTGACAGTAGTCTCGTCAGCCCAACCAGGCTCCCTCTAAAACCTTGGCACACAATCCAGCTGAAGCATGAGCCATACGACCAGGCTATACAGGACATCGTTAAGCACCTGACTTTCAGAATCACTTCAAAGATGGGCTTTCAGGTGGCATGAAAACAGAGAGGATGGTACGCGCCAGAACCTGAGATCGGCCAGGCAGCTTTCTTCCGGTCAGCTCTACCTGTACGCCTTGCTTTAATGCTGTGAGACTACAATGCGTGTTTTGAATCATCCAAAAAAAAGTAAAATTTGGAGTCGCGCATGAATTCAAAAACCAGGCTGATCGTGCTCGTGACCTTGCGGCCGCTTTCATGTGGAAAAATGAGCAGCGCAAGCTGCTTACGGAAAACCAAGTGATGGCGTCTGCGCGTCTGCGCCTAAGGCGCAGTCCGGAAAGACGACTGCCGACGCCTTAGGACGGCTCAGCAAAGCGGCCGCGCTTGGGGCGCTAAGAGCTGTAAGGCCGAAGTACCTAGCGTTCATCCCAGAAATAGACTTTAGAGAGCTGCGAACGACTTGGCCCGGCCCCGGGAAGCACGCGGTTGTTGGGATGACAGGTGAGGCGCAGCAGCTGTCCGCCTCAGCCCTACGGCGTTGCTGATCGGAAGACTCAGTATCCGTGCGGCCATGGCCATGGGACTCGGAAGAAATGGCTGAGTTGCGATGTTGGCGAATTTTGTGTGTTTGTTTACATGATCTTGGGTGGGTTGATGATATTATAAAAGCGTCCCCGTGTGCCCCACATCAAGGTGAGTTTCTGGACATCATCACCGTCTTCACACACTGCAATCGCATTTTCCTAAGCACAAACAAGCCTAAACCTCTATATTCTACACACGATCATTTCTTCGAAAAACACCTCAACTCGAGAATTTACTCCGTCAGGATGTTCGCCCAGACTCTGATCACTATTGTTGCCGCGGCGGCTGCTGTCACCGCTCTACCAACCGCAACCACAACCTCAACCCCCGACAAGACAACCGCCCTCACAGGTGTCACCCACTCTGTCGTCGCCGGCCGTGGAGGGGCCCTGCTCTTCGACCCTGAAAACGTCGTCGCTGAGATCGGAGACATCGTCGAGTATCACTTTTTGCCAAAAAATCACTCGGTAGCCCAATCCTCCTTCGGCCAGCCCTGCGTCCCCGACGCCTCTCTCGCCCAGCCTTTCTTCAGTGGCTTCCAGCCCACCGAAGGCCCACAGGCCCCCAACGTCTTCCAGATCGTCGTCAAGGACAAGAACCCCATCTGGTACTACTGTGCTCAGACTACGGGCAACCACTGCCAGAAGGGGATGACTGGTGTAATCAACCAAAACTTTGATTCGCCCAACACCCTCGCCGCCCACAAGGCTCTGGCCGCTAAGACGGGCACCTCGGTCGTCCCTCCGTTGGTTCAGGGAGGCGCTGTTATTCCTAACCCAAACCCCAACGGTGGCTTCTAATTGAGCAGACTAGGCAAGTGGTAGATTGGAGGTGTTTGGTTTTCCAGCGGTCATTTCATGCAAGTATAGAAGAGTGGGCTTCCAAGTCATTCTAGCATTTGAGCTGTTGCGCGGCGCATGTTTTATTCTTGGGGCATCTAGGGGAAAGATGGACGGTATTTAATTTCTACACCTATATATTTTTGGCATTCATTAGATTTCTACCTATCTGCCTGAAGGCGATGATAAATTTTACTCCAATATTCCAAGTAGTATATCACCGACTCTATGTACGCATATTGTGAATACCTATTTGTGGTCATGGAGCATTGTCATCATTGTCCCCTGCCTTTCGACCGTCTCCTAGCAATGACGTCACATCAGTCTTTCGACGGCCGTTCCTAACTTGTGTAAGTATGAACTCTGCGTTGCAATTGCTGGACCGCAAATCACGTGTAAGGGATAACTCTCACATAACCTTAGGACTGGTACGTTTTCTGAAGTCAGCGACTTTCTGAAGTACTAGATTTCCAGTACACCTCTAGACCCTGCTCGTTAGAGATACCCACATGTCACAATTCTCTAAAATGCCTGTATCATCTTCTGCTTCGACACCGTCCGCCTACACGATGCTTCAAATTTAAATTGCGTGCGGAGACAGTGGGCGAGCTTGACAGTCGTGTGAGCTATGGCGATGCCCTGCCATTTGCACTCAGCTTCAGAACCCCGGAGCAGCCGGAAGCGGTAGAATGTGACTCGAATGTTACCTGTCGGAAACACTGTCTTTAAGGTACACTTTCGAAACGATAAGACACTCAGCAGTTTTATTCGGGTAGATCCCGCGAAATGGGTGGATGATAAAGAGGTGCCTGTTGACGCTATTGACTCGCTGTTAAAACACAAGACAGCTTCTTAGTCCTCGGTGAATACAGGACATTACCACATGATCGCCCGATGATGTTGTTAAGGGAAGAGAAGCCATGTGAAGATACAGAGTTGCTGGCCCATCATAGCAAGTGGGCTGGAAAGGAGGTCCGCCCACTCGAATTCTTTGCTCGCAGCTCGACTTCAGCGGTGGGGAGCTCGGTGCATGTGTTGTTCCAGGCTCGGTGTGCAACCAATCGTTCTACGCCGACTGAGCTGCGTGGAGTCGTACAGACCAAGAATCTGCCTGAATATTGCAGTTGAATGCTCCGCCGTGCTCGTCACTCATCATCGCGACAATAGTCTGCATACGACCACCCCCATACCAGTCATCCCAGCACATGGAACATGTTTCCCTGTGCTGCCACACGTCGCCCTCCTCGCTGCGGGGAGGCAGAGGCTTCCCATTGCCCACTTTGCCTCGAGCAACTCCGTTTTTGATCAGCCGAAACCACCTCTGTTTTCCTTCATACTTGAATCCCATGGTCTCCGCGAGCTTGGCAGAGCATCCGTGAAGCGAGTCTAGTCTCCACTGCACTCGAACAAGCCCCAATCCACCATCAAAGGGTGAATTCAGTGCATACTGGAGCATCAGGCCGACGGTGTTGGTTGTGACATGCGTCCCCTGGTATGGCGGTAAGATGAACAATGCTCCAATTTTGAGGGATCGCGTTGTAGGGTTGGCACCCGTGTAAGTCGCCACTCCAGCCAAGGTGCTGCTCGTCTTGTCGATGATGGCATACGCCAGATTTTCATTGTCTTGGGCAAGGGGACCGCCGATAAACGACGTTTTGAAGTCTTCATAGTTCTCGTATGGGCCCTGTGGGCAATGCGCATACAGCTCTGGATAGTTCATTGAGAGAATGTAGAGGTTTGGAGCATGTGTTGGTGGCTGGAACGCCTTGTCAGCGGCCCCGCACATGAACAACGAGGACGCGGTCCATTACCTACAAAAAAAGGAGTTAGCTCCACAAATTCGTTGGACAGCTTTCGAAAGGGGAAGCAGAACTGGTCCGCCATATTCGACGTCGTGAGTGGAGTGGAAGCCGTCCTTGGTTGGTCACGAGCTTGAATCTGATCTGGCCTGTATGTGTCTTCCAATTAGCCAGCAGCGCACACATGCGAAGTGGAATCGTGCATTATCGATGCCAATAAGAGTTGTGATGTTGTGTAATGGGCGACTGGTCGTGGTGTGACGCTTGTTTTTGAAATGGGCGTACGGCCAGAATCATGGTCGCGGAAGGTGCCCAGAATGCGCCTTCCCTTTGGATGCACCGACTCCTTCCCCTATTCCCTGCTACAGGTATATGACCCTCAGCGGCATGTCTGCTGATCCATAGGTATATTGCAAGTGGGATGTGTTCGAATCGGGCTGCTATTCCTCGACTTGTTGAAAAGCACTCCTTCAACTCTAGAGTTTGTTCGTGGAAGAAGACAGGTGCCATACTTTTTTTTCCTACTTCTCACCTGCCTCTAATTTCAGACTCGCTTCATTTGCGATCACCTCGTGGTCTGCAAGAGTTTTCCAGGTTCTCCTTGCTTTCTCTTTCTTTGGCAATTGCGTATCTACTTATCCAAGTTGACAAGAAGATCTGCATCACGAGCTCAACATGGCGAATGCAGATGTCCTATCTCGTCCAATCAAGTTACTTATCAACCCCTTGACACGATTGAAAAGTACTCCAGGACATGTTTACCTCTCGAAGTTGACTTCCAGCTCAGCCTCACTGTCCCAATCTGACCTAGAAGCCTGGGAATACAAGGGAGTCTGGACGGTCATGCTCAAACCATGCAATGCATCTGCCCTGGCGAGAATCACGTGGGACATATCGCCAAGTCAATCGATGTCAGATTTTGGACATCATGACGGAAAGTCTTGGGTGAAGTATAATTACCATACGAAGAGTCTCCCTTACTCGAGACCGCTTATGCAGGTAGTCAACACAATGTCAGATGATACGGGTTCCCACGTTGCATGTGGTGCACGACTCCGTATAGAGGAGGGAACTAGGCCAATAACAAGGCATGAACACATCAATGGCTTACATCCAAATCTTTTGGCGGAATTTCCCGGAAGGCCATGTACATGTTGAGGCACAGGTCTGCTGAGAGTGTTGGACGACGGGGCGGGTAAAAAGGTATTACGTGCGTGCCGAGATAGACAACCTTGGAACTCCTCGTTCAGCAGCTCGGGAGCCAACATATCTTATTTGTTGTTGTTGTACTTTCCTAATATTGAAGCCTCACAGGAGCAATTTGTTTACAGTAACTTACTTTCTCTTCACTGGTCTTCAATATTGTAGTGATCGAAGCTTGCAGGTTGACGGAAATAGCAATGCTATGAGAACGCATGTATGGATTGTGAGTGTAGCAATTCAAATCTCGAAATAATTTGAACACCTGAAGTGACTCGGCACCAGATATCTAGTTAATTGAGAGGCTTCGCATGGATCAGAGTGATCGATGATCGCCTCAAAACAAACGAAGTTACTTTGTGGTGGTGTGACGGAACAGTCGAGACGACTGCTTATGCAGGCTTCCGTGGGTTCTGGCCATCCTGCAGAAAGGTCCCAGACCTGCCTCTTCCAATTGTTCTGCTGGCCATGATGTCATTGGGATCTTTCCACGGCATTTCAGACGAAAGTATCGTGGCACGAGAGGATGACAGCATTTGAAATGCGTACGACGCCACTAACCTGGCCTCGTCGCGAGGCTAGCATTCACCCCATGTTTACGAAGGTAACACTTTGGAAAGGATCGACGTCATGCTGCATTGCTTATAGAGTCGAATTCCATTGCCCATATCCCGTGACCGACCCCCTTTCCGGAATCAGCATGGGCTTTTGAGAATGCCATCCAGCTTCCGAGAAAATGCATCCCAACTATCGAAAGCAGGTAGCCGTCAAACGCATGAATTGTGGTGAACGTACAGCATCAACTACCCCGGCGCATGATGACATGACCAGCTTTTCCGAACACTTATCCGACCGTTCCATAGTGTTGACATGCCAGTTTCTCATGGGGCGTGGAAGATCGGGTTTAAGGCTGGCTATTGGCCAGAGCACTCCGGGCTGTCTAGTTCTAGCTATTGAGATACTGTAACACTATGAACCTGGTTGCGTCGTTCTGTTCACCAAAACGTAACTTTCTCTGAGATCGTTGTAGGGTCTCCAGCTCAGTGTTGGTACTTCAACCCAATGACCGAAATATCCCCCATCCTCAAAGATGGGTCAGTCTATTTAAGCGGGCGATCTTTTACGCGTGGAATAGACAGCCTTCCTCCTTTTCGTCAATAACTTCTACTCTCCTTCGTTGCGTCTATCAATCCGCGATTATCCATCGCACATTCCGCCCCCTTTAGCTCCCCAGAATTACTTGGGACAATTCTTTTTTTGGTCCTCTGTTTGTTGTTCCAAATTGCGGCTTCGTCAATATCAACCCTGACTACTAGCACAGGCAAACAGTATGGATAAGACTCCTTCCAATCAAGCTGTGCATAACTTTGAACCCGAGTATGTCCAACTGGTTCTGTTCTCTAATCACCTGAATTCTATTTCTTTGACATGGAATTTCGCCGCTCGTGGTAGTTTCCGTCCTAGAGTATTTGATAGTGATCCAATTTTTAACACGTCCCTTCCTATCTCCTGTAGCAAAAAGGCAATGTCGAGAGACAATAATGGCTTGCGACCGAAGCTGCCTGTCCCCGACGACCC
Organism: Diaporthe citriasiana; assembly: GCA_014872975.1. Taxonomy (NCBI): domain Eukaryota; kingdom Fungi; phylum Ascomycota; class Sordariomycetes; order Diaporthales; family Diaporthaceae; genus Diaporthe; species Diaporthe citriasiana. The sequence continues at coordinate 5,530 of JADAZS010000119.1, read as the reverse complement.
GAAGTTCACAATGGCTCGCTTCACTTCTCCAGGCAACGAGAGAGAAGATCTTGGATTTCGGCAGACTCAGACTGGCGCTCAGTCGGCCGCCCGCATGGCTGAGAAGATCAAACCGCTGGACAGTATCTTGCGACCGAACTAGGCGCTGGCTCGTCATTACTCAATCTGACCTTTTGGGTCCTTAAGTCCCGAGGTCTGTTTCCTTGAAACATCCAATTGCCAGGATTCGTACATACAGCAACGTAATAACCCACAGTCAACACACAACCAGCACCAACCTTCGTGAGGCTTGGAGGCAGGCAGGAATGGTGTCACATTGAATGGGGCACGACGGCTGAGACAGATTCGGCCAGGAGGCCAAACACCATTTCGAGATTTCATTCTTACAACTCGTTTGAGAAGCAATGCGGTCCAAATTACTTTATTTTGATTTTCACGACTCGCTCAATCATGGGATAGTTTACAAGCGATAGGGGCAAACACAATGGCACTAGGAGAGAATAACCAAGGTTGTTCTCATGTTCTCCATAAATGAATCAAGTTACTTTTGATACGACTATCGCGTTATAAACCGCGGCATAGAACCAAGCCCCCCTTAGGACACTGGATTATAATGTCAGTTTCGTCTGGATCCACGCTCCGGCCTCCTCCGAGAAAAGCGTGAAGTAGCTCGTATGGGCAGCCCCGTCGCTGCCCTGAGCGCACACGGGGTCCTCTGCCAGACACCACGACCGAAGCTTGTCGGAGAAGTCGTTAAGCCGCTCGAGCTGCGTTCCTGTCCTAGGATTGATCTTCGGATCACATTAGCTGCTGTTTGTATGACCAAAGCGAAAGGCTGTCATAGGACAAGTCTGATGGGTGCAGTTTGGGTAGCTATCAAGGAACAGACGAGTCGCACTTACTCCATTGAAGGGGGCTCCGGATTCAACATTATACGTTTGATTGGCTGTATGTGTCACGTCGCCAAAGAACGTAGCCGCAGCAACTACAGGCAAGGTCAGCTTTGGAGAGTCCATGTGTTCCATGTTCGAACGCACTCTGAGCCCCCGGTGATGTCGAAGGGTCTAATCCGGTAGACTCCTGGGTAGTACAGCCTGTGGAACCACCAGCTTGACCCCCGAGGATGTTGCCCACAACTTGAGCACCCTGCGGGCCGTGGTCAGCCAAAGATACTTTTGAGGACACGACTGGATCATATGCTGACCTGAGAGTAACCTGACAGCACTAGCTGTGCACCAGGGCATTGGGCCGCATATGCGGTGACCTGAGCTGTCCCATTGACCACCCCTTCGCCGACAGATGTGCAATAGTCCGGGGCAAAAGAGGCTGGGTATAGGATGTCTTCATAACCACAACTGCTGATGCCATCGCAGACTGCATTCACGACACTGATCTGTCGGCCAGGGTAGTCCTCGCTGGTTCCTCGCGCGAGGAAGATATGGACGGCATCACATTCTTGAGTCTGCCGGCTAGCAATCGTTGGATGCCCAAGAGCGAACGAGAGAATGGACGAGATGATCACAATTGACTTGGACTGCATTTTTGTGGTACATGTACCGGTAGCGTCTGGACTCAAACCAGTTACTGATATTGAACGTTTTGAGAAGCGCTCTTTTTATATTTCACCCGTTCAGAAGTCACGAATGTCACAGTTGTTCGCACATGGACCCGTTCACAGCATCCCAGCGCATATTTCACGTTGTAGGTCGGCACCAATACACGGGAACTAGGTCGTGTCTATATAGGGCAGGTGGCTCTTCCTCGGAGCGGATCACCATCCCAAGATGGACACGAACAGTAAACCAGAGCTAACAAGTGGCTGCAGGCCAGGGACGAAGTGTTCCATTGTTGTTACTCCAAATCAGGCGACCCAAATTATCAGGGGTTCTTCGGGCTTATCCTAAGTAGTTGCGCCGAGCGTTGGCAGCGTACGCGCAACTCCGCACAAGACCCCCGCGCGGAAAATCACTATTTGCTTGTTTCAAATGACAGTAGCTCTCAATCATTGAGTTAAAAGATAATCCGCTCGCAAGTGAAGTAGCCATACTCTGCGGTCGTCCCTAGTCCAAGTCGAGTAATCTCATCATGATGGACCTTAGATTTTGAGCCGACGATCACGATGTGCCTCACAAGATTGACAACTGGTAAAATTATCCTGCTTCTCTCGCTCTGCAATTCAACCTCCCGGTCTTCCTGTTTAGGCCTAATTGCTTGTACTCGGTAGGAAACGTGTAGAAATGGAACGTTACAACCCGAAGCCACACGTATTGACGTCTGCTGTTGGATGGACTCCATACGCATTCTGCAGTGGACCGTTGTAACACTCTTATTTAGTCTCGACATGTGCTCATGGACATGTTTAGTACCTAGGTAGCCACTGCCTTTTCCTATCGATCACAGAAAGTGACACACAGTCTGAAAAGGGCAAGAAAGAAGTAGAATGAACATGATTTGAACCGCGGTATTCGAGCTATTTTGTAGAGCGGGTTGTGTACTGGTGTACCATCTGTTTTTGCAGGTCAACTGGTGCGAATCTCTGATTTCTTGAAAGAAAGTCGAATAGCGAGACCAGCTCGTTGTTACAAATCTACAATACGTGAAATCTTTTGGGGTCAACAGGAGAAGAGCTGCACATATTGCGCCATTGTCGACCTAGCCACCTTTTAACCAACTCACTCACTCCTTCAACAAGCGAGGGTAGCTGGGCACATCAGCAGCATCCATTTTCCGAATCAAATACGACACACCTGGGGCCCTATTGAGCCACTGGTCTAGGGGAAGCACATCGTACCGCTTACCCTTGTCGGCGTCTATGTCCCGGATAGAGTCCATCGGTCTCACAGCGTCGCCGACCTGGTTGACATTCTCGATTCCAAGGTTCGCGCGCCCGAGATCCCGCCCACATGCAAGACCCGACCCAGCACGCCGTCGCAGCACGTCTCGGTCCGAACGAGGTCCAACGCCGCCCTTGACGACGTCGCTTCGGTGCCACGCCGTAGAATCTGGGCACCAAAACAAGACACGAGAAGCGTCGCCGTGCCAAGGAGGTCGATATCATACCGTCCTGTAGGAATTGCTGACGCCATCCGCACCACACCAGTCTGTTGTTTCTGTGAGGCGAGGTACCTCGCGGATTTACGGACAGATAGTGACCCTTCCTGTTCTGGATGTAAGTGGAGGGAACAATCAGAGCAAAGTAGGATCTATTGCACAACGTGCTGTCTGTTATCTACACGTAGTGAACCAACTGCAGTGCTTGGGTTCATGTTGGGTGGGTGGGGAGGGGGCTAGATTGTCTCTGGCAAATTTCTGCAGGTTTGTCGCAACATTGCTACTAGTCACCAACATCCGTTGCTGACCACCAACAGTGGTTGATCACCAACATAGGCGCAACACGTGGAGCCATGTTCTCAAGTTGCATTTAAAATCATTCCATAGTGTCCGAGCATGTGTTGCGGGCCGAATGCATCATACATGTAAGATCCGTCGGACTCGCTTGGCGGGCACACTGTGTTCGCTTATGCGATGGAGCCCTGCGGCTGAATTCCTCATGTAACCATGTTTCTGTATTCGAGGAGCGTTACAGTGTGCTGGGACCCAAACGCTTCACCCCAGCCGCCTGCGAGGCCAGTGACATCCCGAAGCTTGACGCCGTCTTTATAAGCCACAACCATCGCGACCACCTCTATGCCCCAAGCGTAAAGGAGCTTGCCAATAGGTTTCCTGGCCTGCACTTCTTCGTCGGACATGGCCTGGCCAAGTGGTTCCGGGATACTGGCATCACCGCTGTGACCGAAATGGACTGATGGGAAAACGCCGAGGTGGCCTTGCAAAAGGTGCCAGGGTCAAAAGCAGGCACCGACGGAGGTGTTGATACACCGGAAGAGATCAAGGCCCTGGTGTCATGCCTGTCGAGCCAGCACGGATCCCTGAGGTCTGGTCTCGACTACGGGTATACTCTATGGGTGTCCTGGGCTAGTAATTCTGGCGGCAAATCTGTATGGTTTGCCGGTGATACGGGCTACCGGTGTGTGCCCCTAGGTATGGACGAATTCGGGCCGGGCTTTGATAAGCTGCCTTGGAACCTGCAGTTTGCACAAATCGGTAATCTTTGTGGACCATTTGATCTTGGTCTCATTCCGATCAGTGCCTACCACCCGTGCTTTATGTACAGTGGGGTTTATGCTAGTCCTTGTGATGTAGTCGAGATCTTCCAAGATACTAAGTGTAAGAGAGCCTTGGCTATGTACTGGGGTGTGTTCGCCTTGACGAGCGAGCCTGTGGAAGAGCCGCCGGTGAAACTCAAGCAGGCCTTGGAGATTAAGGGTCTGGCCCAGACTGGACTTTTTGATGTGTGTGCTGTGGGGGAGAGCCGCGAGTTCTGAGGTGGCTGCTGTTCCGCTTGAACATTCTTGATAGAATCTCTAATGGAGTCTTACACATGTCCATCTTATGAAACTTGGTCTGCATCATGAATGTCGTATGCCATTGTGAAGTCGTGTGTACTATTGTTGTGCAGGTTTCAAGACTCGAATTAGTGATGAGCAGTTGTCGTAAAAATGTCATTTCGTAGAAATGTCATTAGGAAAGGTGAGCGAGCCTTGGAAAACCGTGGAAATGGTCAAAGATCACCGAGGACTCAGCGGGCCACGCATCAGGTCAGTCTGGACGAGATCAATACTATCATAGGCAAGCTACTTATAATATATTTAATTTGCATAATAGATGAAATTTATTAGGTTCGTAGAGGTAAAAACCATAGGGCGGAAGCTTATTATAAAAGCTATCCTTTGGGTTATAAGTTATATGCTATGATTTCATACTTTCTGCAAGTTGTTATAGCTTTCTACGAGTAAATATATAGAAGCACGTCCTCAATTCCATAAGTTTGGCACTATTAGAGCTTGTAAAAATAACCTAAGGTCTGAGAGTCCTATTGAATAAGCAATTAAGGTTACATTAGGTGGTGAGATAGTTTGAAGGCACTTATGTGGGAAGAAGGTTAGGCTAGACTGTAAGATCTGAGAGGGAGTGAAGTGGTGGCAGTGGAGGGTATTTACTCGAAGACATTCACTTGAGGGCACTCACACAATCACTTTGTTTAGAAAAAGCTGAATTGCTAAATGAGATGTCACTTGGGCTTCAAGACACGTTGGCTCCAGATTTGCACCAAATTATGTGTATTTTTTAGAGTAGACTGGCCTAAGGAAGAAAGAAAGAAAACAAGGTGCCCTGCTGGGCTTCTGGGGCCAAGGTGTACAGTGGGAGGATAAAAGTTTCGCCACAGTAGACTTTTTTAAATTTATTACTCTATAATAATAATAAAATAAAACGAAATTTATTAAGCTAGATATTAGTTATTTAAAAATATTTAAGTTTAAAATTAAATCTTATTATTATTATAAAATTTTAATAATATATATATTACTTATATAATATTAAAATCCCCTCCTAGGTATAAGGGTTATAAAAAGCCTATTATTATATTAATTTAAACTAATTTTTATTAAATTATAGTTACTCTATTATT
>JADAZS010000118.1:0-158805 GCA_014872975.1 Diaporthe citriasiana | reverse complement strand
AATAATAGGAATTACCTAAAAGTATCTACTAAAAGTATCTATAATAGTAATCTAGTATTAATATTTATTTTAGCCTATATATTTAAATAGGCCACAGATATCTATATAAAAAACCTTCCCTATATAAGTACCCCTAGTAAGTTTTTCTTTATATAATATTTCCTTAAGTTTTATTATTATACAAGCTTTATAGAGTACTCTATTAGGATCTATAGGCTAGATTCTAGTTAAGAAATTCTTAAGGATTTAGAGTAAGTTATACCCTAGGTAGCCCAGCCACTTATACCACAGCTTATCGGTTAGGTTAATTATAAAAAAAGTAAGTATTATTTAAGTAATCTAAGCCACTATGGTATTAAACTTATATCAGGTTATTATAGAGTAAGGTAGTAAAGTAAATTTTATTACCTTAAAAAGTAGTATAATCTTACTAGTTTAGTAGAAATTAAATACCCTTTTTTTATAAAATACTTATAGAGATAAGGTTAATTCTTCTTTTAGGGTTATATAAATAATTATTAAGTAGGATATAATAACTATTTTTTAGCTTAATCTTTATTATATTTTACCTAAGTAGTATAACTTTATTTCTACTAAGATTAAGGATAGCCTATCTTATATAAGGGTATAGTGGTTTATAAAATATATCTTAATTAATAGTAGTTAAGCTGTTTATAGTAGTATTAACCACCTAGTTGTTTTATAAGGTAGTTAAGAGTAGTAAATCCCGGGTTAGTAGACTAATATTAGGTTTAGTAGCTAGGAGATAGATCTTTTCCCCTTTTTTAGAGATAGAGAGGTTTATTATTACTATAAAGTTACTAGGCTACTATTATTACTATCTTTAATTTTATTATTAAATATTAAGTACTTATTTTTATTATACCTGTTTTTATTTATATTATTATTTCTCCTTCTGGTTTCTAATAAATTTCTCCTTAAGTTTTAGGTACTTCTACTAGTAGTCTTCTTCTTTATACCGGTACTACTAGTCTTTCTTTCCCTATTACTTATAAAAGTTATACTATAAGCTATATAGTTAGTAAAAACCAAGTATAACTATTTATTATAATCCCTTCTATTATTACTCCTTATTTTTAATAGCTTTTATAACTTTATTAAAGGAAACTATTATAACCTCTCTACTATTCTTAATAGTAGGTAGTAGGTTATACTATATATAGAAGAAAAAGAGAAAGATATTAAAATTTAGGCCTAGCCTATTAAGAAACTTGCTGATAAAGATAGGGTTACTAATTATTACTATCAGGTAGTATTCCTAAAGCTGTTTTTAAGCTTAGTAAAACTTCTTAGTATAGTAGGTAATATTATTATAATTCTTAAGAGTAAAAGAATTATAATTTTAGAGAAGCTCTTAGAAGTAAGTAAAGCCTTAAGGTAAGTACCTTTCCTTAAGTTTATTAATTAGCTAGATAATATTTTCCTTCTTATTTTTAAATATATCTTATATATAAGTTCTGGTATTTTTACTAAGCCTCTATCTAATCTAGGTATAAGCTTATTTTTATTTATCCTATTACTTAAAGAGCCTATTACTAAAGTTATTATTATCTTTTTTAGCCTTCTATTAGGGTTAGTTTTTTTCTCTTAAGAAGAGGCTTTTATAGTAGTTAACTTTAAGTATATTAATAGCTTCTAGAAACTAAGTTGGTTTATTAGACTTTAAGGTAAGTAGTAAGAATTAAAACCACTACTTTATAGCCTTCTTGGTAGCTCCCTTAATCTTAAGTTTAAGTATAATAGTATATATACTATAAGGTATTTAAAAAATAGTATATTTATTATAAAATTTAATTTTATTTCTAATAATAAGGATTCTAGGCTAGTAATATAGTTAGCTTTTATTTCTAAGGATATATTTATACTTATAGGAATATCTTCCTCTAAGGAAATATCTATATTAGTACTTAATAATTTAGGATAATATATTAGCTACTCTACTATTAGAGGTAACTAGCCGAGTAAAATTACTACCTTATATTCCTAGAAATTAATAGAGCTTATAATTAGTAGTAAGCTTAGTATTTTATCTAGAAATATTTCCAAGGTAGTACTAAGTAAGCTTAACTTAATATTTAGTATATAGTTTAAATTAAGAAGGGTATTTATAGTAATTCCCTTTAGGTATTATAGCTATTATAGGGTAATATATATTTAAGGAAAATACCTTTAATTAAGGATTTAAACTACTTTAGGTACTATAAGTAGTTAAGGCTATAGGTTATACTTTCTTTTCTTAGTTAGTATTTTAAATAAATAAGTAAGAGAGGCTTAGTAATAATTTAGGTATTTTTTTAGGTAGTATATAAAAAGAAAAAGCCGGGAAAAATACCTATAAGGGTAGTACCCCCTTTTATCTATAGGTATTTAGTATCTTAACTAACTTCTATTTAGAAAAATAATTTCTAATAATCTTATTTATTAGTAATTTAGGGTTTAGTAAAAAATTTAATATACTTAGCTAGCTTATACTAGGAGACCTAGGCTTATAACCTATTAAATATAGGTATATAAGCAAGTTAATATATATTATTAAAGGAGAAAGTCTAGAGGGAAATAGTCCTAAGGGGACCACTGTTTATATACATAAAGCGTGGGATGTGTGCCGGAGCGGGTTCTATCCTCTATGTCATTTGTTGCCTTCCACATAGCCTTTAACATATAACACCAGTGTCCGAGACCATGTCGTCATATGCAAAACCTTCCGAATCAGAGATATTGCCGCCGGTGGTAATACCTGTCGCGTAGCCCTCTTGTACGGCGATTCCGAGGCCTAGGGTGCCTGGGTAACCAGCAAGCCATTTACTTCCCCCGATGCCCTTGAGCCTTCCGTTCCAGCCTTGTAATGGTAGCCAGATCTCAAACTCAACCGTGTCACGAGCTTCGGGGTACTGGAGCGAGATGTTGGCATTACAGATGTTGAGACTAGTGACCAAGTCAAATGTTAGTTTAAATTGCGGCAGGACAAGCCCGCTGATGTTGCGACGCTCCATGGCGGCAAAGGAGGCAACTTTTGCACCAACGACCTCAAGTTGTGGGATATCGCTGCACGAAATTCGTTCATATGCAGTGATCGCCCATGTTGGCTATCTCCAAGTTCGACCTGAACAACTCAGTCTTATTGGTGCTTGGATGTTCTGAGCAAGCGGAAGAGCCCAGAAAGTTCCAGCGGTGGACGGTTTCGGGACTCCACACTTGTATCGAATTGATGCCCATAGTTGACAGACTACACGCAGACATTGTCTAATTGAAAAATTCAAGAAGGTAGACGACGAATTGGTAGGTAAACACATCAGGTTTTGATCAGGCTTCCAAAATTGCGGAGCATCTCTCCGTTAGAAGTCCGAAGCGGATCATCACTGGACCTCATCACCATTCCAAGGCAATGAACGATCCAACGATACCACATCAATTTGTGAATCAGTAAACTAGACCGAGGCAATTTACACAATTGAGTATCTTCTATATGAACAAGCAACTGGTTGACATCACTCGGCCGGTCTGCATCCGTTCGCGGAAATTTATTCTATGTGATCATCTCCCAGAGCGTCGTCAGATAAGATGTCGATTACATGGCATGAGATTGTGATCGATACCCTTTGACCTGTCCACGCGTGCTAGAGTCTTTAACATGGAGCCGAGATGAATGGCGGTCTTTACTTAACCAGATGGATCTGGGCCACTCGCCCGGGGCTGCTAAACATGCTCTTCTACAGGCGGGTGACAACATTGCTATCTATGCAGTTCAATCAAGAATTGAATTGAGTCAGGTAGGTCTCTTCACATGTGACGACACCATTTGACGCAAGCTTGATGTATTCTTGGACAAGGACTGGTTTTGGTCCTGAGCAGCCAGTTCCATTTACCATAATATTTGTCCGAGATGCTCTCAGGGATTAAGTATCCAGGGCAGAATCCTCTTAGAGTCTCCTTGCTTGGAGAGAGTCTTACCTTCCGTGCGTACAAAATAAGAATGGGACCACCTCTAGGCCTTCGTAAAAAATTCCTAGCTAAGTCCCGGACTACGCCAAGTAGGATTGTCAAGGGCCCATTTTCAACCGCGTCACGTCAATCCGGGGCTCTCCCGAGTCAACGTCACCCATCTCTTTGTCTGGCGGCCTCTTCATGCGCACGCAGAGCTTCAAAAGCATATCATGCCCGTACCTTTCTTGAAAAGGTCACTAGGTCTTTGAGCAACCCGCAAAAGACAACGCTGGCGCTTCTCCATCATGACTCAATTACATCAGAATTCTTCCAACTAAACCACCTCTTGCTCATGTGTTCTCCTAGCTACTCCCTCTCAGACCATCCCGGATCCAGGAACCCACAAGAGATGAGGATGTTGTCAGACTCTTGTGGTGGACAATTGCAAATGGCATAACGGAAATCAAACTCGCCATTTCCTCTATGCTAGATTTAACAGCACCATCTCGGTCGGTTCTAGTGGAATAGGCAGTCGTTGCCCGTACAGTCATGGATCATGGTCCAGCTAAGAGCTAAAATGTATCTTCAGATGCGCGCCGTTGGGGAACTCTCGGTTGCCGTGCCTCTGAATTATCCGGGCACACAGACGCATGATACAGTTCTGCGTAGATTTCGTTTCTTTCCACATTCCTTGAAAAACACCGACATCTCCTTTCCCGGGTTCCCGCGACTCCGGACCCTAAGACATGATCAACTCCCTGCGTGCTTCACCTTCAAATCTTGAACCCAGGCTCAGACCAACAAAGCCGGGTCCGATCCTCCTGATCTAGCTGCCTGGCCAGTCTCGCCCGAACGCTCACCCACTATCGACCTGCTGGAGTACGCGACTTGGATCTATAGCCAGTCAGTGGGCGAGTCGAGACATGTCAGGAAGAAGTGGTACTCACGTCGGTCGTCTTCCTGATGCCGGCAAGGTCGAGGATCCCCTCCTGACTCTTCATGGTAGAATTGCTCACGGACCGGGTATTGGGGCGCTGATTGCTGAAATCCCGCATCTTTACCGCCCTCTCCTTCGCGCTCCCTTGCTGCTGGTAGTAGCGCGCCTGTCCTGACCCGCCGCTTCTGAAGCTGCGGAAGAGGCGCGGGAACCACTTGCGCAGCAGTGGGCTCAGGGTCGGCAGGCTGGCGGTCATGATTGCCAGGCTCGTCTCGATCGTGTTGAGGCTCGGGCCCCATGAGACCGTGAAAAGGTATTCTTGGGACTCGTAGAAGGCATCGCAGTACACGCAGACTCTGATGATTCCGATTACGGTGACTCTGCGAAACAGTGGTGCTGAGTCAGTTGCAAAACCTCCGGATGTGGGCATGAAGAGGGTACGGACAAACCGCCGGTCATGAAGACCATGATGACACCACATCTCGTTGCGGTAGGAAGTTGCGTCCGAACGAAGACCCAGAATGGAACGAACAAGACCGAGAAGTCTGTCAGTATTACCAAGGTGGAAGTTGACGTGATGAAAGCTGCGCCATCTATCCTGTGTTGAAGTGGAGTTTGAACGTCCCAATATGAGGCAACGGGAACGGTGATGAAGACCGACGCGATGCACTGAGAGATCGTGACAGCTACGTTGATGGCGTTGATGACCTAGCAAATGTGATTAACTCGAGGTTGCAACATGGCTCTCGACCATCAGATGTCTTGCGGGTTGAGATTTGAGAGTAGGAGACCTTGACTGGCAGGGGTTTTGAATGTATCGAGAACGCCACTCTTATCACTCACATATATGGTCCACTTGATGTTCCTCATGTGCCCTGAGATCCTCAACATGAAAATGAGTGTCGATGATTTGACCAATCCGAGGATAGGGCTGTAGAGAACTTGATTCAACCACTCGGCGAGATACGGGTACAAAGATGCGTTCGGGTCTGTCTCTGGTACTTCCGAAACGGGGACTCCAACATAGCTGAATTTGTAATCTGGAACAACATCGGGTCAGGTCAGGTGCCTTCCCAATTATGTAGTGCGGAGCAGCTGTCTCTCTGGGGGTAGGTAGAGCGAGGAGGGCCATACAGAAGTATTGGAGCGACACGAGTGGAATGGAGAAAACCTGCAAAAAGTCAGCTGTCCGTAAGAAGCATAATTTTTGTACGGAAACAGGGAACAGACCATGGCAGCAGTCATCAACCAGTCCTCTGTACGACTCAATGGTCAGCTCCTCGATACAGAAAAGCATCAAGATCAGACACTGCGCTGTTCTGCTCACCAAGTGCCAATTGCTTGGAGGTGATCCTGCTGTACATACGCAGGCCGTAGGTGACGTATGCAAGTGCTGAAACGATATAGACCACAGCCAGCATCTCCAACAGAAGCGGAGTCGTGGGCATATTGCTGGTGTTTGGAAAACGAGCCTGAAGAGGCACGAGATCTAGTGCGGTCGTCATCTTTGTCCAGCGATGAGAATGGGGTAGACAATCTTCGTCGTCAGAAGACCCTCAGCTCCGTGCTGAGGATGAGTGGTGATCAATGCGGCGGCGCAACAGAGCGGTGCGAGTGTGTGGTGGGAGGTGGAAGCCTGGTGGTTTGTGGGGCACCCGCGTCAGAGGAGGTAGGCGCAAGGAGAAGTGAATGGGTCATGTTACTTGCCTCCAAGTGTGGCACGACAATGATTGTGAGATCCGGCAGCGTTTTTGTCAGGTCAGAAGCCCGTGCTGGAAATGTTTTCAAGAGTGTTTCTGTAGGTTGGAACCCCTTCTTCGGCTCTCTGAAAGGCCTTCCCAAATTGGCAGCCGTTTCCAAAAGATTTACACTCAAATAGGCAGGTCTCTACAACTGGAAATTGACGGCAAATTTGTAAAGAAAGTCTCAGTGCTTGCACCCCAGCCATAAAAGTTCAATTCTACCGCCATCTCTGCATAGTTTCTGTGACACAAGAGCTTCCCTCTGCCACAAGACGACTGCCAACAGGTTCATTAGTCTAGTCGAAGACTTCAGCGTCTGCTCATGCGCCAATGATCTCAAAAGAGGCGAGTGCTGGTAATAACAGCAAGATGGGTCTCGGCTAAGTTTCTGGAATTGCAGAAATAGGATTGGCACCCCCAAATTCCCAATGTCCAGCCACATCATTGGCGGCGATATCTAAAGGGAAGCAGACTCTACCTCCCACGAAGTTATAACACTAAAGTTACTCTGTGGTCAAAACACATTTACTGGCGTTGCAGCGGCCCCATGAGTGGATCTTGCTGGGGGAACTTCTGCCTGCAGGTTGGTACCTTCCACCCTTCCCCCTTATCGATCCGACAACTTTGGGCACAACTCGCCCAACTTTGCAAGTGGTGCATTCCTTCTTTTTCGAGATTATTTCTATCCTTCAGACCTTTCTATCCGTATTAATCTTGTCTCACCTAACACCAACGGCAACGAAGACGATCCACCGATCAGGTCCGGCCCGAACACCGTTACAGCCCTGCACGGCTCCAGGGTCCTGCTATTGACCCTGAACAGGTTTCTTGTCGCCAATAGCAAATTTTTCGGCATGGGAAAAGTATTCGCACACTTTGATCCCTTTGACAAGCCTGATGGTCCAGGCGAGATCAGCGCGCCGCTCAGCCCAAAGGCTGATGGCGATAGCGCTACTCTCTAACTACTTCGTGCCAGCCGCCAAGGGCCACAAGACCACTCCTTGCATTTATGTGGCCTACCAGTACTTTCATGACCAATCTCCACGAAACTCACAGGAGCAGCCTGTGATCCTTGGCTACAAAGATGGTTTAGGGACCAGCCATTTCAGGACGTGGACCAAGAAGACGGACTGAGCCGGGCATAAATGGTTATGCAGTTGGTGTCTAGCGTGGGGGCAACTTTATGCCAGTTGGCAGCTCAGATTCAAACAAAAGGCGAATCCCTCCGACAGCCCTGACTGACGCCTTGAGGTCGTATCCTTCCTCGACAGCTTGCCAGAAATAAGACAGTCAGTTTGTTAACAATGAGTTAAGGTATGTCCATCAATGATGGCCATTGGAACATTTTAACACAAGTGGACAGACGACCATTATGCCTATCTCCGTCGCGCCGACCAGTCTTTTTCCCCTTGGGGATGAGCCTACTCGTATCTCAGTGCGAATCAATCGGGACCTATTGAAAGTTACCGACCCTTCAATGGTCCCATTGGAGGAAGTGGATAGCTTTACTCGAGTTCCACGGAAAGGGAGAGCTGCCATCAACCTGATGACCCGCGATGTGAGCAGCGCACTGTTTGGACCTGGTGCCGAGGTTACCAAGTTGACCAGAAAGTATTGTGGATCGGGGGATACTTGATCCTTTCCAATTCGAAACGACCTGCATTTCGATTGGATTTATAACCATTACCTTCACTTTTTGGACCACGCTGCAACCAGGAATAAGCCTGAATTTTAATCTTTGTGATAATGATGCCTTATAAATGCTTGATCTAACGTCTGGTGTGTTGTCAGCGACCCGGATCCTTTCGACCTACCTCCCCCTGACCAACCTTCTGTCCACTAGATCCTCTTCCCCAACTCGCTTACACTGCGTCTGGATGATGTGGGCAAACGCTGTTGCCCCTTCACTGTGGTCGTGTTTGCACTTGTCATTGTACGTTCGCCATTACAGGCTGTTGTCCTAGGGGCAGTTTAACCACAGGCCCGTGAAAGATCCGCCTATGGGATATTATTCTATGGTATATTAAACAACAGGACGAATTCTAGGTCTTCGGGCAATGCTCACCTACTGCTACCCCGGGGTTTCACAAACCAGCTTGAGGTACTGTGGCCATGTGGCGGAAACCTGAGCCAAGCTTGTGGGGATTTGTAGCACGGCTTACATTTGTACCCCTCAGCCGAATAAAGAGCCTCGGCCGGTGTCATAAGAACAGAGATGCGGGGCCCCGCACAATGCTACACGAAGTTGCCGTCTTGGATCGGCGCCGAGGACTGTTCTGCATACAGTAGAAAAGCAGAGGTTTGTGCTGCTCTAACTATTCTCTCCACCATGTTCAGTAATTCATGTGCCGTCTCGGTCGAGTAGACATGTAGGATCACTCCGCTGTGCACTCCGCGTTGTTATCTTTTTACAAAGCAAACTTTTTACGCGAGCAACATCTTCTCACAACATTTGAAGTCAGTCTCGCACCATGCGTGCGCTCCGATATTACGGTATTGAGGATATCCGCCTGGATGACATCCCCGAGCCGGATTGTCGGCCGGGCTGTGTTAAGCTTAAGCCAAGCTACGTTGGCATCTGCGGCAGCGACATGTAAGCTTAGTGACCGCGCCGGAACCCTAATTTGTGGCACTCGTTGTCGCCTTTTACTGATTAACCAATGCCGAGCTAATCCAATCCCCCGGCGCAGCCATCTCTACTACGACGAAGCCGTAGCCACAAAGCCCGACTTCGTGCACCCGCTGGCCAGGGAGAAGATGCCCATCGTCTTCGGCCACGAGTTCGGCGGCGTGGTGACCGAGGTCGGGGCCGGCGTCACGCGCGCCCGCGCCGGCGACCTCGTGGCCGTCCGCCCGTCGATCTACGACGGCACCTGCGAGGCCTGCGCCGCGGGCCACACCAACGTGTGCCAGTACTGGGGCTGGCTGGGGATCCACGCCAGCGGGGGGCTGGCCGAGGCGGCCGTCGTCGAGGAGAAGACCGTGTTCCGCCTCCCCGGGGGCACGAGCCCCGAGGTCTCGGCGCTGGTCGAGCCGCTTTCTGTGGGCTGGCATGCGACGCGCCTGGCGCGGGACCTGACACCTGCTTCGACGGCTCTCATCATCGGCGGGGGCCCGATCGGCTGTGCTGTGTTCCTCGCCCTCCGCGCCCAGGGCCTGACGAGGATCGTGGTCAGCGAGGTCACGCAGGCGCGGCGGGACATGTTGGCGGCACTCGGCGCTGAGCACATCCTCTCCCCCGCCGATGCTGATGTTGCGGCCGCGGTGCGGGAGCTATCTGGGGGCCGCGGCGCCCACGCCGTTTTCGAATGTGCTGGGCTCCCAGTCACCCTGAGCACGGCCTTGGAGGCGGTGCGGCCGCGAGGTACTATTGTCAACGTCGCCATCCGCGCTGAGCCCGTGCCGCAGGTGGACCTCAACCTCTACCTGTATAAGGAAGTGACCCTGGTGAGCTCTATTGCCTACCGGGACGAGGACTGGCTGGAGGTTATCGACGCCCTCGGGAGTGGGAAGATAAAGCCAGAGGCCATGGTCACTAGCAAGATTGAGATGCAAGACTTGGTTGAGAAGGGGATCAAGGTTTTGGCTAAGCCTGGACAGCAGCATTGTAAGATTTTGATTGGCGTGCAACATTAAATAATCCGAGTCCAATGTCACCCAGTATAGGGCTGTTTACACTGCTTCTTTTTCAGCGCAAGTGGCGTTAAATTTATTGAATCTGTTTTTCTTTACAATCCTTCTTTCTCGAGCATTTCCGCGATTTGAACGTAGAAGGCGGTGGCGTTGAAGCTTGAGTCCCTCAACAATTAGCATCAGGGGATCATACAGTAAAGAAGCCAGTGTTGTGGCTTATGAGACAAGGGCGAACTCACGGGTTTTCCTCTCCCATTAGCCTTCTCATCGCCCATCTAAGTCTATTTGTCCAGTTGATTAAGTCCAAATGGCTGACATTCTCCAGAGTGCCCTGGTACGTCCCCCAGTTTGCGCTGTCCACGCTAACCAGCCCATCGTTGGGCCCCTCCTCCCTGCTCAGGACATTGAACGATGCCCGGAAGGGGCTCAGGAGCGGAGGCTTCTTTCTAAGCGCAGCGCCGTACGAGAAATACCGCACGTCTGGATCGTCAGGTGTCCTCGGGTTGAACTCTTGCGCCATGTACTTGCGGGTGAGCTGCGAAAAGGCGCCGGTGCTGAGCCCCGTCGTGCGCTTCCACGTCTCGTAGACCCCAGGCAGCCGGTCCGGCCCTATCTGCTCGAGGAGGTAGTCCGCGTAGGCAGAGCCGTGGTGGGGGGTGGCGATGGTGACCAGGGATCGCACGTTGATGTCGTTCTCGGGCGGCTGCTTCTCGTGTCCCTGAGTGCGGCGCCTTTGGGCATAGCTTATCATGTACCTCGCGTCCAGGCCGCCCATGGAATGGGCGATGATATTAACCGGCCGCCCGTGGGACTCCTGGAGGATGTGGTCGCGAAGCTTTGCCGATCGCTCCTCGATGCTGCCGGTTGGGGGCACTGTGGCCGTGATGACCTCGGCGCCTTTCTCGGTCAGGGCCTCTTTGATCCCGCGCCAGTAGTGAATCGGTGGGAGGTAGTTCCCGGCGAGCTTCAGCTCTGCGAAGCCCAGGAGGCCATGGGCGAGTACGATTGGGTACTTGGGCATCTGGGACCAGTATCAGCACTCGGAACTTCCGGGAAATGTGTGGGCGACAAACCTGTGAGACGCGTCTGTTGCTTCGGCTTCCTGGGATCAAAGACTGCCGAGTCGAGAGTCTTTCAACGGCGTGATGTTTGGCTTCCGTGCTATCGGAGACTCAATGATGGGTACATGGTGGATTGCTGCTTGATTCGTGGTGATTTCTCGGTCATAATCAGATTGTGATGGTCGCGTGCCTGGTCCCTGAAGTTGTGCGTTCCTGGTCTATCCCTGGTGATGTCACTCTTCGTTGAAGTAACCCGGCCCTAACCCTTACATATGATTTGCAACACCTACTGCAGCCCCCCCCCCCAAGTTCGTTTCGTCACTGGAAACATTCACAATTCCAAAGATTGATTCCAACTTCTTCCATAATGTATGTATTCCTAAATAACGCCAGTTTCTATCCAGACATAAGAAAAAATACTAACAGGTATCAAACCAAACAAGTTAACCTCCCATCCATATATCAATGCTATATCCAATTTTATGTAACCCCAGGAGTGCAGTCAAGCAGCGCCAATATGAATTTGCTTTCCAACGGTTCTCCCCCCCCCCATCATTGATACACCCGTAAAAGGACTCTCGGCCTCTCAAATGAACTGGCCACTGTCGTAAGGCATCGGAGGCGGCGGAGACTTAGTCTGACCTGAGCTCTGCTGCTCGTTGCCCTGCGCCCACCACCCAGACATCCGCTCACGCAAGGTCTTGCGGTTGCTGTTCGGCGTGAAGGGCGTCATGGGCGGGCCTTGCTCGAGGTCCTCGTGATAGCTGTACCGCTCCGACGGCGAAGGACCAGGTCGAGGAGACAGGTTCATCTCATCGAACGTCTGTGGCCCGCCAGGGCCAGAATTTCGTTGGTCTTGCGGCTCATACTCGTCGTCCTCGTCATAGTAGTTGTCGTACTCCTCTTCTGGGGAGATGGCACGCTCGACGTCGTAGTTCGGGTCGTACTGGGGCTGCGCCATCTCGCCCTCTTCTGGTGGCGGAGTCGCCAGTGGGCGAGGGGACAAGGGGCTGGCGGCAATGGGGCTCAGTGGCTGTGACATGGTGGACATCCTTGCCGACAGCCTCTCGCTCCGCCTCTTTGCGAAGTCAGGGACCGGGGCAATGACGGGGACGTCGAAGCTCTGTCCTTGCTCCATGCCCGGGGACTCAGCGATAGCAGATAAGCCGCCGTCCGAGTTTGGTGATGGGAAAGTGGCCATGTCGAGGTCCACGCTCTGCCGGTACAAGTGAGAGAAACGGATTGGGTCCGTGGACTCCAGGTCTTCGTCTTGTGGGCTGGCTGTGTCTTGCTCCGGTGGTGGGCTGGGCGGAAGGGGTGATGTGAGCACTGGCGAGAACATGACGGCCGATTGTCGGTAGAGCTGGGACAGGCGGACGTCGTTTGTGTCCCCAGGCTCGTCGGTCTGTTGCTCATCTTCCCCTTCTGGCTCCTCTTCGTTCTCTGGCTCCTCAGGAACTTGGTCCATACCAGGGGAGTCTAGGCCATGCTCGTTCTCCGAGCCAGTTGGTGAGCCTGGCGCCGAACCGTCCATGATGTCTTGTAGTTCTTCATCATCGAGCCCATCCTCATCTTCATTCTCCTCTCCCTCCCCGTCAAACTCGCCTTCACCATCCACCGCGTCTTCCAGAGCCTCTTCATCGAGTTCTCTGTCTCCATCGCCCTCAACTTCCTCCTCTGGGAAGTCCTCGGGCATTTCCTCTGGCAACTCTTCCTCTGGCATTTCTTCCTCTGGCATTTCTTCTGGGAACTCTTCACCTTCCATTTCTCCTTCTCCAAACTCATCACCCATCATTTCCTCTGGCATCTCTTCGCCGTCCATCATGTCACCATCTCCTGGGAACTGGTCACCTTCCATTTCTCCTTCTCCAAATTCATCGTCCATCATCTCTTCTGGAATCTCCTCGCCGTCCGTCATGTCACCATCAAGACCTCGATCCCCTTCATCTCCCATATCGTCCATAAGCTCCTCATCCATCATGCCTTCGTCGAGTGGCTCTTCATCGAAGGGGGCGTCTTCAAATGGAGGCTCTTCATCGAACGGAGGCTCTTCTTCGAATGGAGCGTCTTCGAACGGCGGCTCTTCATCGAATGGGGCATCCTCAAATGGCGGCTCTTCATCAAATGGGGCATCCTCAAATGGCGGCTCTTCATCGAATGGCATATCATCACCTGGACCATCCATCATATCGTCATCGAATCCTCGCTCGCCATCGCCTCCCATGTCGTCCACAAATTCTTCACCCATCATGCCGTCATCGAGTGGTTCTTCGAACGGTGGCTCTTCGTCAAATGGCGGTTCTTCATCAAATGGAGCGTCTTCGAACGGCGGCTCTTCATCAAATGGAGCGTCTTCGAATGGCGGCTCTTCGTCAAGTGCCGCGTCTTCGAATGGAGCATCTTCAAATGGAGGCTCTTCGTTGAAGGGCGCGTCTTCGAATGGTGGTTCCTCATCGAATGGCATATCTTCACCCGGGCCATCCACGAATTCATCGTCCATCATGCCATCATCGAATCCTCGGTCGCCGTCACCTCCCATATCGTCCATTGGCATTGGCTCCTCCGGCGGGAAGTCACCGGGCTCGTCAGGAGCGCCGCCGAAGTCGTCCTGAAGGATCATTTCCTCACCGCCATCTGGCATCGGTGGCTCGTCAAACGGCTCGTCGAAAGGCTCATCCATGGGCGGCTCATCGAAGGGCTCATCCATGGGAGCCTCATCAAATGGCTCGTCCATCGGCGGCTCGCCAAAGTCTTCCATGGGCGGCTCATCCATCGGTGGCTCGCCAAAGTCATCCATCGGTGGCTCGCCAAAGTCATCCATAGGCGGTTCATCCATCGGCGGCTCGCCAAAGTCTTCCATGGGCGCCTCATCCATGGGCGCCTCATCGAAGGGCTCATCCATGGGCGGCTCATCAAATGGCTCTTCCATGGGTGGCTCATCAAATGGCTCGTCCATTGGCGGCTCATCCATTGGCGGCTCGCCAAAGTCGTCCATAGGCGGCTCGTCCATCGGCGGCTCGCCAAAGTCGTCCATAGGCGGCTCGTCCATCGGCGGCTCGTCCATCGGCGGCTCGCCAAAGTCTTCCATCGGCGGCTCATCCATCGGCGGCTCACCAAAGTCGTCCATAGGCGGCTCATCCATGGGCGGCGCATCAAAGTTATCCATGGGCGGTGGCTCATCAAAATTATCCATAGGCGGCGGCGCGTCAAAGTTGTCCATCGGCATACCGGGTTCGGGCCCGAAATCCTGCCCAGGCCCCATATCAAAGCCCCGATCCATGTCGGCTGGGGCGTCATCAAACGCAGGAGGAGGCCCGTCATCGAAAGCAGCCGGCCCGCCGCCAAAGTCATCGAAGGCGGGCGCAGGCTCAGCAAACCCAGCGTCGCCCCCAAAATCGTCGTTGAAAGCGGGCGGTGGGGGCTCAGCAAATCCAGCGTCTGCAGGTGGAGCACCCCCGAAGCCGTCGTCGAAAGCAGGCGGTGGCTCAGAGAACCCTCCAGGCGGACCCGGGTCACTTCCAAAGTCATCGACTGGGCCCAGATCGCCTCCGAAGTCGTCAGCCATAGGCGGAGGCGGAGGCTCAGAGTATCCACCGCCAAAGTCGTCCGCCGGTGCGCCCATGTCTGCGGCCGGCTCGAAATTGTCCATGGCAGGCGGTTCTTCCATAGGCGGATGCGGAGGCTCAGTAAAGTCACCGCCAAAGTCGTCCGCCATGGGAGATGGGGGTGCGGCCATGTCTGCGGCCGGCTCGACATTGTCCATGACAGGCGGCTGGTCCATAGGCGGCTCCATACCGTGGGAATCGAGCTGGGCAGGCGGGGAAGCAGGCGGTGGTGGCTCGACAATGCCGCTGTCAGTCACCATCAGCTCAGGCTCGTCCAAGACGGCTGGCTCTGCGAATTCCGGCTGTGTCGGCGACGGCATGCCCATATCGGGCGGTGGGGATGCCAGACCGTTTTGCTCGGCCATTGGCGACTGCATGGGAGACTGTATAGGAGGCTCCATGATAGGCTCCATGGAAGGTTGCATGGGTGATTGCATGGGAGACTCCATAGGGGGCCCCATAGGAGACATAGGTGCAGCATCAGCACCCATGCCGAGCGAGGGTGAAGGAGGCATGCTGTTGCCACCAAAGTTATCCATACCGCCAGGAGACGCAGGGAAGCCGTTACCATCAGCTGGAGGCGAGGGGGGCATATTGTTGGTGTTGTACATATCATCACCACTAGGGCCTGGCGAGTAAGGCGCTCCTGCACAATCATCCCATGTCAGCAAAACCCAAGGATCCCGAGAATTGAGGATTGTTTCGGGGAAGCAGCAGAACTTACCAGACGCACCGCCAAAGTCGTCGCCCGACTGGGGCCTGCCGTCGTCGTGGTGCTTGCCACCGACCCCGGCCACCTTGTCGAAGATATTGTGCAACTTGTTCTTGACGCTGAGCGGCGCGGGCTTCATCTTGTCCGGCTCGCCGACGGGGCTCATGGGCTCCTGGTAGGCGGGAGTCGGGGAGTAGTTGCCGCCGTCGAAGGACTGCCGAGGCGAGGCCATCGCTGGGAATGAGTCCATGTTGCCAGACTGGCGTGGGTAGAGTTCGGGGGATCGCGGTGACATGCCTCCTTGGTTGAAGCTGTCGCCCAGTGGGGACGCCCGCGGGCTGTCCCGGTCCTTGTTCTTGCCCCATCCGAAGAATCCCTTGCCATCCTTGTCCTTCTTGCCCACCTCAGGCGACATAGGGAAGTCGTCCCGAGGTGACAACGATCCGGCCTCATGGTCGTTGAATCCGTCCAGCGCGGTCGGTGTCAAGTCGCCGTCCTTTCTCTTGCCGAATCGTTCGAACAGTCCTTTGCCCTTCTTGTCTTTCTTGCCCATATCCAGCTGAGGTGAAAGTGGCTGGCCATACTGGTCGGTGTAGATGTCATCCGTTCTTGACGAAAATGAGTCTCTGTCCTTGCCATATTTGTCTTTCTGTCCGAACTCCGAAGGCGCAGACAAATCCAGCTGGGGAGAAGCAGGCCATTCTGACTTTTCGTCGTAGATGTCGTCGTGACGTTCATCTCCATTCTTGCTGTTCTTCTTGCCAAAGCCAAACAGTCCCTTGCCCTTCTTTCTCTTATCCGCTTCAGAGAGGGAAGAGAAATTTTCATCAGAATCTACTGGAGATCCTTGCTGTGGCTGGCCTGGAACAACAAGTAGGGCTGGTATCATGATTTCGGCATCCTCACCAGCCTGCTGCTTGTTCTTGCCATCCTTGTCTTTGCTGAAAATACCCTTGAGCCCAGACTTCTTTTCCCCAGGCGTGTTCTCGTCTGGGTTTCCGTCGGTGGAATCGAGTAGTACCGAGTCCCTATCGCCAGACTTGGATCCACGTCGTTGCTCCTTGTCTTTGCCAAAGCCGCTGAACAGACCGGTGCCCTTGTCTTTGGGCCCAGGCACACCATCTTCGCCCATTGACAATCGCTCCAAGCCTGGAGATGCAGCCCAAGAATCCCTCCGAGTCGGCGAGCCAAGTGGAGAACCAGATGTGTTCTTCTTGTCCTTGCTCTTTCCGAGGCCGCTGAAGAATCCGGTTTTCTTCTCGTCCGGCTTCTGCCCATTAGCCACGGTCTCGTCTTCTGCCCATGGCTGGATAGGAGATCCGTGTCCCATGTCAGGAGAGTGCCTTGGAGAACCTGGACGAAGTTCGAGACCTCCATCTTTGCGTTTTTCCTTGCCGTTACCGAGGCCGAACACTCCTTGCTTCTTACCTGTAGGCGACTCGGATCCGGCCTTACTCTTCTTGTCTTTGTTGCGACCGAACAACCCATGAGTCTTCTTGTCACCGGGGCTCTTCTCGTCGAATGCATCTCCATTACTTGGCCAAGGCTCACCCTGGCCAGGGGAGTGCGGCGCGTCGTCTATAGACTCAGGCATGAAACCCCGCGAGCCACGTCGCTGCCTGTCCTTCCTGTCACTGCCAAGGTCGAAGAAACCGGGTTTCTTATCTCCAGAAGCCTCGACGTTCCCTACTACCAAAGGCTCATCGTTGAAGTTAGGCGAGCCCATGGGGGACATCTGATCCTTGCCACCAAAGAGACCGCCAAGGAAGTCACGCTTGGTGTCCTTCGTGTCTCCCTTCTTGACAGACTCATCCTGCTTGTCACCTGGAAGACCACGAGACTTGTTTTTCTTGTTTGCCTTGTCGCCATTGTCCAAGGACGAGAATGGAGCGGGATCAAGACGGTTCTTCTTGTGAGTGTCCCTGAGTGTCTCCCCATTGATGCCTTTGCGGCCCATGTCTTTGAATTCATTGTTGGACGAAGGTGGCGTCTTGAGCACGTTCTCGGTGAGCGAAGAATCCGAGAAGCGAGGACGGTGAATGTTGTCCAATTCCTTCTCGTAGTCTGCCAACGTCTTAGACGTGGGCGACAGTGACTTCTCGCTGCCCATTGTTGGAGAGCTAATCTCACGAGAGACGCCGTCCTTGCCCTTGGTCTTTCCGAGAAGATCCTTCAGCTTGTGGTGGGACTTAGGGCTGGAAGGCTTTTGAGATGAAGGAAGCATGTTTTCTGATTCCGCACGAAGTGGTGACCGTGGCGACCTATTTCCGTCGAGAGGAGAAAGAGGCGGGCGGATCTGCTCCTTATCCTTGCCGCGCTTGGCCTTCTTGGACTTAGGATTTTCAGGCATACCCATCACATTGGCTCGCATGTCTCGAGAGTTGGACATAGGTTCTGAGAGACCATCGGCAAGCGGAGGAAGTTTCTCTCCATGCTGGGAATCCAGCTTCAAGTCTGGTCGCCCAGGTCTCAGCGCAGAAGGCAGCTGCGAGTCTTGCGACATGTCTGACCGTTCAATTTCGGTACCCGCAGGAGGGACAGGTGCACCAGATTCGTTCAACTGGGCCGGCTCCTTCTTTGCTCCACGTGGCACTGGCCTTGAGGGCAGTCCTCTCTTCAGACCCATAGGTGGAGGAGGGATCATGCCAGGCCTTTCCTTTGCGGGCTCACCCGCCAGGTCTCGCTGTCCTTGCGGCATCCCGTCAGGCACACCAGGGCGCAACGAGGGAGGCAAGTCAGAGTTGACCGAGGCGTCATCCTTGTGTGCTGGAGGCTGCTCCGGCAAACTGGGCACTGGCGGCATTTGAAGGTCGGCAGGACCAAAACCGTTCATATGCGATTTCCTATTCGCGGCCCTCCTTTGCTTGCCATCCAATATTGGAACTGGCGGCACCTGCGTGTCTCCAGGAGTCGTAGGATGCTCATCGCCGTTCTTGTAGGCGGAAGGTGTCTGCGGAACTGCAGGCACGTGCATGGCGTCGCCTTGACCAAGAATTGGTGGCATCACGCCTGCGATCATATGAGATTTCCTGTTCATCTTCTTCTGCTCCTTCTCCGGCATCTTCGCCTCATCCTGCCTGTCTCGGGTCATGTCCCGAGCAGCAGCTGGGGCAAGATCAGACTCGTTGACGTTGTTGGGGGCTGGGGGCATAGGCTTCTGGGGCATGGTGAAAGGCTGGACCCGACCCCTTGACTCGCGGGGCAAAGGCGATTCTGCAGGCGGTTGTTTCTGACCATCGCGTGAGTGAGGAATGCTGGCATCTACCAAGGTCTTGCGTGGGCCGTCACCACCGGTTTGGAAAGGTGGAAGGTCATTTGGTCCACGCTTCAAGTCTCTGCTGGTCTGGTCCGGTCTCACATCTTGTGGCTGTGAGAACGGAGCACGACCGCTTTGGTCAGGCTGCACTACCCCAGCAGCACCAGCGGGAGGAGCAAGTTCGCGAGACATCCGCTCCGGAATCCCTTGTGGCAGTAGAGATGGCCGTTTAGCCTCAACTGGCGTCTCCTTCTTCTTGCTCCTGAACAGATTGGATACCTTAGTCGACCAGCCGCCCTTTGAGGGACTGGCAGTAGTGCTGGCAGCGCTGGTAGCGCTGGATGGCTCAGCCGAGGGCACATTTCGGGCGGGCATTTTCGTATCGAGCTTGCCAACATCCATTCCCCTCGCAGAAGAAGTAGAAGACTTCGCCATGTCGTTCATCTGCGCATCTCGTGATGGGAAAGGAGGAGCTTGTCCGCCACGGTCATCAGCATTGATGCCCCGTGGGAGAGGAGGCTGTCCCCGATCCTTCGGTCCCTGTGGTCCACGAAGATCACGAGGCTCAATGAACGAGTTGTTAAAAGGACCGGGAATTTCCTTAGCAGCTGGCTTCTGTTCCCAGGGGTTTATGGGCGCCTTTGACTGTCCTGGGATGTTGCGCTCGTCGGCTCGAGGAGCTCTGGGGTCGTCGCGCGATGGCGCACCGAAACCGGCCAGACCAGGCTCGCGAGGCGGAGGCATTTGACCATTGTCAGAACCAGCTTCCCGTGGAGGCATACCCGGCTTTCCGAACAGTGACTTGCGCTCACTGAGCTTGGGAGGCGGCCGCGATCTAGACCGATCTCTGCCTGCATCACCATTTCTGATCGCAGCAGGTGGCGCAGCAGGCTCCCCAGGCACAGGAGGCATGTTTCGGCCTCGATTGTTGGGCATGAGGGCTGGCTCAGGGCCCAAGGACCGGTCTTGGTTCGGGAGGGTAGGATGCATCGGAGGCATTGGGCGCCCTGATGGCTGATTCTGTGGCGGCAGCGGTGGCACACCTTGTGATGCGGGTGCCCCTTCCCTCGCGGATGGATCTCTCAGGAACGGCGGCGGTGGAGGTGGCTGGCCTGTCGCAGTATTAACAGGCGGCATTCTGCGGCCCCTTTCCATCTCACCACCCGTTTTAGGAGGTTCGGGACCCGGAGGCCCCCGGCGGCCATCCTTGGGTGGACGATCTTCCGCGCCATTAAATGGCAAGGGTTTCTTCGCCACTGTTGAGTCCTTCAGAGATGGTGGCGGGGTCGGAAGTGGCTCATTCGGGGGAGCTCTAGCCCCAGGAGCAGCAGGTACAGGACGGCCTTGCTCTGGGATATTTCTCGTAGAAAGGTCCGATGCCTCGGGGACGGGAGGCACGGGACGGCCATCCTTGTCAAATTTCTTTGGGCGCATGTTCCCAACGAACATCTCATCCTGTCTCCCCTTGGAAGGAGAGGGAGCACGATCGCGACTTCCAGACCGGCGCCCTCGCGACGGCGGCGGTGATGGTGGCCTCCGGGAACCATCAGCGTTGGGGCCGGGAGAACGCCGTCTGGCACCATCCCTGGGAGGTGAGGGCGGACGACGATCCCTCGGGTCCCTCGGAGCCTTCGCATCTCTGGCGGACTCCTGTGAGTGTCGGCCGCCCGGGAGGAGAGCATTGGGGATATCTCGTCCCTGGGGCTCGGGCTTCTGAGGGGCCATTTTCCTGCGGTCATCGTGCCCGTTGGGCCCAGTGGCCAACGCGTTCGGCATGGCAGGCTCGGGTGCTGGACCACGTTGCCTTCCACGGTCCTCACGAGCTGGTGGGAACATTGGTTGTTCGGGCTCTTTGGCCATGGCGGTAGGGCCGCGCGGGTTTTTGGCGCCTGGGGCAAGAACACCAGGTACCTCAGGCTGACCGGGTAGATGAGGAGGAACTGGTTTTCCTCGCGCATCGAACCTGGGAGGAGGTCCCTGTGGAGGCTGCCCAGGGGCAAGAGACGCAGGCAGGCCTGGTCCCCGTGGCTGGAGCGGACGTCCACGTTCGTCGAACATGGGCTGCTGTCCACCAGGACCACCACCACCGACCATGGGGGGCGCAGGTCGCCCTTTGTTGTCAAGCGGAAGCATCCCACCCTTGATGTCCTGAGCCGGTCCGAGCCGCTCGCCAGGGCGCAGATCTGGGCCATCACGGAGTTGTGGAGGCAGGCCTTGGCCCTTGGCGGATTTATCACCGGGTAGAGCCCCCGGTACAGTTATGCCAGGTCGGTCCGGCTTGGCCCTGAGGCCAGGTGGTCCAGGACGACGACCGCGCGCGTCACGCTCTGGTTGAGGCGCAGCGTGAGGAGGCAAGCCCGCCGGTGCGTTGCGGCCAGCTGGGGGTTCAGGTCCACCCAATTTCTTCCCTTGCTTGTTCGGGGGAAGGTTCCCGGCCACGACCGCTGGAGCAGCACCGGTGAGGCGTTCAGACTCGAACGAGTTCTTCTGAGGCTGCTTCGCTGGGAGCTCTTTCGCCACGGGCTTCGTCTCCATCTTGCCTTTCTTCTCGGCGCCTGTCCTGCCGCGTCCGAGGGCTTCGTGTGTGGCCGGGCTCTCTGGCGCAAATTGGTAACTGGCCTCGGCGGCACTGAGGGCACGGACGCCTTGTGGTTGCATGTCCTTGGGTGGTGGGTTGGCACCCTTCTTGCCACGCAGGAGACCACGGGATTCATCTCGTTGGTCTTGGTTGTTGAGGGGGCCGAGGTCCTGCGGGACGGCGGCAGCGTTCCCGGAGGTTGGTTTCCCAGGGTTCCTGAGATCGGGCATGAGAGGGCCACGACCTTCTTTCTTCCCGTTCGGAAGATTAAGAGCTGAGGAATCAGGGAGGTTTTCATTGCCCTTTTTCTGTTGTGAGGGCTTGAGGGGATTCTTCATGTTGAATAGACCGCCTCCGAGTTTGGTCGAAGGCTCATCTTTAGCCAGCGGCACTTTCTCGCCAGGCCTGAGTGGTTGTCCATTCCTGTTGGGAGGGAGTGGCTGACCAGGCAGTGGTGTCTTGAGGATGAAGTTAGTATGTTTTCTGTGAAAGACAGGGAAGTCTCAATGATTGTAGAAGAACTTCACATACAGGTTCCTTCAAGCCAGTCTGCTTGCGTTGCAGTGGCTGACCATTAGGTCCGACCGAAGTAGCGCTCTGTTCTGGTGGGCTGCGGAAACCCATGCTGCGCTCGCCATTTCGGAGGTAGTCTAGGCTCGAGCCAGCTGCCAGGCGGTCGCCGGGGGCACCGGCGACGTTCTTGCCCTTTGTGTTTGGGTTCCCTTTGGGGTTATTCATGTTAGCAGTACCAGCAGCATTATTGTTCTTACCATTAAGTGCAGCCGGCGGCATACCACGCTGCAGAGCCGCAGGCGGCACGTTGGGCCCTTGGTTCATTGGTGGTGCAGGACCGCCTTTACGTTGAGGGGGTATGCCGTTCTTCACAGCACCAGCCTGGGTGTTGTTTATACCGTTGGGTGGTATCGTCCGCTTGGATGAGGAGGAGGCTGCCGCAAGGGGTGGTTGTGGTCCCTTGCCGGCAGCAGTGTTGAGACCGGGACGACCATTGCCTCTGTTGCCATTCGGGGCGGGAGGGACCTGCCTTTTACCCGGCATGTCGAGGTCGGCAGCACCCTGCAGCGGCCCAGCAGAGCTGCTGGCTGCTTGGTTGCTGCTGCTGTGGGGAGGGAATGGCTGCTGTTGGGGTCGTCCTTGGTGGTCGAGAGATCTGTTGGTCTGCGGCGCTGTGGACTGTTGGTCCCTCCTGGACCGGAAGAGGCCCAGGAAGCCATTGCCTTTTGATTCTCCCTGTGGGCCCCCAAGGCCCCTGCTGTTGTTGTTGGAGCCGGTGGTGTTTTGGTCGTTCCTGCGCCGCCCGGGTACATCAGTAAGCACGATGTCCTCCTGCTGATGGCCGGGTGGGGCGGTATTTTTGGAGCGGTCGCGGCCGTCGCGCCGGCCACCACCCTTCCTCCAGAGCCTTCCAAATCCAAAATACCATTTTCCGGGTGTCTCGTTTGAGCCAGTTTGCGGCTCCGTATTATTTTTGCTGGGCGACAAGTGGGGGGTTTGGTTGTTCATGTTGACGTTTCGAGCCGACGCAGAGTTGCCGCTCGGGCCTGGACTGTTTACACCACGGGAAGTCGAAGATGCCGAATTCGCAGAAGCTTTGTCGGATGAGTACCAAGTTGAGGGCTTGAAAAAGCTGTAGCCCTTGTCGTATGACGCAGCTTGGTTCTGTCCGTTGTTCTGCCTCTTCTGCTTCGACTTCTTGTTCTTCTTTGGTGATCCAGGTCCCGCGCTCCTCGTGCCGTTCACGTTCTGGCTCGTCCACGTCTCTGGAGCTTTGTAGCCCTTGATAGGCTTACCTTTGCCGATTCTCCAGACATTCCACCAAGCCCATTCCCTACCCGCCGCCCCGCGCCCTCAATATGGAGCGCCGTATTTGTCGCCATACCGGGCGCTGTTCTTTCCAAAGAATCTGCCCTTGTAGCCATTCTTGCGCTTGCCCATGAACATGAAGGCTGCTGCGAGTGCAGAGAGCAGGAACAAGATGCACAGGGCAATAGACAGTCCCCAGGTTCCCTGCAGCTTGTAGCAAGTCATCTGATCAGAGGCAACAAATGATACGTAGGAGATTGTGCCATTCCCGGCGCTGTCGGCCGGGTCCAACTGCAGTCCATTGCCGGACTCGGCCGGTAGAGTCGAGCACTCGGTCTTGCTCAGTTGTCCGCCGAGGACAATCACAACGATAACGAAGGGGATCAGGAAGACGGTGTCGACGATGGCCGTGGCCATGTAAGGGATGTGAGTGTCGTCATAAGCTGTGAATGAAAGGAGTACCCAGAGCAGCGCGGCAGCGCTCACGATAATGGCGCCTGTGAGTTGCACTGGTGGGGCGAGGCTGGCCTTGTTGATCTGGGAGGTGAAGCCGGCCACCAAGCCGATGATGGCGAGTAGGGCGATGACCGAAAGCAGGCGAGCGCCCACAAAGGTGTATCCATAATAGCCGTGGTTCCTGAAGCCGGCCCTCATGGTGAATGATGTGATAGTGAACCGGTCGGGTGACGGTTCGGTTGTGCAGAAGAAGGAAGAGAAGAGTGTGAGACTGGGCGTCTCAAAACAGGCGACTTTTGGTTATATCCGTATGGGGGCCGCGAAGTGAAGGTCAGGATGGCGGTGCCAGGCCAATATCCAGTTTGTTGTCAGTCAAGAATAAGAAGTATCATAGGTATTATCTTTAGTAAGGGCAGGTGGCTGCTTTGATGACAGCCCGCAGACAAGACTCCGGTGAAACCTGGGGGAACAACCTAAAGAGAAGAAGGATCCAAGGAAACGTGACGGAAAAGGAAAAGAAAATGATAATAGGAAAGATGCTTGTTGTCAAGCTTGTCAGACGAATTTGCTTGACAGAAAGGAAAATTCCAACGACGAGAAAAAAAGGACCCCAACAAGAGTCCCGGTCAGGCGAAAGAGAAGAGGCCGGCCGGATTATATCAGGCTTCTCACCTGTCCTGACTCTGGACGACGGCCGCCGCATGTGCTCGGGGAGGTCTAGACCCGGGTCTCTAGCCAGCCCAATAAGCTGGGCGATGAGATCGGTACAGGGGAGAATTGGCACAGAGGAGCAGGATAAGGCGGGGGTCGCGGTTGTTCGAGATGTTGCCAAATACAGCTGCAGCGGCAGTACTTTGTCGATGAACCATGTCCTAGGCTTGGGTTGGTTTGGGCCTGTTGCGGGCCGTCGACGACCCAACGCATGGCGCACCGAATGGGTACGGCTAAGCAACAAGGTGGTAGTCGCCATTGCTACGGCCAGGACCCATTGTCAAGGGCAAATCAAGGGCAGCATCCAACGAGAGGTCGAATACACCGTGAGGCATGCTTCGATTCTTTGTCCATCCATGTCTCCAAGCGGCGGCTGGGGAGATTGGGAGGCTCCACAGACAACGAAGAATCACGGGGATGTCAGTCCATGCGAGAGGCGGGAAGAGCAGGAAAAGAGGAGAGCCAGGCGTGAGTCGAGGGGAGAGGGCCAATGGGGACAGAGGGACGCCTCCTCAGCTTGTTCGGCGAGCGCTTAAAACAGCCGCGATGGCGCGCTGCCACTGGGACGCTGCAACGATTGTGGTTCTCCACCGCGTCTGCACGGCTGGTGCCATCTCCACGGCAGTCGATGAGCTATGCTCTTTTCGAGGCTGAGGGCAGCAGGGGGGTTTGCTCGCCAGTGACATGCTGTACTTGTTAGTCTCGGCACAGAGCTGCATGATCATGTTCGTGTTGTTGAGTGCTCGAGTCGGCGAACCGTTAGAGGCTCGCTAGGCCAACCAACCACCTGCTAGACCACCGCCCGTGACTACCCACCCAGGTCTGCATGGATCCACCACGGCGGCAACAACGCCAGGGCCTCGATTGGGCCGCGGCGTTTCTCTTTTGTTTCCGCGCAGATCCACCAATTTCTCACTCAACCCAACATTCTCAGTGACTGCCGTGTGCATGTACCTAGGTACTGTGTATGCGTATGCTGCTGCAAACTCTCGTAATGACGAACAGCACAGTGAGAACAAGGATATGACAGCACCGCAGTACTGTGGACGCCACAGAGACACGACGGCGAGATCTAGACCAAACCCACAGTGCCGATGCGCAGCCGCGCGGATGAAACAAGCCCGGCCGCTGATGGCGACCACAGCCGGCCCAGCTCGACGCTGACCTTCCTCCCTCCGGGGAGCGCTATGGCGGCGCAGTCCTATACCTTCACCTCTGTATACGGCCGCCGCGCCTTTCCTTGGGAGCGTCTCAGCTCTGGTCGCGTCCGCTGGCTGGGCTGGCTCTTCGGGCCTCGCCGTAAGAAGTCTACAGAGGGAGTCAGAGGCTGTGTAATGTTGTTGCATCGTAATAAGAAGGCCGCCTGCAGAGTGTCATTCATACACGTCAGTTCTTTTTCAAGGCCGCTCGAGTTTTGCCAACAAGCTATGATGGCTCTGACTGGATTGCTGTGGGGACTGGTGCTCTTCAGACCAACGAAGCACAAATTTTCTAAGGATTATTCGTGCGTTCTAAGCCCCCTTCTTAGTAGGCTAGGCAGTATTGAAGCTTTCGATTTCGCGGTGTAAAGACACATTTCTAAATGCTGGAATAAGTAGGATGATTGTCATGACCAGCGAATTCTGGCCAAGCAGTAAAGGCAGCAAGCACCATCAATCAGAATGCCACTTCTTAGCTTGTACTGCACACAAATAAATGGTTTTAAACGCCAATACGCCTCAAGATCTCAGGTCTAACAAAAAGCACATCAGAAACTTGTCGATCCTCCTATGCTTGTATTATGACTGTAACGAACCCACGATCCACCAACCCATTGAATCTCCCGAGGTCTCGACTCCGATCAGACACACCGCGTAGCCTAGCCCAACCTTGTGCCATGTCGATCAAAGCCTGCCCCACATCTCACACGATCTAGCCCGTCGCGACGATCCTATCCCAGCAGATCATCCAGCCCCGAGCTCCCAGTGTTGGCCGGGGGCTGGCTGGCCCCCGCCGGCTTCGACTGCGCGGAGGCCGGGGCACCCCAGATGCCGGCGCTGCTCTTCTCCTTCGCCAGCTGGCCCAGCGCCGGACCGCCCACCGTCGTGTTCTGTTTCTTGGCGCCGGTACCGCTTGCGCTTGCCCACAGGGCGCCGAACGCGTCGCCGCCGGCAGGCTTCTTGGCCGATGACCCAGTTCCTGTGGGCCGCAGGGCCGCCATGCCGCCCGCCGAGGTCGGTGTCGAGGCAGCCTGTGGGGTGGCAGCTTGCACGGAGGTGAAGTAGTTCGGCCCGGACGGTTGATAACCGCCGGCTTGAGGCTTGTTGCTGGGAGGCGACATGGTGGTGGAGGACGCGAGAGGACTGCTGAAGGAAGAGTAGTTTGCCGCGGGGGTTGTCGTCGACGAGCTGGCTGGAGGTGGCGTCATGGACGAGAAGCCCATCATGTCCGTGAGGTTGGCCGGGGCGGCCACAGGCGCCGGAGCTGCAAACGTGGCGCCCGAGGCGTTCGACGTCATGAGCGGGTTTCCAAAGGCCGAGGACTGTGGAGCAGAAGTCTGCCCTGCTGGTGTGGCGGACTGGAAGTCGTCAAAGTCGTCGTCGTCATTAGCGGCGGCTGCTGGCGCAGTAGTCGTAGACAACGAAGCAAGACCAGAGCCGTTGGAAGGGGCGATAGGGGCTGCGGAGGACGACGAGGGGACAGGATCATCGAACGAGAACAGATCAACCTCGGGCTCTTTCTTCTTTGGGGGCTCGGCGGCCGCCGGCGCAGGCGTCGTCTTCTTGGTGCCAGCCCGTTCCGTTGTCTTGCGGCGTGGTGGCTCGGGGTTGTCGTGTCCCTCAAACTCGTCGTATTCCTCGAACTGGTCTCCTCCGCCTCCCGCCCGTCGGCCACTGTCTCGGAAGTCGCTGCTTTCACCACCAAACCCACCTCCGTCACCGTAAACACCGCCAGAGTATCCTCCGAAGTTGGCAGAGGTACCACCGCCATATCCGCCACTCTCGCTGCCAAAACCACCGTATCGGCTGCCGCTGCCACTCGAGAACCCAAGGCCCGAGCCTCCCTCAACACCTGTGTATTTTGCCTTGTTTGCCCGGGCCTTCTTCCGCTCTGCTCGGATCCGGTCGACGTCGCCCAGTAGCTCAGTCAGCTCCTTGGCGCGATTTCGCACGTTGATGCCCTGGTCCTTGCCATTCTGGTCGATGAAGTGGAACTGGCGCAGCATCTTCAAGAGGGTAAGGTGGGATCGGGCATCGTCGATAACGCGTTCCGAGCCGTGCTTGATGAGGTACTCGAGCAGTTGCAGGGCTTTGTAGATCTGTCTCCATTCCTCGGCCGCCTTCTCCGTGAATCGCCGGTAAATCATGGGCATGATCTCGTTGAGGGTTTGGCTGCGGTCGAAAACCCCTTGGTCAGCTAATCTGGTGTGATTTACCAAGACTGTAATCGACGCAATCAATCATACTAGTTAAAGGTGCCATTGGCGATCTCCTGCATCACCGATGACGATGCTCCCCACGGCTCATTGTTCGTGGCCTCGCGCACCTGTTGGCATCGGTCAGCAACGTAAGCGTCGGCGCAAGGCCCACTGTGGTTTTTGTCGTTGTACCTTTGACTCCATCTCCGTGTAGTTCATGACAGCTATTCCGTCGAAAGTCAGCAGCCATTGAAGCTGTCAGCGTCTGTCACAAGTCGCTCACCATTTTGGACCTTGCGTACTCCTGCCTTGATATCATACAAGGTCAGGTTGGATACGGTGTCCCTCAGGTTGTTGAGATCCATCTTGACAGTCTAATTGGAGTTCTGATGCAGACAGGGTCGTCGAATACGTGTGGCCGAGTCGGGAGCAATCAGGTCGGGTCAAGGTTTCGAAGCTGTTTGCTTCCTTTGTCTGTCTGCGTTGAGTTTAGGGGACGGCGACGGTTGTCTGTGGTGCTGCTCCCCATTTAATTAATGAACTGGCCAGAATGCTAAAGTGCAAGTGCCCTGCCGAGCATGGCCCCTGGCGTGTCGGCCCAAGGAACGTGTATTGATGGATTCTGACTAAGGCCAAGCTCACTCCCTCAAACCCTGACTCAACCCTCTTGGCGCGCGATCACAGCTCCCCTGCCCTCCAACCCAGCTTTCTCGCGAAGGTTGTCAACCCAGTTCAACTCGCTGCTGGAGTGCCCGGAACATGCTCAAATGTCACATATGATTCATCTGGTTTCTAGTATGGATTCGAAGCGCCCATGGTCAATCTCTGTATTCACGGTACTCGAGTTCCCCTTCAAGGCACTCGAAGACTTGAGGTGAGGGCCAAGGTCTGTCTGGCAGTGTCTGCAGCTCATGTCCCACATTGCCACCCTAACCCACACGATAAGCAGAAAGGATGCAGCTGTTTCCCTACCGTCGCGCTGCAGCGAACTGAGAGCCCAGGGACGTGCAAGTGAGCTACCATCGGGCAATAAGCTGTAGGCATGGAGTACTGGTCTCATCTTCAATTGCGACTGCTTCTTGGATGGTGAGTACGAGTTGTTGCCCAGGTGGTCAAGGTAGTTTTCGTGGGGGTTGTTGTTGCCTCAGGCCAGCCCTGGCAAGCTGTCATTGACAGACAGTAAGGAGAGGACCGGACCCCTGGTGATGTAGTCTAGACAGTTCGCATCTGAAAAGTTTCTCCCGCCGGCTTCTCAACGAGTTGACAGCTAAATCCATCCACCACATCATCCTCTACACTCTCGATCCGGCCTGTGATTGTCCAATTGACATTCTCGGTTGTATTCCTAGTTGTATTTGATATCCGAACAAGCCAAATCGGTACGTTTAGAGCTCTTACTGTACTGCACCGTGTTTTGTTTCCGCCCCAGGAGACAGACAGGTCGAGCTCAACCATATAGCTCGCTCCTGTTGATGTCACCTCAAAGACCGTTCCATTCAGCTCGAGTCTCGCAGTTGCGCCATTTCCAAGACTCGATGCTCACAGCTGCCATGGTCCTGGATCGACCCGACCACAATTCACGTGGGGATTTCGGCTCAGTGGCTGTGGAAGGCTCGCGAGCAAAACAGCGGCCCTGCTCGCTCGTTCCCAGCGTACGATGATGCCTCTGCGGTCGCATGAGCTTGCACTCGCCCGGCTTTCGCTCTGGGAGCCGAGCTACTTCTCACTCAGCTGGCATGAGGGAGCAAGTGTTTGGGCTTGTCTCAAGAGGGTCTTTTCCAGATCTCGATCGGGGGCGTCTCAAATCCGAAGCCACCACACTGCCCAAAAGAGCTTACTGGAGCTCGTCAGGACTTGTGGATGTCTGGATGCCCGGGCCCCAGGCTCCCTGTTGCAACAGCAGGGCGTGGGCGCGTGTCTTCTGCCGATCTTGGCCGGCCTGTTCCTCAGTCCAGAGCTTCGACCCCCCCTGAATTCCTCCTCTCCTTTTTACCCACATCACAACATCACAACATCACACTTTGGTACCTGGGTACAACCTGAACACCCACTGCATCACGTCCGTGCATGTACCTGGCAGGCAGCTCGGCAGAGACAGAGATACCTGGGCCGAGCTGAGCGAGTGGTGAGGCAGGCGAACTCGGTCCCGGCCCCAGCTCATTCTCTTGCCAGAAAGCTTGGAAGCTTTGCCCACCCTCCCCCAGTCTCTGGCCAAGGTGAGAGAGGTTACCTTCCTAGATACGGTGGGTGTACAGGTACTGTACGTGAGGCACACCGGGTCTGAGCCTCTTGTCCCCGGTCTCTGCCTCTGCCACGCCCTGCCCCTCTAGTGTGTGTGTGTTTGTCTGTTTTGTATTTTGTCTGCTTCGTCCTCACTTTTTGTCCGCTCTCCCAAAGTACCCCGCCACGCTCGTCTGCCTGAGTCTGCTTATTGGGTGCATCCCTGTCTGCCAACTTGCGCGACCCGTTTTGCTAAAACATCACATCATTCGCCCAGATCCGTCATGGCCGCCCCGCTCTGCATGCCCCGCGTTATTACTTCCAGCTTCCGAGCTGCTGCTGCCCCTCGATTTTCTCCCTCTTCCATCCCCAGCTTCGTCAACAAGACTTCTCCTTCGATCATTTCTCCCTTTCATCAACGATCAACCGCTCTCAACTCTGCCCGGTTCTTCTCATCAACATCACCCATCATGTCTAAGGTGTAAGTACTGGATCCCATCGTCCTCTCCTCCCTCGCCCTCTGATGGCCTCGCAATCTTGGTCGTTGCCATTGAATAACCCCTCCAATCACCTCTGCCTCTGGCCGTTCTCGAAGCTCTCTTGACTAACACACCTGCTCTGCAGCTACTTCGAGCTCGAGTGGGAGGGTCCCGTCCTTGACGGCAGCAGCAAGCCCACCAAGGAGGTGAAGGGTAAGCAATATCCATCTGTGTATCGGCTGCATCACTGTCGTCACCACCACATTCACCACACATTCCTCTTCCTTGACAGGGCTTCTGGATTCCTTGTCCCCTCTGCCCCCACATCCATCCGCACTTGGGCCCAACAGATCCTGCCAATTACCTGCCACACACCTCGACTCGTCTGCTCTTTGCTACCCCTCTGCTGCCATTAAAAACGGTTGCTAACATCAGACCGCCACCATAAAGCCCAGACCGGTGTGATTAACTTCAGCCTCTACGACGACGTCGTCCCCAAGACCACCAAGAACTTCAAGGAGCTGTGCACCGGAGCCCAGGGCTTCGGCTACAAGGGCTCTGCCTTCCACCGTGTCATCCCTGAGTTCATGCTCCAGGGTGGTGACTTCACCCGTGGCAACGGCACTGGTGGCAAGTCCATCTACGGTGAGAAGTTCGCCGATGAGAACTTCCAGATCAAGCACACCCGCCCTGGTCTGCTGTCCATGGCCAACGCCGGCCCCAACACGTATGTCAACCCGCCCACGCGGCACCCAATTCTCTGCAATTGTGAATATAAGCTAACAGAATCAAACCAGCAACGGCTCCCAGTTTTTCATCACCACCGTCGTGACCTCCTGGTTGGACGGCCGCCACGTCGTCTTCGGCGAGGTCGCCGACGATGAGTCCTTCAAGGTCGTCAAGGCCATCGAGGCTGCCGGTTCCGCCAGCGGTGCCATCAAGTACGGCAAGAAGCCTACCATCGTCGACTCCGGCGAGGGCCACAAATAAAGGTGTATTGTGAGGTAGTTGGCTTGGCCCCGAAATGCGGGTGCCAAAACCAATCGTGCTTTGCGATCAATCCGAATGTGGTTGGATGAGCAAATGAGTTAAATGATAGGTCTCTGAAGACAAGCTTAGTGCTATCTCGGCGTAGGCAGTTCAAAAAAAAGAGGGATCTGCTCTTCTACTCAACCCCTGTTCTGATGCTCATGTCACTCCAGTAGTAAGCTTGAGTGATTTTCGTGGTATTGGTTTTGACATGATATTTTTTTTCAATGTCTCGAGCTGCTGCCCTCTCAACCATGCTTAGATTGATTCGGCGCTGTCAATGACGACCAGTGACGATTTCGCTGGGTTTTCAATCCACTACATCATCAGCAATGACATTGACTAATAATTGTATAAGAATAACTCAACAGCCAAGAGCCTCCTCGACTCTGCTGATGGCTATGGGATATCTCAAATAATCCACTCTGGTGTTTACCGACTGACCCCTGAACGCCATTCCGTTCGCCACCCAAATGCAGGACAAGCAAATGCAAAACCGCTTCTCAACGTACATCGCATGGGGCTTTGCTTTTATAACGCTTCAAGTAGTAGCTCTTTGGCCATCTCTTACAGATAGCTTGATATTCCATCAAGCTCCAGCACGGCCTGGACAAGCCTACCACCCTCAGTCGCCAAGCCACCTCTGGAAGTAGACGCAGCTCCCCGGGTTGACAGGCCCGCCCTCCTCGCACAGGTCGAAGACGGGACACCGTCCGCAGGGGGCCTCGGTGAGGCCGTTGTTCAAGGGGCCCGCACCCATGTCCTGCGCCTGCAGGTCGAGGAAGTCCTCGTCCATGCTGTGGTCGCGCATCAGCGCCGTCAGCGGCGTCGGGTCCACCCTCGCGGCCCGGACGGTCCGGTACCCCCTCACCCTGCCGACGCGCACGGGCTCGACCAGCCCGTCGGCAACCAGCACGTCCACCAGCTGCTGCACGTCCGCGATCCCCAGCGTCGTGTTGTTGGTTATCCCGCTCGCCGAGATGAGCTCCGCTATCTGCCGCACCGTCGGGTAGGCGTTGTACCCCGCCGGCAGGGGCAGCAGCTGCGTCCGCTTCGGTTCGCGGTGGTGACGGTGGTGTTGCTTCTCGCGCAGCGCGGGTGCTGCTGGGTCCTCGCCTGAGATGTCGTCTGCCGCCCTCTTCTTGCCCTTTGCTGCTGCTAATGCCTCCTTGTCGCCCTTGAGCACGCCCTTCTTCGGCTGTTTCTCCTTGTGCACGCTGTGGACGCTCCGGTACGTGCTCTGCTTGGTGATGAAGTCGAAGATGACCTTGAGGAGCTCAGAGATGAAGGCCTCGTCCAGGTTGCTGTCCGTGTACCAGGGGCCGCCGGTCGCCTTCTCGGACGGCCGCAGGCTGGACTTTATGTACATCTTCTTGTTGGGGTGCTCGACGCTCTTCATGTCCTTGATGTAGCCCTTGGACTCGAGGAACTTGAGGTGCGCCTTGAGCACGGAGTCGTGCATCTGCAGCCTCGCCTTGAGGGTGCGCGACCATATCCCGTCGGCGCCCGCGTCGTCGATCATCTCGTACACCATGGACTGCTCCCTGTTCAGCGCCCGGTACTTGGCGGCGTCGGCGGCCGGCCTCCACTTCCACAGGTAGCCGCCGCCCTGGCGCGCGACCGAGATGAGGAGGCGGTCGTTGATGAGCGCCTGGAGGACGCGGAGGAGGGTGTTGGCGTCGTCGGTCACGCCGAGGGAGAGGAGGTCTTCTTGGCTGAAGAGCCGGGCCTCGTCGCCGTTGTGCTGGCATGATTCGTAGAGGGCGTCCTTCAGGACGCTGAGTTTGGCTGGGTCGGCGTCCGACCCGGACGGGGAGACGGCGGCCATGATATGGCTTTTCAGGCGGTAAAAGGGAGAGGATCGAGGTCGATTGCGAGGTCAAGGTCGAGATTTGGATGTTGAAGGTGAGTCACGCGCCGAAGTAGCTTGGAGGAGTTTTGGGGGTTCGAGGTGTAGGACACGTCTAATAGCTGAGAAGATGCCCAGGCTGCCACTGATAGGCGATAGGAATATTTAGGCTCAGCGTCGATATTGATGCTCGGAAGTCTGTTCGCAATTGCAGGTTGAGAGTCGTCGCCGACCACCCAACGATTAAATGCAGAGGTGACTTTGGCAAACCAACGTCGTTCCGCCCCGCGAAATTTACTGCCGCTAGGTACAAGCATCAGCTACCGATCTCCAAGCTAGTGACTCACCGCCTACCGGGTAAGGACTTATAGGTCGAAGCCTAGCATTTCCTTCACATTTCTGACAGCATCTTCACTGCGCAAAATTGATTTAATCTTAAACTAC
Source organism: Diaporthe citriasiana (assembly GCA_014872975.1). Taxonomy (NCBI): domain Eukaryota; kingdom Fungi; phylum Ascomycota; class Sordariomycetes; order Diaporthales; family Diaporthaceae; genus Diaporthe; species Diaporthe citriasiana. The sequence continues at coordinate 124,930 of JADAZS010000118.1, read as the reverse complement.
GTCCAACCTTATTTTCTCACATTGTCCCACAGATATGATGGAGAGACTTAACATAGACCTTCAGGCTCTCACCCTAAATCATTGCCCCACTCCCCGCCTTAGGCAAGTCCCAAGTTTCAGCTTGCTGGCGTCTCCCAATCTCCATGTAGGAACGGTGGGGGTGATGAGGTTCTGAGTGTGTGATGTGAGGGCGTTAGTCTTGAAATTTACAAAACATATTAATAATGCCAGTCTTCATCCTTCACTTGGACCTTCAGATCCATGCAACGCATGGCCTGATTAGGATGAGGCTCTGGTTCATAAGTGGTGGACCTGTAGATACAAACATCAGCAGGCCGGTAAAATGATCATTAAGCATCTTCTGATATCGGACAGCTCTACGTATGGTACCTGGCACACAGCAGCGATCAATCGTTCACTGTCCAAGGGATCGATGTGTGAGGAAAGTGAGCACGGCAGCACTTACACAACCAACTGCAGCTTTTGCAAGAGCGAATTCGCAAAATTCGTCAGGCTTCCCTTCTAACCCAGGTTGTTGGACTGAAGTCAGCCGTTTTTAATTCCTGAGAGACTTCTAGCCACACACCTTCCTTCCCCTTGAAGACAAGTCATTGGCCAGCCATCAAATCATTTGGGCGCAACCTCACGAACTGCTTACTTTCTCCCCATCTCTCTCAATCCATTGGCTTTCTACAACGATGGACATGAAACATCCATAAAGTCTCTCATCTTGAGCTGTTGTCCGGCTTGATCGAAGCCAACACATTTGGCACAGTAACGCAAGAGCCCATCGATCTGAAAACTGAGCTTGACACCACTCTCAGTCCCAGCTTTTGGCTGATCATTTTGCAGTACCCCCAAGGCTTTTTTGGTTTTGCGTTGTTTGGAAGGATTTGTTGAATCTCTCGACAGCTTGCAACTCTGTCCGCACTTTCTACACGTACTGCCTTCAATCATTCTTGCTCCGTTTCTCGGACATCATTTCTTTATTTGTTCGATACCCCAGCAGCTTTCGTCGTAATTCATCATCTCATCTGCTGCTTGTTGAAGAGCCAAAACCCCCCAAGCTTCCTTCATCTTCAACCATCAGTTTCCTTCGCTCCAGATCCTGCCCAACTTGTGGCACCCAAGGATCTATCCAACAGCCATCAATGGTACGGCAAAGATCCAAGGCTCTCACCCCTACTATGGCACAGAAAATTCCTGAGTCTCCTGGTAGGGAGACTGACGATACTCTGATACTGGCATCTCAAGCTGTAGCTTCATTGACAGCTCAAGGCGTTGGAGCAACGACCCGCCCTCCTGGAATCTCTGTTGACCCTCTCTATCATAATCCTTGGAATCAGCTCATGGCGCCAACGCCGATGCCTTTGCCTTCGCTCCAAACCACCCTACTCCCATGTCGCGGAGTCCAGGGGGACGGCGAGAAGAATGCGCAATATGACGGCCCAGCACCTCAGGGTTCGCACCCAACCCAGCATTGTGGCAGTCGCGATGAGTCAGAAGTGAAGATACCTGATACAAAGGGACAACAAGATGACGATGTGTCTCAAGAGAATGGAAATGTCGGCGCCGACACCACAGTTGCAGATCCACAGGACGAGAGCTCCTCTGATGACTTATCAGACGCCCAAACGAGTGACGGGCCTCAATCTCGCACATCATCAGAATCTGAGGACGATCTCGATCGTCTGGACAAGTATTCCTTCAACTGTGCCAGCCGGGCTTATGACCATAGACTTCCACAGCACTTGATCGGTGGTATCACCCTCTTTGCAGAGAAGGTGACCATGGGCACTACAATCTATCAGTACCTTGAAGCGGTCGACAAGAAAGGCAAAAGCAATGTTTACCCCGATCTCGTGCCCAGCAAGCTGGAGATGAAGCGCACCCCGAAGGCGGTTGAATGTGTCTGGGTCGGCATTCTACCTGCAGGACTACAGGACGACGAGGACGACGCCGCCGAGGCACAACTCAATGGATCATCCAAGACTCTGAACAATGGTCAGAAGAAGACGAAGAAGGTGCAGTCTGTGATCGACCTCGAGGACGACCAGTTAGATGTTATCCCGCACGACCCGAGCACCCTCCGTGTTGTCGCCAAAAAGCAGAACAAGCCAGTGAAGATCTGGCACCTCTACGCATTGGTTACGTCAGACAGTGGCTCGAAGCTCTGCCAAGGTTGGAAGGTGCCGTTTGAGGACGTGTTCTTCTTCAAGGCTTTCCGCGACGATACCGTCGCAGGCCTCATGAAGCGAAGACACGCCACAGACCACAAGATCAAGGCCGTGACCTTTCCAGCCATTCCTACTTTGACCTCCCAGTCCTCCCCCTCATTGACGCAGTCGACGAGCCACGTCTCCGATCCCGCGACCCCGGCAACTGGCAGCCTCCCAAGCCCCGAGGCCTCTGGGCAAAAGGAAAAGTCGAGCCGTACTTTGCGTGATGCGACTGCGAAACAGTCTCCCGAGGATGGAGATGGGCTAGTTCAGGAAGATTACCACGCTAGAAACTCAACTGACATCGTCGAGGATGACAACAGCCCAGTCGCGGACAAGGAGCCGCCGTCTGAGGTGGAGCCCAGAGACCTCGACACCGCCCACTTGGCTGCGAAGGAGCCCGAGCTGACTGATACAGTTCACGACGATGGTGACGAGGATGCCTACCCGGAGCATGCTGTTTCTTCCACCTCGGACGCTTATAAAGACTTCATCGACAACATGATGCGCGAGCTTTCTGTCATTGAGCCCGAAGGCGTGAAACCCGCACAGAAGCGAAAGAGGGTCGCCTTCGATACCCGCTGCGAGGAGGTCGCGAACACCCGCAGAAAGACAGACGGTGGTTCCCGAAGCAACACGCACGCAAGAGATGGCGAAACCGACGGCGCTAAACCTTCCTCTTTCGTGACTACGCAGCATGTTCATTCCCTGTCACTCAAGCTGAAGAGCATGGTGAACAAGCTGGCGGATAGGCAGGACGTTGCGGGTCTCCGCCAGTGTGTTACGATGATGGAGTGCATTGAAAAGCGCGGCAGCCCTAAGGAGAACAGCGCCCTCGCACCATACCTGAGCATCTCGTCTAAGAAAGATGCCGATCCCCGGGCTTGCAATGGAAAGCTGCGGGAAATTTTGGTCAGCGCCTCTTCTTCTCTTTCCTAATATCTTAGAGACACACAAACTGAACCGTTGCAGGACCTGTTCCCCAACCTTGAGGACGTCGATATTGACAACCATGTCCTCGCTTGCATGGTCTCGGCCCTCCGCTTTACCGGCCAGTCCATCGAGATCGGCCTCATAGAGCCTTGCATCAAGTCCTACAGCAGCCTCTACAAGCAGAAATTCGGGGAGACGGCCAACCATCTTACCAAAATATCGAAGCGTGACCATGTTGACATGATCTGTCAGGCACGGGATGACGCGGAGAAGATGCTTAAAAAGGGCCCTGTCAACGAGGTAAGGGTGCCACATTCCTGGATTGATCCTCGCGACGACGCTGAGTCTGTCGATGTTGACTAGATGGTTCGTGGTGGATCCAAGAAGCCCGTAAGGAGGTGGAGATGATGTTAACGAGATGGGGTTTCTTGGTTTGGTGGGGTTCTTGGTATTTGTCTGGGACTCGACTTGCTTCACTCGACCAGAGTGGCATCAAAAAAAGTTTGACAGGTTTGCGGATTCGATTGGAATGGCGATGGAGATCACGATGGGATTTCTTCTGTGGTGGTTTATTTTCGACTTGAGCTGATGGCCTCATATCTGCTAGCCCATAATGCCTTGCGTCAAGTCAAATTGCTTTAGTCGGATATCCAATGCAACGATGTTTTTCGAAGCTGGCTTTCTGCGTGCGTGAAATACATGAAATGCAATGATCCAAGCCGTCGACTTGGGTATCATCCCAGGAAGCACAGCCTCTAACTCGTTACCTCTTGTAAGACACACTAGATAACCTCCCACAGAATAGCCTCCTGTAGGATGACCGCCTAGGAGATAATCTCATATGGCGCAGCCTTCTATGGGATAAAGTCGTGCAGGATCAGGAATATATCCTGCGAGATTTAAAACTGCGTGATAATTTGATCCGCTGGAGGCCGTTTCAAATTGTTGAGAGGTTGCAGGGGCACAGGAATTTGTCCACATGGAAATTCATTATCGTAACAAGACCCGTCATAACAAATCACAGACAGTGATCCACGTAGCAGTACAAATGCATGCTGCGCCTAACTGACCTGTATTCCATGTCCTCCCCGACTGTGGTCCTGAGAAGCCAGCAGCGACAAGCCTCGTTGATGCACAAGTCCTTGGGAAGCCCGTCAAGGAATTGAGCACGGTCCTACTAAAGTAGTCTCTGTGACAGATTGGTCACACTTCACATCTACATGATATAACTTGGTCCACACGTATTTGGACAACAGCATTAATCATGGATCTTCTTGATTGGCGAGCCAATTTGAACAGAGATTCTGGCTGCAATAGATTACTCGGTTTTGAGCAAGCCGTGCTCCACAATTATGCGCCGTCCGTTACTCTGCTTCAGAAATGGACTTGAAGCTCGCATATACTTGCAAAGCACCCTCAACACTCTGAATAAAGCCAAAAAGAACCGTCAAAACCAGAACCAATACCGCCACCCAAAACGTATACCACTGCACACCGTTCCTCCGATCGTTCCACCACTGGGATAAGGTCTTCGGCTGAGCCTCGTCGAAGATCTGTTTGATTGTCACCAAGCGATCCCTCCAGAACTTGAAGTTCTCGATCTGTCGCCGATCACTCCTCAGTCTCCCGCACTGGATGGTTCGGCTGTCCAACTGTGCCGGCCCGGCCAGTTTCAGGAACCATTTCTTTGTCTCCATGTCAGCGGTCGGGAATAGGAGTGCGAGTGTCTGCAGGGTCTCAGCAGCGATGCCATCTGGTAGAAGCGACTTGTGACTGTGCTGTTGACATTCGAGGAAGGCTGCGTGGTGGAAAATATGGACTTTTGTGTCATCGTCCGACATGCGCAGGTGGTCAATTAGGTTGTCTGTCCACACGATCTCCAGTCCGGCGATCCGGATCAGATTGACAGCTGTAAAGTTCTTCTCCAACTTGACTCTTTCATGGCTAAGCACTGGCGGCGCCGCAAAATAGTTCGCTACATGTTGCCGCAATGATCCTTCCACCCACTGCAACTCTGTGCGACCTGAAAAGCCATATGAGAAGGTGCCGAAGTGAATCATTAGGAGTAGGCTCGAGACCAAGTTGACAGAATTCTCAAGAATTTCCTCTTCATTTTGGTGCGAAGAGGTCAGCTTCTTGCGTATGGTGTCTTTGATATCGGCTCTGGTGCGGCCAGCTTGAAGTTGTGCCGCAATTTCCACAACGTCTGCGTGCGTCCTGGTTGCGACATGTCTTCCGCCATCATGAAGTGCATGATCACATGCATCCACATAGAAACTCCAATAAGGTGTCAGATTGCCATCAAGGCTGCGGACTCGCTCGAGCTGCTTTGAACTATCACCCCAGAAAAGGTATGACACTTCTCTTTGCTGCGCCCGGTTTTGGATGTCCAACAGGCATGAATCAAGCGGCGAATGTTTGGACGGGAGGTGAATCATTATGGTTGAGATGCTGGTGATAGCGGTTGAGATGCTGGTGATAGCGGTTGAGATGCTACCCTCTGGGATGGAGTACAGGTTTTCAACTGGAAGGGCAATGGAGTGGGAATTTTGTTCTCTACCCTTTCTTCCCAGCACATTTTCCTCGGTGTGGTATTGCCATGGCGCAGCCTGCTTGAGCGACATGAAATAAGCACTGCCACATGCACATTGTCTTGCTGCTTCACTAGGTACACATGAACCGGATCAGCTTGCATTTGGCCCCCAAAAAAGTCAGGCCTACGCCCAACACACCACTTGTGCATCTTCACTAATGCAGTTTAATACCACACCCCGCCATCGGCGACACCATGACTGCAGCAGGCTGAGACAAGGGCCATGTGGAAAAAGAGCCTCATATACAGGCCCCTATTCTGCCTCTTTCCAGTGTCCTGACCGTTCCCTGTCTCAGTCAAGGCTTCCAAGTTGCTAAGCCTGCTATCCGGATACACTTTCGTTCGAGATGGACACACAAACCTTTCCAAGGTTTGTGGATCACCTGCCGACACTCTCATCATCCCGCCGGCAGGGTCTAACGTCCATTTTCCGCAAAGCCCAGGGACGCGGCCCCCCGGAAACTTCCGGTTGGTTGAATCCGGAGGAGTCAATTGGACCCTACCTTGGCCGAAACAGATATGACCGCTTCAACAAGTTCTGGGAAGCAATCGGGCCTGCACGGGATGCCTTTCACGACATTGCCCCGAGAATCAAACAATACCTCGAAGACTCGGTGGAGCCAATCTCAAGCAGAGTGACATGGTCTATGTATATGATCGGCAGGGCGCCAAGCCAAGCATCGCCGTCCATAATCTTCTGCTGCGAGGTATTGTGGCATCGCCGGCACGTACGGGACATCATTAAGGAAAGCAGGATTCTGGATGAATATCCCCCAGGTATCCAGACAGGCCATTTGCCTCGACCACCAGGCTTCGACCAGTTGGTGCCTCTGGGAGCGACATTTGCAGACCAATCGCTGTATAACCGTGGTGAATTGATGGCTTTGACCGCACATACCAGGAGTGCATGCGGCTCCCAGATTTTCGTCAACGCACACATGCATGGAACCAACTCAGTGTCACTTTCCGCCGCTGCAACCATTGGTGGTGTCATCCGACTCGGAAGCAGCTATTATTATACGACCGCTGCACATGCCATCTTGTCGACCCCAGACTCGATTGCTGGGGATGACTTAGAGCAGTGGCCAGGAAATAATGATTACGGCGGCGCCCTCAGCCTCGATGGCGACCAGGATGCATGCATCACATCGGCTTCCAATCTCAGCACGGACGACCTCAGCATATGGCATTCTCCTGCCAAAGCAGCTGGATCAACAGCCAATGCCATAGGCCACAACCACCTCGACAACTTTATATCTGGCGCTGTAGGGCCACAAACAACTGAGAAAATACTGCAAGTCTCCTCCATGGCGTCGACTGAGATCATGCAGCCGAAGGAATCGGATGAAAATGAATATCTGAGAGATAATAAGTACCTGAGAGGTGATATAGTGCGACAGTGGAGTCTGAAGAACCACCACGAGGCAGAAGAGCTCCTCTCCCCCTTCTCAGATCCAGGAAATCTCTTATTGAATCCTACTGAAAGGCCTTTCATGACCTCAATGGACGTGGGAACCGAAGCAAATGACCTCGACTACGCCTTGATAGAGATGACATCGCCGCATCACATCGTGGAGAACATGATCGAATTCGGACCCAAACACAAAACGATTGTCAAAGTCCACTCTTTCGTCAAATCAGTATCACGGGATACGGACATCGTCGCAGTTACATCTCGTGGTACCATCAAAGGCCGGATATCAGGAACTCCAGTTTATTCATCCGCACCGGGTCAATCTGCACATAACAGGATGTTCAAGGTCAGCTTGGGTTCGCCACTACGGACAGGAGACTCTGGTACATGGGTTGTTGATGCCGAAAATGGACTTCTTTTCGGTCACGTTGTCCTTGGGACTCCTGGCGGCGACACTGCTTTGCTTATTCCTTTTGCTGACGTCTTCGATGACATCCTGTCCAGAACGGGAAGGGCACCGATGTTTCCTGGAACACGAGATGATGACTCCTCCAGATCAGCTAAGACACGATTACCTCCTGACGCACGAGACCAGGCACTTGCTCGACTCATTCGGGAAACGGTGTATTCGATGAACGATATGCGGGAATTTGCCTCCCCAGGAGATGATCTTGTCTACAAGACACCATCTCAAGCAGTGACTCCATTGAACAGCGCGCCTCAAATCGTTGAAGGACTATCCCATTTACCCAGTGCCAAAGATCACTCAGAGGACTTCAGCAAGCAGACTATAACAGACAGGAAGGGCGGTATGAAGGAGTTAAATGTCTCCAGGACACACGATACATCTTTCACTCTGCGACTTGCCGCGCTTATAGATATGGCATCACAGGTGGATTCGGATTTGAATGGCATAATTGGTGAGGTCTCGAAAGACTTCGGGCGTCCTAAGGAACAGGAGGGTCTCAGACCATTGCGGCAAAAGGAACAAGACCGAGAGCCCTCTGAGCCTGGTCTAAAAAGAGATTTCAGCTTGCCCAAGAATCCGACCAGAGATAAGAGCCCAGAACAAAGCTCTCGCCATCGCAGCCACATTCCGCTCCGCGACAAAGCACTTGATCTGCCTGTGCCTCCGAGAGAACCTAATTTTCAAGACGTTCTCTTGACATTCTCCGAGGCTCCACTGCAATGGGAGAACACTGAGCTCCTCGACCACGCACTTAAGGAGATCGATCTCAATGCAATATTCACCAAAGCCGAGGAAGGAAACGAACGCTTCATCTCTAAGGCTCGAAGCAAGGGGGACGACACAAAACCCGAATGGGGCTATCAGGACTTTGTGATTCGTGCTCTTTCGAGATATTTCAGGCGGTCCTTCTTCACCAGAATAAGAAAGCCGTCATGTGAAGCCTGCCCGACCAAGCTTCCCATGATCCCCCGAGGCAACGCGCACCCCACCCGAGAGGAAAAGGCCGGGAAGGCCCAAGTAGTTGAGCTCTATCAGTGCACAGAGAATCACTGCCAGGCTTACACGCGGTTCCCCCGGTACTGGGATGTCTGGACGCTGCTCCGCAGCCCTCGAGGCCGCGCGGGCGAGGCTGCCAACTGCTTCGGAATGCTCTGTCGCGCGCTGGGCTCTCGCGTGCGCTGGGTATGGAATGCGGAGGACAGCATCTGGACTGAGGTGTACAGCGAGCATCAGGGGCGTTGGGTCCACGTGGACGCCTGCAGAGGCACGTGGGATGATCCGCTCATGTACACGCAGGCCATGGGCAAGAAGATGTCGTACTGCGTTGCTTTCTCTATGGATGGCGCTACGGACGTGACCCGGCGATATGTCCGAGATCCTAGCCACGCTTTGCCGAGGACACGGTGCACTGAACCAGAGCTACTGCGCATCATTCGCGAGATTAGGAGCATGAGACGCAGAGACATGTCTGACGAAGATCTTACTCGCCTGGAGAGAGAAGACAAAGCGGAAGCTGAGGAGTTGGAGTCTTATATTGGCCAGTCTGACGACATGTGGACTGCCAGTCAGTGGCAGCCAGCGGAGGTTAAGGTTACTAAAAGCAAATCGGGAATCACAACGTCGAGGATAGACTCCGTAAGCACGTCACATTACCCACCAGAGAGAAATGATATTAATACTCTTCTTACAGCGAGAAGATTTGCATAGCGAGCTGCCCGCGTACGACTCATAACCATACCGCGTTCTCCCTGGGCCCGTATTGCCGTCCATCACCTTTACATTGAAGATTCTCATGGTCAACAATATTTGCGTCTCAGGATTGGGGTGAGAAAGCATCACGTATCATTCGCACAGGTGCTGCCGGGTGATTGTGGCTCGTCTTGAAGAACATTTATCTGGCAGCGTATTGACCGAATGGTACAAGAAATCTGTCACAATACCTACCAGGGGGCAGGGGGGTCTTTGTTTAGGTGCTGCGACCAAGTCAATAGAATAGCAACATAATGTCAATGTTTAATCAAGGTCTCGACAGTATTTTTAAAGTTTTGTCTGTCCTGACTTACACATCCTTGACATGATAACACTCTTAACATAATATCAGCCTGACATAGTGTGATATAATGTCAGCCCTTAATATAGCTGCAACGGTTTTGCTTACTGCTAGCAAAGCAAATAGACCGCCCGGCCAAAAGACCTTAATAACCAATCTACCTATTGGTTATCTCTAGCAGTATATAAGTGCCGTACCATCACTATAGCCTTAAAAAATAAAACCCAGATATCTTATCCCCCACCCAACTATTTATTAGCTATTTAGTGGCTTAACTATCTACTAGGTGGGAAGAATCTATAAAACTACAGAAATATCTAAAAATAGTAGTAGATTTAAAGATAATAAGGTTTTAACTAGTACTTTGGATATTAGCTGATATAGAAATAATCTTGATATTATCTTGATATAATATTAACCCTCTGATATAAATTTTTTTTGATAATTATTTATTAGTCTTTTACAAGTATTCTGTTATAATGTCTAAATTTTAATTAGATCTCGAGTTTATTTTAAAAAATGTATGTATTGCGTGACCTAATTAGTAACCCCCCCTCCCCCTGGTAGGTAGGCTGAGCAGGGGAAAGCATAATTTCAAGCCACCTGGCGTAAATTGGCCCACTATGACGTTGAGAAGAAAGCATGTCCAACGGCCGGACATGGCAGTGAAATTGCCATGACATGGGATGAATCGGATGCGCTAGACCTCCGGGCGTCTGGTGATCAACGATGCCACTCTGGCTTCATCACTGCTTCATGATGATTGAATTGACAGTGGTTGTGGTGGCGACGAGCACTGTAAGAAAACAAGTTCCAAGCACAAGGTCAAATGAAGTCTTGCTTGGGTTTGATAATGCTCATCAGGATCGAAATACACCTGCCAGCCAAGATGCAAAGCCTGAGTGTACTGACTGCTACCATTCATCACCTCTGCCGAGCGCTTGACTAAAGCAACTCAGTCCCCTGTCCAGTATTGTGAGCGAGCGACCTGTTGACGGGAGCTGTAAGATGCAGATTCGGTTCAATGGTCTCCACTGTTGTGAGCCGGTCCATCCGACAGAAGTGGTTCTTGAACTCGATATGTCTGCCAGAATGGAATACCCCTGATAGTACTCCTTTATCGCAATCTATGAGCATCCATATGTGTCTCGTGGCTTTCGCAGTTAACTAGGTACAGAGGAGACCGGATTATAAGTTGAACCCGCCGCCGCCTTTACCGAGAAATGGGAGCTGATCATCGTCTCAACGAGCATCTCCTATGTTTCAACTTCTCCGCATCCTCGTCCCATATAATCATCCCATGGCTAATGCCCAATAATTCATCAGGCTGTTATCTTTCAAGTGGACAGGGAACACCAGTGACGACCAAGACACGCCTCTCGAACTGCGCGCTACTCGAGCCGGCTGCTCGCTTCTTATTAACCTTAGTCGATAGGGCCGCCGGTATGAATAAGGCCGGCCCAAGACTCCTGGTCAGACGCGATGCCGCGCAAGCTAAATCAAGCATGAACTCTATCCGCAGCGGCATCAGGGATGTTGGATTAAGCTTTAGCCGCACGTCAACCGTCAATGCGACGTTGACAGCCCAGCTATCCGTACCAAAAGAAGCCCGACCACAACGATAGCGTCCTTAGGTAAATGCACAGATTTTGATGAATTTGGCTTTCTTTTTTTATTCACCAGACAGGTACTCGTGACGGAATCTTGATGTTGCCTAGGCAGCGTTTGCGAGCAGAGGAGGTTGAGTTCCACAGACAGATCGTCAAGGGAACGCTGGCGATCACCACGCCGGTGGTTCGAGTCATTCTGAAGCGACAAAGTGACTCGATCGGCCTCCAAGAAATTAGTCCTAGAGCACACCAATTTAGAACATGTGCGCACGAGTAGCTCCCGCAATCCGTCTCACAGCCGGAGCTCTATTTGTGTGCGGAAAGCCAAAATCGTTTCAGGCGTCGAGTCAGTCCAGCTCATAAAGGCAGGTTTCGGATGGACTTGGCCGCCGTAGTCGACCACATAACAAATACCATGAACCCCTACGAGGACGCCATACCTATCTCGTCTTTCCGTGGCATCTGTAAATGTCCGCACATCGTAATCCTTTGTGGTTGACGATAGACCAACATCGTACGCCATGTTATTGCAAGCACAGCAGGTGTCGCCCAGATCCAAAACCTTCAAAACCACGATACTGGCGGCATCAGTAGCATTATGCTTCCTACTTTACCAGGCATGGAGCAACCAAGATCGGATCGCCGATGAATTGGCTGAGCATCTCCGCCTACCTTCGGGATGCGGCCTCGGCCTCGGCGACAGTGAACGCCCAGAGCCAGCAGAAGACATGCAACCGGTGGCCGACGAGGGCATCCCGAAAAGGATATGGTACAAGCTTGGGCCCAAGGGTAAGAGCCAGGAGATTGAAGAGTGGACGCAGAGTTGCATCAAACAGAATCCGACATATAGATATGAGTTCTTCTCAGACCCGTCAGCAGATTACTGGGTGGAGCAGACTTTCTCATCAACACGCCCCGACATTGTCGAGGCATATCTCAGCCTGACTGTTCCGATCCTCAAGGCGGACCTTCTGAGATACCTCCTGTTATACGTTGAGGGCGGCGTGTGGACAGACCTCGACGTCTCCTGCGAGGGCATTCCCATCGACGACTGGATTCCCGAGGAACACAGGAACGAAACGTCACTGCTCGTTGGTTGGGAGTTCGACGCAGGATTGAGTCCGGAGTACATACACCAGTTCGCCAGCTGGACCATCCTGTCCAAGCCAGGACTGCCACACATGCTGATGATAATCGACGACATAATGGACTCAATACACCAGAGCACGGCCGAGGCGAACGTCACTATCGCCGAGCTGACGTTGGAGATCGTCGGGGACATTGTCGACTACACCGGCCCTCGGCGGATGACGCGAAGCATCCTGGAGAGCCTGGGGAAGGCTCGGGGCCGGCCAGTCGAGCGCGATGAGATCGAGAATATCCGAGAACCAGTCCGTGTGCTCGATGTTACCATTCTTCCTGGCTATGCGTTCGCCAGGTTGAGCAATACGTTCGATGAGGCGGATGGGCCGATCGGCGAGACTCTGGTCACTCATCACTATGCGGGCACGTGGAAGAACGAGAACGGCGGTGAGCTGGCAAGGCGGCAGCCACTGAGGATATAGACCGCATTTGGCGTTCTGGCGTTAAATAGACCTTGAAGGCTAATGATACGGTCAATACATGAATGTCCATCAACAAAGTGCAGCTCCATGTCATGTTTTCTGGCTTCGTACCTAGGTATTATCAAGGAGGCGATGGCCAGCTTCATCCGTGCCGAGCCCTTCTCAGCCACTGGGTGGAGGTGGCACCTTTTCCCCCTGGCTAGATCCATCATCCCCAACTTGCTGATTACTTTGCATAGCTCGATGTATCCAGAGGTGTGAGAAAACCTCGAAAGAATTGAGTCGCTCCTCCGGGTTCCAGCACAGGAGGCCTGAGATGAAGTTGATGAATATATTTCTTTCCTCTTCATCCTCCAGCTTAGTGGCAAGCACGTCAAGGGTTCTGTTGCTTGGTATTGGAACGATGTCTCTCCAATTACCTGAAGAAGGGAACAGGGTTTCGATTAGCCGGGAGTAGTTTAGTCAGGGGGGGTGGAGGTGCTGACCATTTTCATCCCAGTACTTTAAGGACTCCTGGCTCCGATTCAGGAACTCTTGTGGTGGCGGACCAAGAAGCGCGATCATTGCAGCAAGATGATGCGCATCATTCAGGAATTCGTCCTCTGGATCGTAAATCTTGAACAAGGCCGCAGGCTGCATCATGTCCCATGCCTGCATAAATAATGAAATTCAACTGGAGTTCTCGAACTCTGAAGGGGCGGGTACCGTCAACATACCATCATTCCGACGCTCCACATGTCAATAGGATGTCCCCAATTCATCCCAAGGATAACCTCTGGTGTGCGATACTGCATGGGCATGGCCGGTCTCATATTGTCGTTGCCAACAAGAGCATTTCCAAGGTCGCAAAGATATAAACAGCTATCGGCCTGGCAGAAAATTTGGGAAGTATAAATAGTCCTGTCTCTGGCTTCTTTCCAAGGGCACAGATCTCTACTTAGCTCGTCTTCCTCTATCTCTGCAAACATCTGCTTATCCTTGATGCCCGGAAGTAAGTTACCAGTGTGAATGTCTAAAATCATATCAGTACCGACCTAATGACCTCATTGTATTATCTTTTTGTTTCGGTTTCGTGTCGTCTTTTTCTCTTTCAAAAGCAAGAAAAAGAGAAACGAAACAAAATTATGGAAACGGAGTTCGGCTTGACGAACCTGAGTGGGTGATGCCCGCCTCTGTGTGCAGAAAATGGATGGTAGGAAGGATTTGAAGAAGTATATTAGGCACACTCTGGTAGTTAAAAACGCAATCTGGTATAGTTTTCTGAAGATCCCTGATTGAAGTCTTCAAGGGATGCAATACAAGGACATCGTGAGTACCGTGCGGTCCCTCAACTCTGAAATAGTTATAGAGTTCTCGAAGATATTCCTTGCTGCTATGATCTGACTGCTGTAACGCATGGCTATTGAGGTGCTGGTATATTTCAAGCTTATGATTATGTCGAAGTGTATTAATATGTACCTTGAGGGCCTGGTAGACGTTGTACTTTTGAAAAGAGAATATTAGTTATGCGACACAGGAGCATGCATGAGGAGCTAAAGATAGGCTGTACTGTAGGTTGTGGCATAACTAGATTATAGAATGTGTACCCTAGCCTAGCTTGGCAATAACCTAGTAACATTCTTGAAAAGCCTCTCCAATTCGAACCGGATAAAACATACATGGATCATAGAATGATAGAGTTTCTTCCTTGATTTTCCGAGAGGGATCTATAACCTCAAAACTGCTGGTGGGAAAGGTATGAGGAGATAGTGACCCCGCCCTTATGTTACTCGATGAAAATGAAAGGGTGCGATGAAAAGTGAACGAGGTGTTGGAATGCAGAAAAGCTTGCTAATAGCAGAAGGAGTAGGGCATGGCCTTATTGTAAGCTGGTGAAAGGATCGAAAAAGGTATCTTCTAGCCCTGGCTGAGCTTTTGAGAGCTAACATGGCAAAAGGCTGGTTATGATTCTCCTCAAAATGCTTTGAGGTAGATGTGTATATGTTGGAAGAATGGACGTCAAATTTTGATAGGATGGCTGGTGCTGAGTGGCATATGCCCTGCAGGTATGTGGCGCAGGCAAGACTAACTAACAAGGTCGTGAAATCCTGTGCTTTAGCTCTCTTCTACTGCTGCTACCTATATCTCTGCTTACCCTCACAAGAAAGGGAATCTATTAAACATGCTCTATGAGGTGTCGCTGATTAGAATTACCAGTGCTATAGGTCTCAAAATCACACTTATCTAGGAAACTCCTCAGTCACATTGGATCAGACCATTTATCCAGCAGAAATCACAGACCTCCGATGATATTCATCCGATTACCAATGGCTAAATATCCCAGTCCTTGATAATATTCACAGGTGATTGAGTATGCTTGCAAATGCTATCTCTATACAAGACACAGAATTCCCATCAGCTTGCGTTCCAGAAAATGAATCCCTGTACTTAGCCCAAGTAGAATGACAGAGAGTTTTAAATGATGCTGGGTAGGATGACAAGCACTTGCCCGAGATCTCTCCACACAGGACAGTCAGTTCTTAACAAATATTTTGGATCAAAACATGGCTATCGTCTACAGATCAGTTGGATTAGCTACTCAGTCCTTCACTTCAGTCACCCATTCATTGCTGTTGGTACCGGGCCTTGATGCACTGGGGTCGAGAACTTCGCGTCCACAGCGCCTGCGACGAGGTGAATAATTCCCTCGGCAACCTTCACACAACGCTGTGAATCAGGCTCGAAAACGGTCTCCAACGGTATTTAGCTCTTCAGCATGGAAATTCCTTGCTGCTCTCCTCGTTGCACGCCACAGCAGTGCCTTGCCACCCGCCCATCATGGATCCGGACGGTCTGCCAGTCACTACCGGCGCTGACGCGAGAGAGGACCAAGAAACCTTCAATGATGGCATGGATTCTCCTGAATGGCCTTGGGGCCGTCCGAAGCGCGAGGCCCTCGTCTTCCTTGAGCAAGCCCTGACGTCCGATGTACCAAGACCATCCTACGACGGCCCGGACCTACGCCCAAACATGCCCGTGGGAAGACATCCCTCGGCCCAAACCTTCACCTTGCCCCTTGACGCCCCTCGGATTACGCAGTCCGTACCGCAAATGGTGAGAACAATCTTGAAATTTGTAAGGTACATCAGGCTGACAAAATGTCATGCAGAGCTTTACGTGGGACTACATGGATCCGGCCCCAAGGCCTGAGGTCGAACCTCTGACGATCAACGACCTACTAGTAGAGTCTGTGCTGGCAGATGAAGACGATTCTGGAGGTGCGGCAGCCAACGCGCCGCCCCAACAAGACCAAGATGCTCTTGCAAAGACAACGACTGCAATGTGCCAACCCCGACGTATCCCTCCCCGCCCGCAGTTGCGCGGCATCCTCCGAAAGAAAGGCTCCAGCCCGGCCTCCAGTAATTCCAGGGCTCAGAGCAAGGGTGCCGCGAGCAACCCACGTCAAGACAGTCCCAACGGCGATCGACGCACTGTTAAATTCCAGCTTCCTCAAGGAGAGGGAGAGTCGGGCCCGCCCAAGATTGTGCCAGCCCGACCCAGGCGCATCATCAAGATTAAATCCCGCGAAGCTGTGCAGCATTGGCGAGAGACTCAGAAGAAGGAATAGGCTGTCATGACCGAGTCTCACGTGGAATTGGTAAATCTGGACTTGGGCCGCCCAGATCATTATCGTCATCATCATCATCATTGTTTTAATGCTGTACAATCAATGCTCATTCAGCATCACATGGAACTCGTACTCTAATTTTGATGAAAATCGAGGCAACTCCTGGCACAAGGCGTTTTGTTAGTACTCGGGCTTCTCGGGTCTTGGGACTCGAGACAACGCCGACACCCAGCTCCGGAACTCTACACATTTGAGGTTCTCACTGGGACAGGTACTTTGACCATCAGATAAAAAAGTTGATAAATGTTCTTTCAATTTCCTTCCCTCTGGTACTATTCCGATTTGATTTGCATGTGAAGTGGGCCTGCCCTGTAGATGTAATCATCCTATTTCCCAAGACCTTCCCGCATCGTCTCAACACTATATGCTTGTAGCAGCCGCCAACCATCTTAATTCGATCAGAGCCACGTACCGAAACACACAGGCCAGAAGCTCAGTTTTGGGTGACTGAGAAGCGTTCTATCAGAATTTCTTTTAAATCGCTATGCATAGAGATCTGGTTCTCCTTGCTGTGGATTCGAACCCATCATCTTTCCCGATTTCGCTTCTACTAAGGCATGCGTCCAGAAACGGAATATTATTACAGATACTCTGACAACATCCTGATCGTAGAGTATGCGAATTTCACATGATATTCCGGTAAGACTGGGCCTTACAAAAATATTGCAAACGTCACCTTTCATGCACAGTGCCTGACTCCCTTCCGTCGAGATTGCCAGCTAACAATAAATCAAATCAAGGGCAGTGATACAAACAGGCATCGGATGACAGACAATGTGGCTTCAGCAGAGAGATGACATTACCTGGTATTCTTGGGCGTCGGAACAAAACGCGCCGATGCGATATCAAGTATCATTCCTGCCAAAGATATCCACAACTTTGACCGTGAAATAAATTAACGACTTTCGGGTTTCATTCTCTTTGGTGGTCGGCGCGATGTTGTTGTACGTATCCACTTTAGCACTTCCGGGGCGAGGCGAGCCGGATGACATGTTCTGCTAGAGCCTTGGCTTCTGTGTAATTACTTTGCTCTTGCTGAGTCGGGTCCTGATAGGCCAGGTAAGCGACCATATCAGGGGATCCTGACACCTGTTGGTGCCTCACAAAGACCGGTGCCTGCACGTCAGCTTCTCATTGTACCAGGCGGTAAGACAGTAATCCCCACTTCCTTGCACTAGGAATAGAAAAGACATCAATCCCGCAGACAGCACACGGCTGACTCGCACTTGCGCGTTGGTTTCAAGTTCGATATCAACTCACTCAAACGGTCGCGTTGATATCTTTCACCTGCAAAACACCCTGTCCCGCCTTCCTCTCCCATCCCGAGAGTGGTCAAGCATGGATGACTACTTTGGCCACAAGCCACTCACCTCTTTTTTCGATCAAGAGCCACTGTCGAGCTATAGACCAGGCGGATATCACCCCGTATGTCTAGGGGATTCTTTCAAGGACGGCCGCTATCAGGTTTACCACAAGATTGGGTGGGGAGGCTTCTCGACAGTCTGGTTGACCAAGGATAAGATGTTTGTATCCTAAACCCTATTATGACCGATACAGACATTATCACACCCCGTTGATGAAAGTAACTGACGAGATGCCTCAATTAGCTGTGAGAAATGGGTTGCCCTTAAAATCCTAGCAGCTAGGAGCGAAGACACGTCGTTGAAAGAAATGGGCATACTACGGGAACTTTCCAACGATCCTGCTGTCGCCAAGGCTTATACTGTGCGCCTACTAGACGATTTCTATCACACAGGGCCTAATGGACGTCACCAATGCCTTGTTTTGGAATTGCTAGGCCCTAGCCTCGACAATGTCATCGGGAGCAGCTTTCCTCTTAACGGAGAGCCTTGTACTGCAGATGATGGTATGGATCCTGACGTTATATTTCGTGTGTCAAGGCAGTTACTACTTTCATTGGCGATACTGCATGAAAAGAACATTTCTCATGGTGGTAAGACTCTCTAAGCTCTATTTTGGCCTTGCTAGGGTGTTTATTACTATGAGAGAAAAGGTTAACTTACTGACCCAAATGCTGAGATTTAGATATCAGCTCACGTAATATCGCCTTTAGTGCAAATAGTATACGCCACGCCTCAGAAGAAGAAATCTTGAGAATTGTCGGGACTCCAGTTGTTGAGGATATGATTCGAGAAGACGGCCAACCGATTGATCCTCGATTCCCTAAACACATAGTGAGGCAGGCAGAGTGGGATCACTGGTTAGATGAGGACAAGGAAGACATTCGACTCATTGACTGGGGTGAGACCTTTCGAACAGGGGAAGAGCCCGAACGCCTGGCTCAGCCCGTGGATTGCAAGGCTCCAGAAACAATCTTCACCGATTACCTTGATTATCACACCGACTTGTGGAGGGCAGGGATTGTTGTACGTCTGTGTTTCAGCTTTTGGTATGATATTCATATGCTTACGAGATTTTAGATATACCATATGATTTTTGGCGGCAAACCCTTCATGGCGTTTCAGGGTGATGCATTCCTCGTGGCACAGATGGTTAATTTCGTGGAAGACCTGCCTGAGGAGTGGAAGGAAAAGTGGCTTAAAATGAAAGAGAAGTCTGAGAATTCATATGATGACATTCCAGGTGAGCAAGTCATTTTCACACAGCGCCAGCCTTTTTTTCTTCTATATTTAGTAGAACTTAGCTGACATGATGGTTCCGACTGGGAATGCAGGGACTTCGTGGCTCGAGAAGCGATTTGAGAATCTTGTGCAAGACCCCTTGGATACATCACTCCAGCCCCTGCTGCCGGTAATCAAGGGCCTCATGAGATTCCGCCCGTCCGATAGACTGTCAGCTTCGAAAGCTCTGGATCTAATTCCTGAGATTTGAAAGAACCCATGGCATCCAATCGGGACGAGAGTAGAGCTGTGCGATGGAATCCATCTGCATACTCGTGTTGACAAAGAAATCCTTCGCCATGAGGCCTCCTCGGGGAGAACTGTAGAGGGGCTAATGTCCAAGGTACCCTTGGCGCGAAGAATGTCCTGGGCTTCTGGAAGAACGACAACGCGCGAGGAGGATATTGCCTACAGTCTTCTGGGAATATTCAGTGTCAATATGCCACTACTCTACGGAGAAGGGAACAACGCGCTCATGTGTCTTTAGATGGAGATCATGAAAGAGACAAATGACATGACCTTGTTCGCATGGACTTGCCACCTGGCGAATCAAAATCAGCCAGGTCCGCCCCAGTATCGAGGGATTTTGGCGACTTCCCCAAGGGAATTTAAGGGCGCAAGTATCGTGTTACTTAGCAGAGATGTCAAATATAACCCAGAGGTGAGCCCTACAAAGTACCAAGCGCAAACGAAAAGGTACCGGAGTAATAGCTAACACTGGATCAGTATACAATGACAAACAAGGGCCTACGGATCGTCACCGAAATGGTTCTGGGCAAAGACACTACGCATTACCTCATAATTGCATGCGACAGTGAAGGCGTGGCTCCTGGCAAATCTTTAGGCATACCTCTCAAAGATCATGGCGGAGGCGTCTTCCTCAGATCACAACCGGACCAACTGTTCATTGTCGACGACGAGATGCCAACGTACAGGGCCATCCTGTACATAAAAAAACACGTACATACACAGGCAGAGCCCCTGGTCTACGCAGATATTCAGCAGGTATTCCCCAAGGCGTACCAGTTCCACACGAACGGTTCGAGGAAATTGACGATAGAGAGGGCTGTGCCTGAGAGCATGTAGAACCTACAGGCAAGCATGCTTATCACTAAGGGCCTCGACTCCTTTGACGGCTTTGTCGAATTCCGGCTCCTATATTCAGCTACCAGATTCGAATCGTTCATCATAGCCTGTGGGTTCGCGTCATCAGGTAGCGAATGGATCTGCTTGGCCTCAAGCAATGACGAGAACAGGCTAGTTTACAATTCTGCCATTAACGGAGATTTGAACAGAATGTGAAGGCAGGCCATCAAGGCAAAGCAAGTATGGAATTCTCAGACAACAACAAGGGTGGGGTCTGAGGCTGAAGCTACTGTGCGAACGCGGCTCCGGAAAATGGAGCCAAATATGTGACATATATGTGGAGGTCATTACTCAGTGTCTGATCATGTGAATGATCTCAAACCCTCGGCATATTAGTAAAAGGCGAACATTTCGGCATTATGGTGCCCGAAGAGGGGAAGACGAGCGTGTATGCGGGTGTTGTGGTATTATTTATCACCCCGTTCCCGCAGAATCAATTTCCAGCTTTTGTACTTTACGAGTCATCAGACATACTCCCACACAACTACTGTGTGAAGGGACCGCCTACTGCTCAGAAGAGTATGTATACGGATTAAAAGCGAAACCACCTATATACTCCTACACAGTTGTCCACGCTCGTCCTGCTTGGGTCTTACGTGCCAAGAGTAGCATTTCGAGACAGTCCCCAGCGAAAAATTTCTACTGCTTTACTACCAACACGAAGCGCAGACTGCCGGCCGCGTCTGTCCACGGGTTGGCCGATAGAAACGCGCTTTTGTACAATTGTACTTACTATTACAGAACGAGTGCTTCTAGGGTAATCAGGTCTCAAGCCATTTACTAACTGTCTCGGATGCTCTCTGGGAGCTACTTTATAGCTTCCTGTTGGCATTACTAACTTCTCGACTTTGTAAACCACTCTGGACTAAACTGCGAGAGACTCAGTGCACGAGGAACTCCACGGCGTCTCGTTTTGTAATCTCTTCGACAAATTCCTCATCGAACAATTCCCCTTCTCCCATGACACCGTCAATAATAGCCGTTCCCACCATCTTATAGTATTCGACTCCATCTGCTGAGGTCGAAGATTCTGGCCTCAAAAGTAGTGGAACGCGGAATTCTGGGGGGATCACTACTATATCACCATCCTCTGCGCCACCCACGCTGATCCCAAAGCAGCCGTCCTCAGTGACTAGCAGCGCTTTCCCTTCTAGCCTCTTTACAGCATTTTCGATTTTAATCCAACAATCATAATAAGAGGTTCCTGGTCGTAGAGAGTCAGGGCCTGAGTCTAGGAACAGGTAGAGAGTCTCAATGATCTCCTTTGTCGAATAATCAGATGAGTATGGCGAGTGGGCAACGAAGGCTCGCGCCATCCTAAAAATGAGGGTTTCTGGTCTTCTGATAGTCTTTCCCAATTTATCCTCCAACACGTCCATTTGTAAGAGCCCCTTGATCTGCTCAAGGATGTTCGATATCGTGTCCGCGAACCGGATAGCAACCTTGCAGGTTCCAAGACATCTAGCCCCAAGTCGAAGTGTCGCGTTCTGAACTGATACAAAAGCTGGCCTATTTGTATCTCCCCACCACGCAAGGGGAATCGCCACTCCTCCCGCCACTCCTCCCTCCATAACGTGCATGCTTAAGTCATCTATAATTGCGAAATTAGGCATCCAGGAGGGATATAAGCGCGAATCCGAAAGTCGATCGTGTCGAAGTCCGAAGTATTGCCACAGCGCGTAACTAGAATGCTCGATATTCACCATATACGCTGCCGCCTGGAGCATCACTTCAGTGACCGGCTTCGAGTAATCCGGTGGAAATTCATTCTGAGCACCCTGGGCTATACCATATAGCGCATAGATCTTGTCACACTCCTTGGAGCATTGCCGATCTGCTGAAGAGTGTAACAGTGCTGCTAAATCTGAAATTTTCGTGTTTCGTAAAGAAAGAAGGTGCCGGGTTGTACTGGACTCAACGGAACGGAACTTCTTCGCCAGCCTGTCATGCACTTGGATCATCAGCGCACGTCCCTCCTCATTCATCCTCAACTCAGCTGTTAGGCGCTCTCTAGCTTCGTCACCCAGCTTGATCAAGTTGCCATTTTCGGGCTCGCCCAGCACAGTGGAAAGTTGAAATGGCTGTATGTTCCCGCATAGAAGCATCGGCTCAATGCGAGGTAATAAGTATTCTTGGAACGTCCACATGCGGCTCCAATACGATAGGGCCTGGAATTCGACGCACCCCTCAAAGGCTTGTAGCACGGCCCAGTCCCTCTCTCGTTTCGCACTTTTTGAGAAGACTGACCTAGCCTCCAACGTCAGCCAATACGCTGATGCAGCGATGTGACTCCCCGTGGCATGTGCCCGCATCCAAGAAACGAAGACCTTGATGTTGGAGTTCGATGGCCCGAGCCAGGCAAGCACTTCAGGGGCGCTGGAATAAAGTCCCCCCATATGCGGAACCTGCGCGTTCTTCTCATGGACGTCTTTCTGGTTGATACAAATGGCGTCGATCCATAGCACACGGCGCCTCCAGCGCTTCCGTACGGCCCGGAGGCCCTCTTCGAGGTTCAGGGTGACATCGAACGGCTCGCCGTCGACAGTGATGGGTTTCGTCGCAGACGGGTCTCCCCAGACATAGGATAGAGCCGTATAAGCCGGATTTTCATCGAGAGACGCCGTAGATAGGGTGCATCGTATAGCATCACAAGGCTTTCCCGGAAGCAGGTTAAGGAGACGAATCTCGTTCTTTTCGAGTTGTCTGTATTGTACCATTTCGGATTGCTTGCTGCAGTTTCCAAATATTGTCGCGAAACGGCAGGAGACTGAGATTTTCAATGTGATCAATGATGGTCTGGACTGATTCTCATGTGGTAACAAAGCAGAAGCTCAAAAGCGGAGTTCCCAGCCTGAAATAAGACCTCCTGGCAGGCGTGTGAGGTCGTGTAACATGCACCGCCACCACTGCAGGCGGCCCAAGTCAGCCGAGCACACCATGTAGAAAAACACCTCTGCTGTCACACAAGCCAATTGAATCACGCCAAGACAGGATGATTTGGAATAAGCTGAGTGTTTCCTGAAAAGGCGGGGAAATTAGCCAAATTGCAAAAGGGCCTCCAGAGCGCCTGAAAGGGCAGGTCCAATATCACAACACCACGTGATGCATTACTGTCCAAGAACAAAGTACTCCAGCCCTATCCAATGACAACTCAGAACCCCCTCAGGAAATCCTCCAAGGTGATAGGCTTCCTCACAGCATTATTCAAGCCCTCATGATACGTAACCCACACCTTATTCTCCCCCTGATCAGCAGCCTGCCCCTTCCTCTGCCCACCAGCATTCCCATCAATCTCAGCCAGCGGCTTCTCCACAACGACCCGCCCGAAAAAGTCCTTCTTGACAATGGTAGGCATGATGGGGAGGGCCTTCTGCCCACCACCAGCAGCGGTAGCGTTGTTCTCCTTGTCGTCGTGGGGCAGCAGCAGCGCGTCATGGTGCTGATCCCCCGGCTCGGCGGCGCCACCCATGCCGGCCCGGAAGCGAGCCTGGCGCGCTGCCGTCTCGCGCTGCGCGATCGTCTTCTGCAGCTCCTGGTCGAGGACCTGGCGGACTGCGTAGCGGACTGGGATCTGGGCGGCCAGGACGTGTGCGCCTGCCGTCTCGAAGGTGGAGAGCATGTCGAGGTCACTGCAGGGTGGGATCAGCATTGGGTTGCGAGGAGGTTAAGGGGGGAGACTTCGACTTACGGGTCCATGCGGTACACCCACTGCGTCCGCCCCGCCATGGACGGGTTGGAGTCCTCGATCTTGCCCTTCACCAGTGCGACGCCCACTTCGGCCAGCACCTCGGCCCCTCTCTTGACCATGTTCTTCTCGGATTCTCGTCGCACGCTTGCGATTGCGCCTTTGTCGCCACTTCCGCCCACGACCACGGGTTTGACATCCGGCGAGACCAAGCGCACCAGGTATGGAAGGAAATCTGTCGCGAAATCTTCAGGGCTTCTGAAAGCCCGCATCAAGGTCGGCGGCAGTTGGCCCTGGAGTCCTTGCAGCAATGCTCGGTTCTGTTTTATTGTCTCGTGCGCACTATAGTCAGCACGAGGTCCGGTGAAGGGCAGCGGAGCTTCTTCAGCTCCGGCATCGCCTTCTGCGGCTCGCCACTGTTTGTCGTAACCCATGTTGGCATGTGGTCGGTGTGGGCTGGCGAAGAGGTGGTGGCACGCCAGTACGGGCTGGCTGAGGTAGGGTGCAAGTTCCCAATCCTGACTGGCGTAAAGTCGCGAGGAACAGTCATCGTGGAAGCTGAGCCATTCGTAAGCTTCGGTTGGCTTGGACAGGTAGGAATCGTCGTTGAACTCGCGGTTGGGATACTCCGAGAAGACATCGGTCAGGATTCGGTCCACTTCGCCGCTCGTGTCCACCATTTCACGCAGCCGTTCGATGGCATGCTTCTTCAAGTGCTCCGTAAACCCCAGCTGGGCCTGTGGTTGTTCGTGACGTGTCTTCTTGTTCACGCTCACGTCGGCTTGCCGGGGAAATCCAGCGCCTTCCTGGAACACACGGCTGACGATCTCCTTGACGCCTCCCCGGCCGAGTCCACGCGCGCCGCCGCCACCATGTTGCAATTCTTGGACAATGTTCTTATCGATCCACTGGCGTGTGAGCTGTAGCGGCCCTTTCGATTCTTGTGCCTTCAACTTGCCAGCAACCCATTCTCCCACGACCATCACACCTCTAAGATCGCCTTCTGCAGCACTCTCGGCACCTCTCTTGGCATCCAGTGCATTCGACATGCCCCAAGCCGACTCGCACAGCTTTCGTGCAGCATCCTTCTCGCATGGGATGCCCTCTTTCTCAAAAACTGCCTTCAGTCGGCCGACGACAGCATCGACGGACGGCTTGCCAATGCGGATAATTTCTGCTAGGCCCGACTGTCGTAGGGGCCGCAGCGACGGATGGTACACATCGTTGCAGATAAGTATCAAGGGTCTCATTTGACGGAAGTCATCGCCCTTCTTTTTCTTCCGCGCCGCCGCGGCGCCAGCGGTCCCGGAGCTGTTCTTCTGGTCAGTCATGACGAGGTCGATCAGAGCCTTGACGAATCCACCCTCTCCCGAGGCACCGGAGCCGGCTGTGACACCATCGACTTCATCGACCACGACACACGCTGGGCGGGCAACTTTGACTTTGGCCCCCGCTTTTGGCTTCGCATGCTCGACCGTCTTTACGCTCTCTGTGCCCAGACTGGTCCTGATCCGTCCCTTGACAACATTGCTACTCCGATCATCACTTGCATTGATCTCGATAACCTCATACCCGGCTTGTCGCGCGCAGACATGTGCGAGTGTTGTCTTCCCTAATCCAGGTGGCCCGGTTAGCATTAGGATTTTCCTGTGCGGTTTCTCCTCCTGCTCTTGCTGCTGGGCTGCGTGTTTTCTCGCCGAGGCAGGCTTGGGCCGAGCTGAGTTTGGGAAGACAATCGTATCCCAGCGCTTGAGCCACCGCAAGACCTGCCTATTGGTGAGGTCGTCGCCCACGAGGTCTACGAAGTTTCGGGCGCGATATTTCTCCGTCCATAGCATCGTCTTCTTTGGCCTTCTAAGGTTCGAAGTTCGGTCTTCGACAGACTGCATGACCGGTTTCGTGTGACTTGGCGCCGGCTTCGTCTTCGTCTTTGAAGATTCGATTTCCTTGGTCGCATCTTCCATGAGTTTGTGGATGTCGATGCCAAAATAGGCACGCTTCGCCCGGCCTTCTTTTGTCCTCGATCGCTCGGCAACCATGTCCTTGTAGTCAATTCTTGTCGTAGTGGTTCGCTTCAGGACGCCATCAGACTTGCCCGAGCAAGTGACGAATGCGTAGCCGTCCTTCCCAATCCGTGTCGGTATGTGAGTCTCTGTCTGTGCCTCGTTTCGGCTGAAGAGTCGGGCGTAGCGAGCTTCCTCCTCTTCATCCACAGCGATTGCGTCTCTTGGCTGGGTCTCTGCTATCTGTATGGGCTCTTGCCCAGCCCCTGTTAGGCTCTCATCGCGAGGAGGAGGGTTCTCTGTTTCCTTGTTGCCTGCTGTCAAGTCCGAAGGGGCCCTTGGGTCGTTGAGCATAATTCGTTTTGGGCTTGGTTCCTCGGGCAGATCATCTTCCTCGTCGGAATCCTCCATAATGAAGCCTCCCCTCGCCTTGGGTCTCGTTGGCTGTTGGTAGTCATCTCGAAAAGGTCGCTTTGGAGGAATAGCGGGCGACGAGCTTGGGGGATACGTGATCGGAGAGGAAGGAGCAGCCATGGTTACAGACGCAGTGACTTTATGATGCGTGCTGGAATCGTGTAATTGGCGCGAAGGTGTTACTTGCAGCAGCTGTGTGCATTGGTAGCCCAAGTCGTGGCTCTCATGGAAGGTCAAAGTGGTGTGGATAGACGCGTCGGGATGCACTTACAGTGGACGCGTCCCAAAATGTTGGAGACGCGACCCACCACCCCTGGACACCCCCACTCGCAACACAGATCCCCACCCTCGTGATACCCTAACCCTAGTGACGACAAGCGCCTTGCCTGAGGTGTTGTGTGTCTCGACCAGCCGCATCACCAGACATCAATGGCGATGTCAAAACGACTGTCCAATATGAGGTCATCACGGTAATACTTCTGAAAAGGAAGCCGATTCGTTCGTGATCATAGCTCACGACTTTTCCCAACCTCGGGTTGCTGCGGTTCAATGGCAGTTATCCAACGTCAGCTGTCAAAATGCCTTCTGCATCACCACCAACATCGTGAGGTTCAGCCCCACGATGTGGGCATAAAGGCATCGCAATAACCCAGATAGGGAAATGCCGTCGATCTATGGCGCAATCTGATTGACAGCCCTACGAGGCACAGGAAACAGCCTCCTCCCTCTAGGCTTCAGGGCTGCCAAGAAGCTGACGCCACGATCTCATGCTCCTAAATCTCACCTCATGCAAAGGATTTGCTGCAGCCACGCTGAATATGGAGCGCCGCAGTTCGCAGTCCGACACTCTAAGCTTGAGTCCGAGCGTGCGGCCGCTACCTCAAAATTATCTAACCTAACCCGAGAGTAAATTCATAAAAGCCAACGATCGCTCAATGGTATCAATACCGTCTGGAGAAGCGTTCATTCGCAGATATCACAAATATCAGAGAACTTGTATCAAAGATCTTATTGGGCACACGACCAAGCCATACCTCTGAAGTACAACTTTAGAGAAATAAAGATAACCGACCATGGCAACCAAACTTTCTTTACTCTCACTTTCCGCCATCTTGGCCGGGCTTGGCTCGTGTCAAGATGGAGAACAAACTATTGTCGGCGACAGCCCTTTCGGTCTGTTTGACATTCCCACCAAAGACTACACCGGAGACAACGCCAACGCCACCGGGACCATAACTTTTGATCGGTACTCTTTGAGCATCGAGGTGACCGCCGACGTCCCCATTGCGGAGCCACAGTCAGGAAATCCAAAAAACAGCACCATGGCCACGGTCATTTCTCTAGCAATGGACTCGCCAGTCCAGAACCAGACTATGTGTGTTTCCGTCTTCGGTGGACTTTCGGCCAACATAAGCGAAGCTTCCTTGGACCTTGACTCGCAGGATGGCCTCGGCTGTAGCCAGATGTTGACAGACGCTTGTATCTCGGACTTGTTGTCCGCCACCAATGCAGACGTGCAGAGAGACTGCAGCGGCTACTTGCCGCTTTGGGACGAGCCGCAGAGCTGTAAGGGACAATTTGACGATCTAAACGGATCAGGCTGGTGTGAGTAGTTATTCAACAAGCCCTGCTCTGAGAGTGTACATCGCGGCTAACGAAATGTAGCGATCCAAGCCGAGGACGAGCAGATCCTCTACCAGTTCGGAACACAGGCTGCGGAGCCGGGGAATCAGACACTGTGGAGAAATGCTGCAATGAACATCTGGCCAGTGTTCATCACGACCATCGTGGAGAATGGGTCATCATGGAGCCCAGAGACCTACTTGAACTGCATTCGACCAGATACCTTCAAGGAAGGGACTGTGAGGCCATCTGCAGAACCGAATGGGACTCAGTCCGGTGACGGGGACTCGACTGGAACGACGGATGGCCCGACTCCTTCTCCCACCAATGCTGCATCTCAGGTTAGCCTGCCCGTTGCTGTTGCTGTGGTCGGGCTTATCTTTAATGTGGGCATGCTTTTCATGTGAAGAGGCGGTTAAACACCTGCAGTCATTTAAATAATCCCTGATTGCCATCCACATAATTTTGAATTATTCCATTCTCCAGGATGCTCATCTACATCGTGTCCACAACAAGACACTTTTGTTCTTGGCGTTTCCTTTCTGAAAGCGGTAACAACTAATTCCTACCTGCGCAGTAAACATCGGTTTTTGCACTTCCTGGGCCAGACACGCCGGTCTGCCCAAACATGCTAGCTGCCAAGGTCCTGCCCAAGCTCCCGCCTTTCCTTGAGCAGTACAGCCTACGTTGCACCTGACCAAATCCAAATCTTTCACAGGACAGAGCGGGGCCCAATGGCAGCATTCCAATCCCTCCATCGGCAGGCAATCAATTCTGGAGCACTCTTGTTGAGGTTGTCTTTCCTCCTCCTGGTGTCTCGGGGCTGCGATCCTTCTTCAACAACTTTATCCACCAATCTGGACAATACGCTTTCCGAGACTAAGTCCTCGGGTGTCTTTTGATTGGCATCAAAATCCGCCTGTGTGTTCGGATTTGTCAGACAGTTCAGCACAGAGGCATTTCATCCGACTTTCAGCCCATTCCGCACTTGAGATCGTCGCCTCATTTGAAGACATCACACTGAGGCCTCCGAAGAATTTTGGATTGGCGCCGTTTGTGGCTCTTCTACACAGCTACAGCACCAGACTACTCCCTCCTTGTACAATCGGCGTTTACTCTACCTCTGTGGGCCTTCAAATCGTCCTGTCCGTTATCAACCCGAGACTTGCTCTTCTGTCTCCTTCCTTGGGGCCTTGAATGACGACCGGGTAGACTGGGCGCCAGATCCGTTCCACTTAGCTTGGTGGGTCCGCCAGATGAGGTCATTCCCTGTTGATATCAGCCCCGTCCTGTACCAAAGCTGAGCCTCTGCTATCTCCAACAACATACTAGTGGTGTATGAAGGCCAATTTCTGTCTGTGTGGATCCAATTACCACATTACAGGTATCTCTTGTCAGTTGGCATTCTTTAAAGTACTGCAAAGATCTATGAGATCCGCTATCCATCAGTACCAATTTCGGAACACTATCCACGCAATTCACACAAATCTTTCGTTCTTCCGGAATAACCCACCGGAAGCGTGCCCACTTTCTACACCGGACATTCACTTCGACAAGATAGTGATGATCCTATCAGCACCCCGCATTAGCAAGAGCTCAGCACAACCAAGGTGCAGTGGACATCACCTCAGCAACCAGGCCAGGGCACAGCTAGTATTCTGTCCTTTCCTACTCTGACCTTCCATCCCTCCTTGGAACATCGGAGCATCTGTGTCAAGGACTTCTCTTAGCAGTCCAAGGCCAAGTGCAGTCATTTGCCTTCTAGAAAGTTTCGTTTCTGACACAAAGCCAGCATCATTCGGGAGCACAACAAAAGCCAGGGTGAGTTCTAATTTTGTTGGCATTTGCAACACATGAGGAGATAGCCAACGATCATCCCACTTGAGCTCATCAGTCCCCTATTCGTCCGCACCCGTTTCCTCATTTCCAACACCACCAACACCACTATTGCCGATCTCAAGCCACACATCCTAAAGAACCACCTTCCTATTCTTAGCTCTCTTTGTTGATGCTACACTGAACCCTATGTTCTCAACCCCAGGTACCAGTATCTGCTAATCAAAGCTACCAGATACTAAAAGCGGCACATTTGGCCAGTATCCACTTATAGCCCCCCTGGGAACCCTTAGAAACCTCACTTGCACCCAGCACTTAGTCGTTGGACCCACTCAAGATGCCTCCTCGACAGGTCAAGCCTGACCCTGAGATCAAGAGCCAGGAGTCTCCTGACTTGTCGACAATTCAGCCTGTTACTGGCAGTACTACCACTGCGGGTACCGACAGCGCTCCAGGTAAGTCGTCTGCAATGTATAGTCATCAAGACGAGCCCAGGGTTGACCCTGTGGGAGTATCCTTGACTTACACCGGAATTGGAGTAATACCAAGGAGACCCCGAGGCAACCAAATCAAATGCTCCCATGCAATATATTGCAGAGGCCACAATTCTTTCATATTTGCACAATCATTCCTGTACAGCTGGTGATCTGAAGCATGTACCCACCACCCACTCATCTGATCGTCCATCTTCACTCCCCCAGGACTTCCAACTTCCCATAATTATCATCCTCATCATCCCTTTATTTCTAAACCTGTCCCCCCCCCCCCCTGCGCCCAGCAAGCTGCCGACGCTAACTTTCGTCCCAGGTCTTCGACTCCCGAACCTCTCGCCAACTCACCCTCTCCCAGTGATTCACGAGACGGGCGAGTCCTACTTCGGTTCCCAGTTTCCTACTCTTGAAGACACCACTCAGGGACTCGGCTCAGACCCGTTTCTTTACCCCGGCATCAGTGGTATTGGCAATATCCCGAATGCTTCTCAGGATCTGTTTGCCTTCGACCCGACTGGAGATTACAACATGAACATGACCAACATGCCTCGAACCATTCTGCCTTCCTCCGGCAACGCTCGCAACCAAGTCCTGGGCAATCCTGGCACCGGCGCAGGCATCACGAAGCGCCCATCCCGCCAGCCGAGCCAGGCTGTGACTCGGGCAGCTCTTGGCATGGCCGTCAACCCGGGCCAGACTTCAAACCAGAACCAAGGCTTCGATGTCGACCTCATGGGCATGGACCATCCCATCGGTAGCTCCCCCACCATGGGCCTCTACGGCAGTACCCTGAACTCCGGAATGGACCCCAACTCCTTTGCGTCGAGCAGCTACAATCCTCTTCCCGGCGTGGGCGCAGGCGGCATGCAGCAGAACCCGCAGAACCAGGACTACAGCAACATCAGCCCAGCCCCCAAGTTCGACCCCGACTTCCTCCCCGCAAGCCCAGACTTCATCACGCCCACCCGGTACGAGAGCTTCGGAGAGGAGGACGAGTACGAGGCCAAGCCCGACCCCCGTCGCATCCGCACCCAAGGCACCCCGACCCCGGCGTCTCGAAACCGACGGACCTCCCTCGCACCAGCCGACAACATCTCCCCCGCCACGGCAAACACGAGCAGCCCGACGAACAGCTCCTTCGAAGCCCCGGAGCAGGGAAGCGGCAGCGGCAGGGGCAGGCAGGCAGCGCCCAACCCCCCGCCCTACCAAGCCCACGTGCCCCCCAACCGGATCGCCGAGGCCGGCCCAGTGACGCACCCAGACCCGGAGTGGCGGCCCTACGGCGTGAACCACTGGCACGTGTTCCTCCGGGAGCCGACGACGCTAAAGTACCTGTCCAGCACGGAGATCAAGGACATCCGCGAGCACTGCTACGAGCTCGCGGCCCGTGGGGCAGGCGACGACGACGAGGACGGCGACGACGAGCCCAGGCCCGTCGCGGAGGGCTCCCCCTACACCACCGCCGACGCGCAGGCCGTCTGGAAGCACTGCGACGCGTACGTCCGGCGCAGGGGCCAGGTTCGCAACAACCAGGCGGCGCGGCGCTCGCGGCAGCGCAAGGACGCCGAGACGCGGTACTGGAGGGCCAAGGCGCTGGAGTACGGGGCGCCGGATGTTGAGTTTGACTGGAGCATGGTTGAGGAGTCGCCCCCGGCCCCGCAGCCGCAGGGTGGCTCCTCCTCTTCCTCCCGCCCTGCTGCTGCTGCTGGGGACGGCGGCGGTGGTGGTGGTGGTGGCGCTGCTGTCCAGACGAGGGCGAGGGCGAGGGGCCAGGTGGGACAGGTGCGGGCTCAGCAGCAGCAGCAGGGTGGTGAGGGTCAAGGTCAGGGACAGGGACAGGGACAGGGACAGACGCACGGCCAGGTCGGTCGGGTTGGCATGCGCCAGGGCCAGGCCGCTGCTCGACGGGCATCTGCTCCCTCTGCGGCTCCGCCCGAGTTCGACTTCAACCAGCCCCTCAAGTACGATGAAGATGACGAGACTCTCAGCGGCGGCTTCGACGCCTTCACTGGTGAATTCTAAACATCCTCGCCCAAGAACATTGCTGGCTTAAGAAGATGTGGGGGAAAGTTGTGGTAACGGTACTAGGGTCTTGTTCCGAGGCTGCTCTTTTGGAGTTTGGTGTTCGCCAGAGTTGAAGATGCGGAACTTTAAGATTGCTTGAGGTATGACGAGGTGTTGAGTTTTGCTTTTTGGTCGGACCGTCGTCTATATTGCTACTCCTGTCACAGCGCGGCAGTCATCAGAATGGGTTCAGGACGGCGCAGGGCGGAATCGGTCTGTTATTTGATGAGGGGAAGTTCTATCTGGTCTTTTGTTACCAGGACGCAGACTTCATTGCTCAGCAGCGTTGGAGCATTACTGGCGTACGGGAACTGGATGATACCACTATGCGATGCATTTCATGTTGAAAAAGGACAAAACATACAAAAAAGATAGCAAGTATGGTAGATCCCAGAGAGACGCAATTATCACCAGAGTCTGTTAGCCCTCACCCCTGCACAATACAATATGATTATGGCAATGGTTTTATGCAGTTCATTGTTGGATGGCTGGAATGTCATGATTGTGGTCCACATCCGAATCCATTCCAAGAACCCCACAGCTCACTGCATATTTATGATGGGGGGCAGGCTGATGGCTGCCTACCCATTCTGTGATGTAACCATGTTGAAGAACTGCAGGAACCATTAGAGGCGTCTATGATTCGTACTTCAAATGGGTTGCTGGCTGTGTGGTTGGCAATCATTGTGTCATCATGCACTTGACACAGCTTACGTACCCAAATGTTTATGCTGCATGTGGTCTTATGAAGTATAGCTTGATGTTTGGTAAAAAACAAAATTTCTAAATGCTCAGATATCTAAATTGGCAATAAAGCAAGGAACGTAGATGACGGTGAGCATCTAGGTTCCAGGTTTGTAAAACAAAATAGTCATTTTTCCGTCTAGGGTGGAGAAAGTAGATAATACGCTATGCTCTGAATTTCTTGTCTCCCAGCATAACATTCTTGTGGATCTCAACTTGCCCAAAGCAAGCATGTAACTCAGATAGCGAGTGCTTAGTGTCTGCCTCAAACACTGGTCATCAAGTCACCTGTCACAGAAGTGTCACTTATCCTAATATTGAAAGTATCTGGAACTTGGTGTAAAATCCCACAGCAGTATTGGGAGATGACGCTTTGCAGCTTGATTGATTCTTCCTATATCCACCCGGCTAGCCCTTGGAAACACCATCTTGGATAGGGGCCAACAACACACTTAGATCTAGAACTCTTTTTCCATCTAGCCCCAAGAAAACACCTCATCTAAAAGTGCACCTTGCCCAGACAGACCCATATCCAAAGGCCATCATCCTACGACCGCCTCTCATGCACCAGCCTCCCCTTGACCCAGACCCTAGTCGTATTCCGGTCGTCCCCGTTAAACAGCCACTTGGCCACCATCTCCTCCCAGCTCTCCCACCCAAAGACGTCCACGTTCCCCTCGCCCCCGTTCCCATCCTCCCCGACCGCCCCGAGCGCGACAAGCTGCGCGTCCCACTGCATGCCCACCTCAAACCCGCCAACCACCCGCTCGAGCCCGACGCACCGCGCCCCTCCCCTCGTGGCGAGGTACAGCACCTCCTCGACGCTGAGCTTGGCCCCCTCGTCCCCGCCCATGGCCACGTGCCGCGACACCAGCGCCGCCTGCCTCGCAGCATCCAGCACGCTGGGGCTGTACCCACCGCTAACATCCGTGCCGAGCCCGACGTCCACCCCGTGGCCAAGGAGCCACCGCACCCTCGCCGCCCCGGACGTGATGGCGCTGTTGCTGCAGGGGCAGTGGCTGACCTTCGCCCCGCGCTCGGCGATGAGCCGCGCCTCGGCCTCGGACAGGTGGATCGCGTGCGCGAGGATGGTCCGCTCCGTCAGCAGGCCAAAGGCATCGTACACGCCCGCGTACCCCCTCCCGCCGCCCGTCTCGCGCGGGAACAGCGACGCCACCAGGTCAACCTCCCCGTTGTTCTCGCTCACGTGCGTCTGCACGGGCAGGCCCTCGTCGGCCGCCAGCTTCCCCAGCGACGCCATGCTGGCCGCGGTGCAGCTGGGGGCGAAGCGCGGCGTGACGACGGGGCGGACCAG
The DNA here is from genome assembly GCA_014872975.1 of Diaporthe citriasiana. Taxonomy (NCBI): domain Eukaryota; kingdom Fungi; phylum Ascomycota; class Sordariomycetes; order Diaporthales; family Diaporthaceae; genus Diaporthe; species Diaporthe citriasiana. The sequence goes on along the minus strand of JADAZS010000118.1, from coordinate 90,447 downwards.
CTCGCCGGTGGGGTCCGCCCTCCTGGCGTGGGCGACGCACTCGCGCGTCCGCGCCAGGCCCTGCGCCGCGTCCTCGTCGCGGTACCAGGACGGGCACGTGGCCGCCTCGTCCATGCACACGCGGCCCACGAGGGCGCGCTGCCCCTTCGCCAGGCACAGGTCCGCCAGGAGGTTGGTCGCGCCCACGTCGACGGTGGCGAAGTAGGCGGCGCACGTGGTCCCGTGGCTCAGGGTGCGGGCCACGCAGCGGGAGTAGACGCGGCGCGCCTTTGCGTGGTCGCGGCCCAGCGACGCCTCTAGCGGGAACGTGTACGTGTTGAGCCAGTCCAGGAGCGTCGACTTGCCGAAGATGCCCGCGTTGGGGTACTGCGAGGCGTGGATGTGCGTGTCTATGAAGCCTGGGAAGAAGAACCTGACGGGAGGCGGAGGTGGTGTCGTTGTCAGTGGTAGTGAGCCATCGCTGGCGTTCTGGATTTCGCTGTTCTTGCGGCTACTGCTGGTCGGGGACGATGTGTCGTATATCTTGCACTCGGCAGCGCTCCACCCCAGCCTGTTGAAGGTCTCGTCCAGCGTCCGGGTGAGGTCGCATTCTCTCTCGACGGCGACAATCGTCCCCGTCGACCCCTCCACAAAGACGGCAGTGTTGTGCAGGTATTCTAGCTCATCAAGGGCCTTGGAGTGGATGAATGTCCCTATGAAGACCTGGTTGGGACGGGCAGTGGCACTCATATCTTTGTGAGTGTGTGTACCTAGGCCAAGTAGGAGCCTAGATCGAGGTGCGAGGTGCGAGGTGTGGTTGCTCTGGTTCGGCTCAATGCAGTCGGTCAGCACGGGAGGTTTGGGTTGGGTTGTATTGCATGCGCGCGCAGCTGCGGGGATCTAACTGACAGCTTGCTTTCCGTAGCACCCGGGCCCCTTTGTTTCTTGTTGAGCCAAGCTCTCACGGCGCTATCTTATCGCCCGTGGGACGACAGTTGACGTCTTCCTCGTCTTCGCTGAACGACGGGTGATGCCCTCCAGTTGGCGTGTTTGGGAACACAAGATGCACGTCACAAAAACTATGCCGATGCTCATTCCAGTCTCAGAAATGTGACAGCTTGGTAACATATGAATGTCTAAGACGTCTCTATTTTACTTTCCGAACTCGATCAGGATCGCACACCTGTCTAATAAATGCATCCGTGTCAAAATAGCACTCCCGCAAAACACGGCCAACGCCGGCGCCCGCCCAACGGCTCAAACGGGAAACGGCCTGTCCCATGCCATCCTTATCACAGTCGGACCCACAAAATCACTTAAGAGCCGTTATTATCTCATCACCACTTATCCTCAATTCGTTAGACACAATCCGTCGTAAGCCATGCCTGCACCGTGGCCTTTTGCCAAAATTATGCTCCAGAAAAGAGCTGCTTGCCCACCCTCACTCCAGCTCTGCGACACCCGACTTACTCCGAGTGCACACCGTTGGTACCGTTGGTGCCGTTAACAGTAGTGGCGCCATTGACAGCCTCGACTGGTCCGGTGCCGTCACCTTGGTATGAATCCCAGTTCGCCAGCACGTTGGCAATGCGAGGCGAGTTGGTCAACTTGTAAACATCCTCAAAGTACTCCTTGGTCAGGGCAAATGGCTTGGCCGTGACGTTGGGGATGTACTTGCCCACCAGCTTGGACGGGTCGATGGTGGTCTTGTTGATCTTCTTGAGCAGGAACGATCGGAAGGGCTTGACACCGCTGCGCAAGAATGTCGAGTGGAACGGCACATCGATGCCCTTGAGAGGGATCGTTGCGAATCCTCTCTCGAGCTCCAGGGGCTGTGGCTTCTTCTCCGTCTGCGATGCACCCTCCTGGATGATCTGCACCAGGTGGCCCTTCACCTCTTCGATGGACATCTCACCCATCATCTTCTCAATGTTGATCTTCTGCACCTTCAGGTAGTTGCAGACAAATCCAAGCGTGTCCAGGGCACGCAGGTCACCAGCGCACACGTACTGCATGTTGGCGATGTTGAAGTTGACAATCTCCAGCAGCCACCCTGTCGCCTCGGCAACATTGGCAACAACGAAACGCAGCGCCTCCTCGTTGAAAGTCTTGGAGATTCGGCTAGGGTTGACGGCGCACATGGAGTAGTTGGAGCGGCCGGAAGCATCTCGCTCAACAGCGACTTGCATAGTCAGACCACGGTAGAATACGACCGAGACAAGGGACTCGATGGGCATGACTTCGGCCAACGCGGCAAGAGCACTGTACTCGCCCAGGGAGTGTCCAGCAAATGTGTTGTCGCGAGGGACAAGGCCCTTCGCCTTCATGTCCTCGAAGCTTGCCTTCTCCATAAGCGTCAGAGCAGGCTGGGTGAACTGGGTCGCTGACAGCAGACCGCTGGGCGACTTGTATGTGTAGGACGGGGTGCTCTCGTTGATTTCGTTGAAGATGCGCTCAGACTTGATGGAGCCGTCCGCCGCCACCGTCTCGAAGGTCATTGCCATGTAGTTGGCCCGGATGGCCTTTCCACGGGGACCACCGAAGTGGATCGTGAGCTCCTTGGGGTTGTTCTTGACAATGTTGGTAATGGCAAAGCCTAGAGCTGTCAGCATGCAAAGTCGCGGATGAGGAATGATGAGATAGGGAACTTACCATAGGTGTCCATGAGATACTTGTCTGCGCGGTCCCAGACCTCCTGGGCCACAGGGCTGCTGTTGTACAGATCCATACCCATGCCTTGCTCCTGAGAGCCTTGACCGGTAAAGACATAGGCTGTCACGGGCTGCTCAACTTCGGCCTCACCAAGAAGAACCTTCTCTTCGGTCTCCTTGTTGCTGGCCTCGACCTTGATGATCTTGCGTCCAGCCACCATACCCACATGCTGCATCTTGACCTGGATCTCATCGTTGGGCAGCACCATGCCCACGAGAGAAGCGTGGAAGCTTCGGACACGCCCCACGTTGTTCTCAGCCGCCCAGGTCTCTACAAGACTACGCACAGCAGCGCTCGAGAACATGCCGTGTGTGATAGTGCCAGGCAAATTGGCGTAAGTGGCGAAGACTCGCGAAACGTGGATCGGGTTGTAGTCACCAGACACACGTGCGTATCCTTCGTTGGACGCTGGAGCTCTGAGCTGCAGGGGAGTCTTTCCGCTCAGGGGAATCGGGTTCTCGAACATGACAGGCTGCTCGATAGATGCTCCGTTACGCTGCAGGTAGTCGATGACTGGGTTGCCATGCGACTCGCCCGACGAGTAGTCAACAGACGCAACCTGCACAATCTCCTTTGTTGGGAGCTCAAGGAGCACCTGGCCGCGGGTCTCGACGCTGCTGTAGGTAGTCTTGGTCTTGTAGCGGACGAGAGACTCCAGGCGGAACGTCAAGACTTTGCCGAGAAGGTCCAGGTTAAGGGCCTTATCGTCGACCTGGAACCACTCCTTGGACTTGAGCACAGCGACGTCCTTGGCCGTGGCCAGGTGGATCTGCATGGGCGTCTCGATCTTGCGCTGGAAGGTGTTCTCGAAGTCGGTGTAGTTACCCCGGTACAGGAATTGAGACGTCACCTCCATGACGTCCTCGCCATCGCGCTCAATGGTACCGCAGACCTCGACCATCTTTCCGGATTCCTGGTTAACGACAGCATTGACACGCGCAGTGGTTGTCAGCTGGTCTCCCTTCTTCAGTGGCTCGGCGCCAGGCATCATGCGGAATTCATTCGACAGGTGAACAAGTTTTAGCAAGTCACCGTCAATAGTGCGAGGGAAGATAGGCTTGGTGATAGCCTTCCAGCCAACGACGATGGCGAAGTCCATCGGCGCGTACATGATCTTGCCCGGTCGATCGATGAAAGCTTCGCCGTGATTGCCGACAGCATGAGCGAAGTCGTTGATTGTCTCACTTGTGACGGTTGCTTTCCCACCATCGAACCTGCCAGTAACAAGGGCGTCGAGGTCCAATTTCTCGTCACCGAACCAGGCTCGCCAGTAGAACTCCTTGATGCGGTCATTGCGTCCTTCCATGACTTCGTGGATGGGTGCGTAACCAGCCTCAGGGTGGTAGATGAACTCGAGAGGGAGCGAGACCGGTTTGCCAAGGGCCGTTGTATCCTTGACCATGTTGACCACAATCTTGTTGTTTGCATCCATCTTGACCTCAATGACATTCACGTATTGGTTGTGACGGGGCTGCTCCTTGACAACAATGGTTGTCTTGTCTGGAGTGTTGGGAAACAAAATCTCAACATACAATCCCCGCGCAGGAGCAAAGATTCGCTTCATAGGATTTGTCTGGTATTTCTGGCCCTGGACGACAACCTCGGACAAGAGAAGAGCGTGTCGCCATGAACGCTTAGGTCCGGCGAGAAGCGCGAGCCAATCCTCGATGGAGGGCAGCACTGCCGAGGGGGAGTTCGAGACGCGGTATGTGTTCTTGTTGTTATCATATGACACAGTAACACCCTCGGAGTCGATAGGAATCTCGGAGTCAACGAGCTTGCCGCCGAAGTACTCAACGACAGGGATCTTGGTCTGATCATTGCCGTACATGTCGCGGGTCAAGTAGCCAATGTGGCCATTGTGGATGCCGTCGAGAATCTGCTTGATGGGCTCGTCGGCAATCTTGGAGTATTTGACCGCCGTTGGTCCTTGCAGGATACATGTCCGGCCGACGTCTTGATCCATGACGGCATCTAGATCCTCAGATTGCCAGAGAGAATCTTTCTTGAAGTAGAACTCGAAGTTGTCGTCGAAGACCGGCACGAAGGTCACTGGCTTTTGGAATGGGTTCATGCACAGGTTCAAGAAGTACTGGACATCCTGGGCGTTGATGATCTGCTTGTCGGCCTCGGGGTATTGTGACAGGATCTTCTCAACAGCAGAGAATGGCTCGGCAAGCTCGGAGTAGCTCTGCAGAAGCGAGGGCTTGCCTGTCGTGGACGTGAAGCGCTCCTCCACACGGTGGATGAAGTCTCCAGTCAACTTGGTGAAGGTGGGGTCGATCCAGCGAGACTGGTGCTTCACGTACAGAAGCTCAACCAGTCTGCGCACAACCTCACCGTAGGTCATGTCGTCGAGGTCGACCGCCTCACCAGCCTTGTTCTTGCCAAACCAGACTTTCTGGAAATCCTCGTTGAGTTTCTTGATGATGTAGGAGCGGTTCTTCTTGAGTTCAGCAATCCGCTTCTCCTTGGGCAGGCTGAAAATCTTTTGGTCCATCTCAGCCCAGAACCTGACACCACGGGTGGCAAGCTTGTGGATGGGCTCGCCCATTTCGGAGCGGACCGTGAGGACACCGCCTGTGGGTCTCTCGTATGTCTTCTCCCACTCGCTGTCCTCAACACCTTCGGCTTCAACGATGGCTTTCTTGGCGTCCTTGCTCGTGAGCGCCTCCTTGGCCACCATCATTCTGCTACCGAAGAGGCATCCATCGTAAGGCATCGGGGGGTAGCCAAACTTCTTTGACCACTCACCAGTGATGTAAGGGTAAGTGTCTTCAGCACCGCCAAAGCCACTGCCAGCAACGAGGATGATGTTTTCTTGGCGACGAATCCTGCCGTACATCTGCAGGATTGGGTGGTGGAAGTCTTCAAACGAGTGGTGGCCACCGCCACGACCACCTGTCCACTGGAGCATTACGGGGAATGTAGGGTTTGCCTTGGCGATGTTGACGACGGCCTGGATGGCTTCAGAAGAGCCAGGCTTGAAGGAAATGTGCTTGAGACCCAGGGTCTCGATGTACTCTTGAGCAACCTCGATGGAGGGAACACCGGCTCCAATGGTGAGACCCTCAATGGGCACACCCTCCGCACGCAACCGGCCGAGCATGGGGATTTGCCATGCCATGGCCCTTGGGTTCACATAGATGAGGTTTACGCCAATGCCTCGACCAGCAGGGATGGCCCCCTCGATCTTGCGAAGCGCCGTAGTCATCATACCGGGCTCGAAGTAGCCACCTCCGGCCAGCTCAATGTGGTATCCGGCCTGCATCGTGGCAGCGACGAAGTTCCATGGCACCGTGCAAGGTGTCATACCGGCAACCATGACTGGGGGAATGCCCAAAAGTCGGCTCATCTTGGTGTCCACAAAGGTCTGCCCACTGGAGTTCTTGATCAACCTTGGGCCGTACTCTTTCACCCAGTCGATAGCATACTTGACAGCATGCTCCTCGTCACGGTCAAAGATCTCGGGCTTGTAGCCGACGTCGTTGGCTGATCCGTTGACGGTGCCAGCGAGAATGACGCGGACACCGGTGCCCTCCTTGTTACGGCTGGTGAGGATGCCGAGGCCGGAAACACCACCTGGACCAAAGTCCAGCACGTGAGTCGCGTTCTCGAAAACTGTAGCCTTCTCCCAGTTCACAGTATCACGAGTGATCAGACGGACCAACGTCGGAATGATGTTTCCCTTGACTTCCTCGCGAATGTCCTTTCCGGTGTTCGTGTCGTAGACGGGAATGGTGAGAGATTCGGCACCGATCTTGACGTTCTTAAGGTCTTCGTCGATCAGAGACGTTGCCTCAGCGAGGTACTTGCTGTGGAACGGAGCAGTAATGGGCAGGAACCTGTTGACAAATCGAACTTTCCGCTGCGTGTGGGGAACCCGTGTCTGGTCAAGACCGGTAGGTGCCTTGACTTTCCGGAGCTGCAGGTTGAGACCGTACAAGGACATGGGAGGTCCCGTCACCACCATGTTACGCGGGCTGTTGATGAGCGAAATGGCGATGTGTCGGTCAGCAGGCAGGTATTTGTTGGTGGCGTCGATGTGCGTTTGGACCTGGTCTTGCGAGAGGTCGCGAATGCTCAGCATGGGGGTGGGCGTCCCCTCGCCGTTCTCGATCGAGTCCTGCAGCACCGAGGGAGTCATGGACGTCCGGGGGAAAGTCTGTTGGCTGCGAGCACCAATCCAGAAAAGGATCGTGAGGGAAGACCTGACAATTTCCGGCCAAGTCTCCCATGAGTCGGCAGCGGCAGTGGCTGCTGCCATCACAACACCTTGAGAGTGACCAGTGGTACCACTGATTCGTTCCCTCAGGGTGCCTGGGTGTATCCCGAGGGCCTTGCAGGTAACCTCGTAATGCGCCAGCTGCACAAGTCCGATCAACGGAAAGCTCACAGGAGCAGTGATCAGGTACTCGACGTCTGGGGTGGCTTCTGGATTTTGCAGCCAGTTCATGATATCCAGACCCTTGGTGAAGAGCTTCTCGGCCGAGGGGTTGTTTGCCAGAGTTTGCAGCTGCTCGGCGGCGGTCAAGATGAGGTCGCCAACGAAGGATGGGTAGGTTTGCCACAGCTCCCGCAGCTCCTCGAAGTACTCTTCAATGTTGCCCTGGCCACCGAAAATGTTGTAAATTGAGGCATCTCCTTCCTCAGATGCGCGGAAGAGAGCAGACTGATGGGGGCGGACGGCCCTATTCAGGACCGACCTGGCGGCGTAGTAGCTGCGGAGGACTTCTGACTTCTTCGCATCGATGCCAGGCAGGGTTGCAACCAAAGCGTGGACATCGTTGCCGCGGAGGAAAGCCCGCTCGAATTCGTTGAGAATCAGCTTGAGCACATCCTCGTAGGAGCCCTGAGAGTCATCTTCGCCCTTCTCGACCTCTTGGGCAATGAAGCCCATGTACCTGGCCACCAGCTCCGGGGTGGAGGATGGCTCGTCATCTTGCGCAAGCTCGTCGGTTGGTGGTGGAAGACTCGCACTAAAGCGGTCTTTTAGTTGTAGGGCGTGGAAGTGGAGGCTTGTAGGAATGAGGAAAGAGGTCTCGAGAGTGCCGTGCGAGACGGTCAGAGGTCGTAGGGAGGCGGAAGACCGAGGGGTCGACACGCCCGTCTGAGCGCCAGTACCCGTGCCGTACATGGTGAAAAGGGGGTATCGTCTATGAACTCTACGGATGTCTTCAGGAACTGGGTCAGCAGCGAGCCCCGCGGCTTGGAGAAAAGTCGGCGCAAGAAGGCAGCTTACAACTTGTGTCTCTTCGTCTCGAAGATACTCGAAATACTCAGTCAAGAGCAGCGAGTGCAAAACTCTATCGCGGTGAACACGCAGTGGAAATAAGGCTGGAGGCCACACGAAGCGAAGATGTTGGCGCACTGGACTGGGGCCGAAGAGGAGTGTAGTGGTGGTGGTGGGAGAAGTGGGAGCGGAAAGATGGTAGAGGAGGACGATAGATAGATCAAGTGGGTAAGTATGGTGGTTACAACTTGGACGAGCGGGTGGGCAAGGTCCAAAGTTATCGATTGAGGGGGAAGGAGAGAGAGAGGAAGCTACGAGGTGGGTGCCCGGAATCGATGTTGTTGCTGCTCGTCGACCTCTTTTTCTTTCTCTTTGGACAGGGCTCCGACCAACAACCTCAAGGACGAGCGGAGCAATCAGTAATGCCGGGATGCGTTCAAAACAGTTCCCTTGGTCCTTGCTAGCCTTGCAGTACTGCACAGCACATCAAATCAAGTCCGACTGTATGGTAAGGTATGTTGAACCAATCCACCGAATTCAATTTCGATTCCCAACAAACTCGTCCTGCCCGTTCTGCCTGAGTGCAGGGATGCTTGCATTTTTGCCAAGGGGGGGTTCGACTGGCCGCGGGGGACCCTAGACCCACGCGAACTTTTCTTCCCACGTTCCTGCCTGCCCTCTGAGCACCAAAGAACACCAGGGGCCCCTCCTGTCGGGGCGTCTTTTCCTAGAAGGCACGGCAACACAGCGGCATTGTCATTACTGTTTTGCGACTCCCATATTGGATTTGCACTCACAAAGACATAAATACACAAATATGTACGTGACGGAATTCAAAGCCGATGTATGGCTTGCCATCCTGTCAAGAAAATTCATCGCAACGCCTTGGCTGCTTCCGTCACCGCCTTCCAAGGGTCGAGGGAAGAGCGCCTGACGCTCTTAAACTGACTGGGGAAAGAGCTCCACACGCGCGTCATCCATTGAGGTACCGGTACATGCGTCAATGGCTTTATCGACAACAACGGTCCAACCGCTTGGTGAACCCCATCCAAAAAAAAATTCCCCCGGCTCGACGGAAGGGTCACGGACGGGCTGCAACGCAACCTCGGACAGGGGCAAGAAATGTGTAGCCGATGCATCGACGGCGCTTTTCCACTTGATCATATTTCGACGAGTTGACTCCCGAGATAGTCTCAAACGGGCGGCTCACAGTCTATGCTGCATTTCTCGCAGCATTCGAGTTTCCGTTTTGCCGATTTCCCATTCCGGTACAGGAATAGATCTCAGGCGCCCGCAAGCTGCAAACCCCATAATCCTGCGGAGGAGATCAGCTTATTAGCCATGTCAGAAATCCTACGGCAAATTAGACAACACCCTTTCTCTATCGTCTGCCCTGGCACCGACTAAGAATAAAATCGTAGCTAAGTAGCTCATCTCCCACTATACAGTATAAGTATTGTGGCACCGGCGCCGCGGCGGCGGGTGCTGGCCGTTCTGACTTGTGTGTGTCCAGGTAGGAAGCGAGACTCTCCTATTTTAACAGCAAGGAGAGACCGCAGTACTGTGGTAGCCCAGTGATGCACATCAGCCCTTCTGCACGTCAGAGTCGCCGAGCTGTTCCACTGCCTTCTTACTTGCCGGCCTACATGTGCTCAGGACGGACCCTTCTTAGCGCCATATAACGAGGATTCATGATCTACAGGTCCAGCACATCCTGGTGAGGTCAGCCATGCGTACCACCTGGTCGTGACATTATCTTCCTCTGTGGTCATTCACTGTCAAAACCGGCAGTGTAGAGAGGCGTCAAAACTGCCACGGCATGTATGTTTGGGGACAATGAGTCCAAGTCCGCGGCCACTGGGTCCCAAGTGATGAAAATGAAGAGCTTAGAAGCGAACAAAGGTATCATGTTTGTGGCAAGTGTTACTAGTAATGTGGGTTCGCGCTGCTTTGGCTCTGTCAGAGTTATGGCATTTTTGGACGAAGGATGGTCCCTCCATTGAATACACTGCGTAGACGATATGTTTTCATCCAAGGGGACCTATCGAAGCCCAGCATATGCCAGTGGCGATGAGTATATGTGCTTGCCAGGCACGGACCAGGACGGCAACCTAGCCCAGCAGTGTACCGAGACTTGAGGACTGCCCAGAAAGAAGAGAGACCCTGAATTCAAGAGGAGGGCGGGTCCACCAGGGCCAGCGGGTGAAATCAAGCATGTAGCGAACCCAATGTTCCAGTACATGGGAACCATAGCCCAATGACCGAGATCTCCATGGCAGGACAAGAAGTGGCAGATGTGAGTCGTCCCGGTACACCGTACAGAGACAATGGCAGGGCATTGTGCGGTTTGTCATGTACCCAGTACATATGAGAAGAAGCTGTCTCCGCGTTGAATCCACTGCCGCATGGAGTGCCTAGGAGCCCATGGTCGCATTCCAGCATGACGGCGCGATCCAGTAGAACAGCATGGGTGACCACAGCAGCAGACCCATGGCTTCATGGATTGACCAGAAAAAAGCAGGCGGCCTGAGAAGGTATCAAACCCCCTGGCCGGATCGGTCACGACAAGTAGTGACAATGGCGGCCGGCAGGAGCTTTGCTGCAGGTCGATAACGATAGAGTATCGATAAAGCTTGAGCTCTCCAAGATGGACCTAGCTCCCGAGACGGGCGATGGTGCAAGATCCCATGGGTACTACCCAATGCTAGGTATCACAGTGTCTCCTGATCGTGCCACTTCAGAAATCTGGGACGGAAGCTCGGAGGACCTCATAGCTCCGCCCAGGAGATACGAGAGAACCTCGGAGCGAGTGTCGAGGTCTCGCCCGCAGGGAGGCACGAAGATGAGCATCTTGATGGGGATGCGAAACGCGTTGACAACGAGTGGTCGGCCGAGAGCTCTGGCGTGCCTTCTGGAGGATCCTCAGCAAAACGCACGGTTGCGTCCTCAAAAGCTCGAACGGGCTTGGCTGAGCTTATCGCCTGCGAGATATGTAGCCGTTGCAATCCTAGCTCGGAGCGGTAATGCGATGCGCCATCGCCAGTGGCCAGGAGGCAGTGGTGCATGGCCGGCCGGCCGCTGGTGGTCTGTTTTTGGCAAGCTGTTGTGTCGTCGCGAGCATTGGAACGGATGGGGTTGTAGTGCATGGGCAGAAACTGTGGGGGCCACCTCCCCAAAGGGCGAAAGGATAGGGCGCGAGAGGGCGGCCAAGCCAAGCAAGGCTGACAGGGGTGCAGGACCACCCCCTTCCCACCCCACGAAAAACAAGCCCATGTAGGTACTCAAGTACCGGGTACGAGCGCCCGCAGCCTGGTAATGGCTGTGAGACTGGTGAACTTTGCTCCCCGTGTGGCTACCCCCAACGCTTTCAAGGATTGTTCCTTCCTAGGCCCAACAACGCATACCTGATCCGCCAACTTTTTCTCCTAGGAGGGACGTATCCGGTGACCTGGAAGTCTAGACGGGCAGAAGGACGAAATTTTGGTTGCATGAAATCCGTAAGTTGTTGACAACGATCGTTAATTGACCCGTTGCCGCGCCTTCCAACCAGTGCCCTTCGGTTCACTGAACACCACCAGAGTTGTCGAGTTCTTCCTTTAGACCTGGGTTTCTCCTCCCTCATTACCCACACCACCCACGACGGTCATACATTCCCCGTCCCTATCTCCTCCTTCCACGACACCAGGCTCTACCTACCGCAATTCTTACCATTCTTCTCTCTTGCCCTCCTTTTCTGACCTCCAGGTGGCAGTGTCCAGACCTCTCTTCGCCTACACCACAAGAGCCTCATAGACATCGTCGAAGAATTCTCTTCCGAGTCTCCTCGAGAGCAGCCAACACATCCCACCCTCTGGCCCTGCCTCGCTTACAACCTAATTCTTCGAAGATACCCGCCATCGATTCTTGAGCATTCTTTCTTCGCGCGACAGCTCCGTTCCCCCACACAGCATTTAGACAGTTCCCTGCCAGCAAGATGAGGCCCGAAGTTGAGCAAGAGCTCGCCCACACGCTCCTCGTTGAGCTCCTTGCATACCAGTTTGCCTCTCCCGTGAGATGGATCGAAACTCAAGATGTCTTCCTCGCCGAGAAGACTGCCGAGCGGATCGTCGAGGTCGGTCCTGCTGATACTCTCGGTGTGATGGCCAAGAGGACCCTCGCCTCCAAGTACGAAGCCTTTGACGCTGCGAAATCAGTACAACGACAAATCCTATGCTACAACAAAGACGCGAAGGAGATCTACTACGACGTGGACCCAATCGAGGAGGAGCCAGAGCCCACAGCCGCAGCCAGCTCAAGCGATGCATCAGCACCTGCTCCTGCCGCTGCGGCGCCAGCTGCTGCTCCCGCCGCAGCGGCACCGGCACCCAGTGCTGGCCCTGCGGCTGCAGTCCCAGACGCGCCCGTCTCTGCTATGGACATTGTACGGGCACTGATTGCACAGAAGCTGAAGAAGCCATTTGCCGAGATCCCCCTGAGCAAGGCTATCAAGGATCTTGTTGGCGGTAAGTCCTCTCAGAAACCCGAATGCGGCCAAGTAAAGGTCAGGAAGCTAATGTCCGTTCGCTGCAGGCAAGTCGACCCTTCAAAACGAAATCCTGGGCGACCTAGGAAAAGAATTCGGCTCAACACCAGAAAAGCCAGAGGACACACCTTTGGACGAGCTTGGTGCGTCCATGCAGGCCACTTTCGACGGAAACCTGGGCAAGCATTCGCAATCCCTCATTGCTCGTTTGATTTCCTCCAAGATGCCCGGTGGTTTCAATGCCACAGCGGCAAGGAAATACCTCGAGTCTCGCTGGGGCCTGGCCTCGGGACGCCAGGATGGTGTATTGCTGCTCGCAATCACCATGGAGCCACCATCTCGTCTTGGCTCCGAGTCTGACGCAAAGGCCTTCCTGGACGATGTAGCACAGAAGTATGCCTCGAATGCCGGCATAAGCCTCACCACTGCTGCGGCCGCCGGCCCTGCCACCGGCGGTGGCGGCATGATGATGGACCCGGCCGCCATTGACGCCCTCACCAAAGACCAGAGGGCGCTCTTCAAGCAGCAGCTGGAGCTACTGGCCCGGTACCTCAAGCTTGACCTGCGGGCTGGAGACAAAGCTTTCATCAACGAACAGAAATCGAGCAAGGTTCTGCAAGCCCAGTTAGATCTGTGGAGTGCGGAGCATGGCGACTTCTACGCTGCTGGCATCGAACCATCTTTCAACCCGCTCAAGGCGAGGACATACGACTCCTCGTGGAACTGGGCTCGGCAAGACGCCCTGACCATGTACTTTGACATTATCTTCGGCCGGCTCCAAGTTGTCGACCGTGAGATTGTGAGCCAGTGTATTCGTCTGATGAGCAAATCGAACCCCACACTCCTCGAATTCATGCAATACCACATCGACAATTGCCCAACGGAGCGTGGCGAGACGTATAAGCTGGCGAAGGAGCTGGCGTCACAGCTTCTCGAGAACTGCCGCGACGCTCTGACAGTCGATCCTGCCTACAAGGACGTCAACTTCCCCACGGGCCCTCATACTACTATTGATGCTCGCGGTAACCTCAGCTACGAGGAAGTTCCCCGACAGAGCTGCCGAAAGCTTGAGCACTACGTTCAGCAAATGGCTGAGGGCGGCAAGATCTCCGAGTACGGCAACCGGTCCAAGGTTCAAGGCGATCTCGGCCGTCTGTACAAGATGATCAAGGCGCAACACAAAATGTCCAAGGGCTCTCAGCTCGAGATCAAGACTCTGTATAGCGATGTGATCCGATCTCTGAACATGAACGAGAGCCAGATCTTGAAGGACGATGGCAAGCCGGGCTTGCTCGCCAAGAAGGTGGCCAAGCCAAAGGGGAAGATGGAGGCCATCCCCTTCCTCCACCTGAAGCAAAAGTCGATGCACGGGTGGGAGTATAGCAAGAAGCTCAGCAACGTCTACCTCGACTGCCTGGAGCGCGGTGCCAGAGATGGCATTAGCTACGCCGGCAAGTACGCACTCATGACCGGTGCCGGTGCAGGTTCGATCGGAGCGGAGGTCCTGCAGGGCCTGATCAGCGGTGGTGCCCACGTCATTGTCACGACGAGCCGCTTCTCGCGAGAGGTGACGGAGTACTACCAGGCCATGTATGCTCGCCACGGCGCTCGTGGCTCCCAGCTCGTGGTTGTGCCCTTCAACCAAGGCAGCAAGCAAGATGTCGAGGCTCTGATCGAGTACATCTACGATCCAAAGACTGGTCTCGGCTGGGATCTCGACTTTGTCATTCCTTTCGCTGCAATTCCTGAAAACGGACGCCAGATCGACTCGATTGACTCTAGGTCCGAGTTGGCTCACCGCATCATGCTCACCAATCTCCTGCGCATGCTCGGTTGCATCAAGACGCAGAAGGCTACCCGCGGGTTTGAGACTCGACCTGCGCAGGTCATGCTTCCTCTTTCTCCCAACCACGGCACCTTCGGAAGTGATGGTCTCTACTCTGAGTCCAAGCTTGCCCTTGAGACACTGTTCAACCGATGGCATGCAGAGGACTGGGGCACCTACCTCACCATTTGCGGTGCTATCATTGGCTGGACTCGTGGAACCGGTCTCATGTCGGCCAACAACGTTGTGGCTGAGGGCGTTGAGAAGCTGGGCGTGCGTACGTTCTCCCAGCAGGAGATGGCTTTCAACTTGCTTGGCCTGATGTCGCCTCAAATTATCGATTTGTGTCAGATGGAGCCCGTCATGGCAGACCTGAACGGCGGCTTGCAGTTCATCCCCAACTTGAACGATGTCATGACCAAGCTTCGTAAGGACATCATGGACACTAGTGAGATCCGAAAGGCTGTCACCAAGGAGACTGCCCTGGAGAACGCTACCGTGAACGGCGCCGACTCTGAGGCCCTCTACAAGAAGAAGGTCATTGAGCCGCGCGCCAACATCAAGTTCGACTTCCCCAACCTGCCTGACTGGAAGCAGGACATCGCCCCTCTGAATGACAACCTCAAGGACATGGTTGACTTGGAGAAGGTTGTCGTCGTCACTGGCTTTGCCGAAGTCGGACCTTGGGGTAACTCGCGCACAAGGTGGGAGATGGAGGCTTATGGCCAATTCTCTCTTGAGGGCTGCATCGAGATGGCGTGGATCATGGGTCTCATCAAGAACCACAACGGGCCTCTCAAAGGCAAGCCATACTCTGGCTGGGTCGATGCCAAGACAGGCGAGCCTGTCGACGACAAGGACGTCAAGGCCAAGTATGAGAAGCAAATCATTGAGCACTCCGGTATCAGACTTATTGAGCCTGAGCTGTTCGGTGGCTATGACCCGAACAAGAAGCAGCTTCTTCACGAGGTTGTCATTGAGGAGGACCTTGAGCCCTTCGAGACCTCCAAGGAGACTGCTGAGGAGTTCAAGCGCGAGCATGGCGACAAGGTTGAGATCTTTGAGATCCCTGACAGCGGTCAGTACACAGTCCGCATGAGGAAGGGCGCTGGTCTCTGGATCCCCAAGGCCCTGCGCTTCGACCGTCTCGTTGCCGGTCAGATTCCAACTGGCTGGGATGCCAAGCGGTACGGTGTACCCGACGACATCATTTCCCAAGTCGACCCTGTTGCTTTGTTCGTCCTCGTCTCGACGGCAGAGGCTCTGATTTCGGCCGGTATCACCGATCCTTACGAGTTCTACAAGTACGTTCACGTCTCAGAGGTCGGCAACTGTGTCGGCTCTGGTATGGGAGGCGCAGCTGCCCTGAGGGGTATGCACCGAGATCGCTTCCTTGACAAGCCTCTCCAGAACGACATCTTGCAGGAGTCTTTCATCAACACTATGGCTGCTTGGGTTAACATGCTACTGATCTCCTCTTCTGGTCCCATCAAGACCCCTGTTGGTGCTTGTGCAACAGCTGTGGAATCTGTTGACATCGGCTACGAGACCATCATGGAAGGCAAGGCTCGTGTCTGCTTTGTTGGTGGCTTCGATGACTTCGGAGAGGAAGGATCGTATGAGTTCGCCAACATGAAGGCCACTAGCAATGCTGTTGATGAATTCGCCCACGGCCGTACACCCAAAGAGATGTCGCGGCCTACGACCACCACCAGAAACGGCTTCATGGAGTCTCAGGGTTGCGGTGTCCAGGTCATCATGACTGCCAAGCTTGCCTTGGACATGGGTGTTCCCATCCACGGTATCCTCGCTCTGACAACCACTGCCTCTGACAAGATCGGGCGTTCCGTCCCCGCGCCCGGTCAGGGTGTCCTGACCACTGCTCGCGAGAACGCTGGCAAGTTCCCCTCGCCTCTGCTCGACATCAAGTACAGGAGGCGACAAATCGAGCTTCGCAAGAAGCAGATCAAGCAGTGGCAAGCCAACGAGCTCGAGTACCTCGCTGAGGAAGTTGAGGCCATCAAGTCTCAAGGCGAGGAATTCGACGAGAAGACGTACACTGCTGATCGTGTCAACCACATCGAGAAGGAGGCCCAGAGGCAGGAGAAGGAAGTCCTCCGCAGCTTCGGAAACAACTTCTGGAAGCAGGACACCAACATTGCTCCTCTCCGTGGTGCCCTGGCTACTTGGGGCCTCACCATCGACGATCTCGGTGTCGCTTCTTTCCACGGCACGTCGACCAAGGCCAATGACAAGAACGAGTCTTCTGTCATCTGCCAGCAGCTCGAGCACCTCGGTCGCAAGAAGGGCAACGCCGTGCTGGGTATATTCCAGAAGTACCTCACCGGTCACCCCAAGGGTGCTGCAGGTGCTTGGATGATGAACGGCTGCTTGCAAGTGCTCAACACCGGTCTGGTGCCTGGCAACCGCAATGCCGACAACGTCGACGAGGTCATGGAGAAGTTTGACTACATCGTGTACCCAAGCCGCAGCATCCAGACGGACGGCATCAAGGCCTTCTCCGTCACATCCTTTGGTTTCGGCCAGAAGGGTGCTCAGGCCATTGGTATCCACCCCAAGTACCTCTTCGCCACCCTTGACGAGGCCACCTACCGCGCCTACTGCACCAAGGTCGACGCAAGGCAGAAGAAGGCTTACCGCTTCTTCCACAACGGCATGATCAACAACACCCTCTTCGTGGCCAAGACCCACGCTCCTTACACGGATGAGCAGCTCAGCTCTGTCTTGCTCAACCCAGATGCGCGTGTCACCGAGAACAAGAAGACGGCCGAGCTCACATTCCCTTCCAACTTCATGGAGGTGTCTAAGAAGACAATTCCCGCTGAGAAGAAGAAGACAATGTACGAAACTGTCAACCAACTGGCATCACAGCTACAGACCAAGAACTCGAGCGTTGGTGTCGACATTGAAGACATCGACAGCTTCAACATCGAGAATGATACCTTCATTGAGCGCAACTTTACCGCCAAGGAGATTGCTTATTGCAAGAAGAGCGCTGCGCCAAGGAGCTCCTTTGCCGGCAGGTGGAGCGCGAAGGAGGCTGTGTTCAAGAGCCTCAACGTGCCCAGCAGGGGCGGTGGTGCTGCTCTAAACGAGATTGAGGTGTTGAGCAACGACAACGGTGCTCCTACTGTCCACGTAAGTACAACTTATACCGCATCACCATTGGCTCGACCAGGTTTTCTAATTGCATTGTAGCTACACGGCAATGCTGCCGCCGCCGCCGAGAAGGCTGGCGTGTCAGAGGTCAGCGTCTCCATCTCGCACTCTGACAACCAGAGCATCGCTATTGCCTTGGCCAAGTTCAAGTAAGCGTTGTCGGTGAACGAGAGTGGTGTATGTTAGAATTGGTTTCCTATCTGCGCTTGGGGTGCTTCACGGGGCGTTGAATGGCAATTCCTTTTTGGACTTTTCTCGCGCTATAAATGTTACATGAGATGGATGAGTCAGGAAGATAAGATGTGGGAAAGAGGCATGGGCCTTGTATGCGCCACACTATGGTATAGATAGTGGAGCGTGGCAGACGCCAAATGGCACGCGACTTGGTCACAAAGTACGACTGCTGCAGAGGAAGGCGTCTCGGTTGGGGTTCTAAATAGACATTCGTAACGTAGAATATGATGTGTCAAGACTGCTATCGATTTGAAAAGCGCACGGGCTGCCTGGTCACAGATTTCCCTCCTGGATATATTACACACGTGTTCATCATCGGCGAACTCAGGCGTAGCGGTGTCTCGGCCGGCCCTTTTCGAGTGACTGTTGTCTTGATCAGTGCACTTGGCTAACGTATCCTGCCTCATAACACACGTGCCGCTTGAGCACGCCTATCTCCATCGACACATGCCAAGTCTATGTGCCTCAATACTTTTTATGTTCTGGATAGATTTCCCGGGCGCAAATACACACCGGGATCCTCTCGGTCAATCTGAAGAGATATTGGGTCTCTACTTGCGGAGGTTATAACGAAGAATGGCCAAAGCCCTTGTTACTACATCTAGGGCTCTTTCGGATTTCAGGCGAGATTTTAGGGAAGAATGAACAAGTTATACCTGGGAACAAAATGAGATGGACTAAACGTATCGAACAAATGACAACAGCAGGAAACACGAGAAGGAGAAAGTGGAAGGAGGCAAACTTCATCACAAGCCTTACAAGAGCGTTCGAAGCGACCAGAGCTCGACGTCAGCAGCAACCAAGAGTAAATTCTAGCCTAAGTCCACCAAACCCACAGAGGCCGGGAACTATGACGAAGCAACAGATACAGGCACAGACGCATAAAGAGCCCATGGTATGTAATCAGCAGAAGACCGTCACCATCGCCCGCCCCCTTCCCCCTCTTCAAGCCCCTGACAAGATATCCAGCCCGGTGTCCGCAAATATTCGCGAATCCCGAATCCGAAACGGGGGGGGAGGACAAAAGAAAGAAGCCTGTTGACGAGGTGTCATCATCGTGCATAGCAAACTCACATAGCCAGTCCACCGGCTGAGCCCCCGGCTCCCCCCTCAGAGACGCACCAGCTGACTGGGCGCCCACGACGTGGAGCTCGGCTCGTGCCGCATGTGCTCCGCCTTGCTGACGACATCAGCCTGTCAACACGACGGCTCACGAAGACAGGATCCACCTATGTCCAAGTGTGTTAAACCCCAGGCGGGAACCCCATCCTTTTGGTCGCAAACACAAATGTATTGGCCTCTGGGCGGCGTGAAACACTGCGTGGGACCACAAGACCAAACTGTCTCTGCGTGTACGTGTGCTCGTGTGTGGCAACCCGTGAGTTGACAGACGTGGGGGAAGGTAACACAGTCAGCACGGGTACGCTTCCCTTCCCGAAGCACAAAGGCAGGCGAGAAGATCTCAAGTCCAACATGACAACCAAAGGCCGATCATCGCTTACCGAGAGCTATACTGTGTCGCGAGACACATTTTCACCACGCAGGAGGAGCTTCGTGGGCCGGTGGCAGAGGTGTGCGGCAATCGACAGCGATTGAGCCGATAAGTCGACAAGTATAGATGATAGATGATTGAATATCACAGATCACTGACCATTGGTCCAGTGAATACCCGTTCGGAACCCGGCAACAGGGCCACAACTGCGGCATGACGCGTGACAGCGCCGATCCTGCGAGCAATTGCAGCTCTGCAGAGAAGATGCACGGTCATTGAAGGATATCTCATCCCGCACCGACAATCAGATATCCCCTCTTGAAGATCTACTTGAAGTTCGTCAGAGTCTCTCAGCGGTGGGCGATCCGGAAATCCTCCGACGTCGATCTTTGGAGTCTGGCCACTCGGTATTGAGAGAGGTGCTGAATGCCACGTATGATGCGCTCGAAGATCACCACGAGCTTCAGATCCCAGGTCGCATTTCTGCGACATGGAATAATTGTGACACAGACCCTTCAGAAAGCCAATAATGATGAACATGTCCTCCCCCATTTTTTGCTAGACGCAACTCGAGACACAAAAAACGGCAAACAAACGTACACGGAGGCTAAGCGGATCTAGTGGAAGAGGAAATCACGGCATCAAGGCAGTACAGATTCGGCAGAAGTATGATGGAGAAAGCAGTCTTTTTCGTGGCCTTGAGCCAACGGGGAGACTAAGATCGCCATATCTGCGGTATCCCAATGCATGCTGACATCTGCATGGCCGTAGATGGTCGTCCAGACTTGGAGAGGCAATTGAAAAGGTCATGTGCCCATGTTTGCTGCCATGATTTATGTCGTGCAAGATGAGCGTCTCCGCCGACATCCATTGGTTTCAACTGCAAGTGTTCTCCCGTGTCTAATGTAACGTTGGCATTGCGCCCCTCGTCCGATGTTCAACGAAGTATGAGTGTCTCACAGCATGAACTTGCGGATGGAGCCTGAAGTTAAAGTCTGATCACAGTTGTGTAAAGCGATATACTCCTCAGCCCTGATCTAAAAGATCAATAGCGCTAGCGGGCATTCTTGATTGACCCCGAGGAAAACGTTGGTATATGGATGCACACTCTCTGCCAATCAAGGGAAGCGAGGGGTCTTTCATAATCTTTGCGGCGAGATGAAGCATTGCAAGACGAGGTCGATCATGGAGAGACTGGCTCCGGCGGGCTTCGACCAACTCGGCTCTTTGACAGCACCACTTTGCTTTGAAAGGGGCCACAACTCTTATTCGGGAGACTTGGGATCGAAATCCTCGGGGTTCACAAAGCACTATAGGTCACGAGAAGGCCCACTGCCAAGTTCAGCCAATGACTGCAAACAGATGAAGCATCGTGAGACAGGTGAAGAAGTCAGGTATCAAGGTAGTCACACCTTGACAGGCAGCTTGCAGCATGCTCGCAGTGAAAGCTGAGTGTTCTGTCCAGTCGAAGTCAAGAAGACCAAGACAAGGGAGCCTCAGGGCAAGCCTGTCAAGAAGCCACAAGATATCGAGTCTGCCAATGCCTTATTGGTGGATCGCAGTCGAGCCATCACCAGGTCCCGCATGCCCGCATGGAGAAATCGCCCTTGAACCTGAGGCCGATATGACGAAGCAGCTGCAACTGCATCGGAGGCGTTGCCATACCAGGTAATTGGGACTGATGAGACATGGTTGCGCCTGCGGCACAGGTGACGGGCCATTCAGCGCTTGCCACAACTCTGAGGTGTGGGAGGCCGAGTGGGTCGATGGGTCAAAATACGCGGCAGCTGCATATGGATACAGATAGTCGAAGATCCCCCCAGATGAGACACATGCCGGAGAAACGTCTCCTGGGCACCCTGCAGGTCTGTGTGATGAGTGATCTTTCCAGAAGCAGCATTCTGACGCAGGAGCGTATGCACGGCGCAAAATCACAGGGTGTTATATAAAAAGAAGTTCGTGCCGGAAAGCGGGCGCGTCGATGAGGCGATCAGTGTAGACAACAGCTGAGGTAAATTGTAGGCGGCCTGGCAGTGCATTGCCCGAGTCTGTTTGCCCAGAGTCTCGGTGCTGCATCTACACGCAGATGCGGTTGGGTGCTGGCTTAGGTAATGAGACTTGTGCCGGATGTTGATCCAAAGAAGCTGCTTGATGGATGAGTGAGACATGTTCCATGTGCTGACCACCACCGGTTCAAAGCTCGGGTATACTTGACCGTTGCGCGTGGGTGAGGTGGTACACTTATTCAGTACCGTTGAGCAGACGGCACGGAGGACCTTTCGCAGCTAATGTCGGAGGCGCGGCTCGGTCGTTGGTGTGGTTCAGGAATTCCGCGCTGGAAGGCTTCCCCAGAATTGCCAGGAACCAATGGGCCGGCGACAAGGGGCTGCAGCCCCGGCCATTGACAGGCAACGCGGCTGGAGGCTGCTCGTTTGACCTGGGTTATGGTGTCGTTGGGCACCGATGAGCATCAACGAGCATCGTCAGCTCGCTGTTTCTCAACCCGAGTCGAGTGGTCTAACAAGGGCCCTGACACAGTAGGCATAAGCGTACTGTCCCGTTGGTCGGAAGCATCTCCAGGCTGATTTGTTGAAGCTCAGGACCCGTGTTCGAGGCAGTGCTATGGGTTAATGATGATTCCGGGCTCTGAGTTGCAATGATACAACTGGCGAACGTCACGGTGGGCGCCGAGATGAGGTAGAACTGTTCGACAAAGTTGCCGTACTTTCCGCCAGTGTGTGGACGGACCGAAGGTGGATTGGATTGTGCGGATATCGCCGTCGTGGGCCGTCGCAAGTCAGGTCGGCCGGCGGGCAAGCAAACTCCAGAGAGACAGTCTGGGCGGAGGGAAGCGGCCTGCTGGTGAGGGCACAGGTTGAGTTTGTCGGTCACACACTTGGGCGGGAGAGCGCGAAAGGGCGTGATTGGCGACAACCTCTGGTCCCGTGGCCTTGATGGATGCAGCAGCAGTAGCAGCAGCAGCAGCAGCAATGGCTGCACTGCACGGCTGGTTCCAGGAGGCCATTGGAATCAAGTTCCGTAATCTGCAAAGACCTGTTGTGGAAGATTGTTTGGTGCGTGAGCGGGACCCGTTCAACGTTGGCAGTTCGACGAGGGGTAACATGACAACCGATGATACCAGTTCACACTGACAGAATGATTGATCACAGCATGCGCCGACTTTTGGTGTGGCAGACTGTTGCGGTCATGCTCAGGGGTACTGCAGATGTCAAGCACCTCCGGGAGACAATCCGGCGGGAGACGATTGAAGCAAGACTGCTAGTGGCACGTACTATGTAGATGAAATGGATAATGGGGTGCAAAAAGCAAAGAGACGAGGTCTGGAATCTGAAAGACCTTCGCCTGGTAACCGCCGGCTACAACTATGCCTGGGTAGCGTCGCAAAGAGTTGTCGACATCTCGATCGAGTGCTGTGACGTGGTATTCAAAAATACCAACTCTACAGGCTAAGAATTGGGAACAAGGTAGGTAGTTACGATAGGGCGACGGCGATGGAAGGCACCGGAAGGTGCTAACTAACCTGGCAGCCTGGGGAGTGAGAGAGCAGGCGTGGCAGTCGTGTTGCTGCTGCCGGGCAATATTCTAGCGCCGTCTTGGCCTTTGACCGGACACTACTACCATTTCAGTCCCTTCATTCCTTCTCCTGCCTCATCATCGCTGATCATCAACAAACCAACAATGTAGAATTGCCTCATCATGGCATGTCAGTGCAGATTAGAATATGCGGCACTTCAGATTTCCAGGGTGCCCGTATACTGTATTAGTCGTAGTGTAGGTAGTTGACTCCTCAATCTGCTGCTTGAATGACTGACTGAATGACTGACTGACCACGCCACGTCGAAGCTTCAGTGGAGTGACGGCGATACGAAGGGGCAGGAAGGGGCAGGAACAAAGCGGGCAGTGTGGGCTGTCACGATGTCACTAACAGCTGCTCCACTGCTCCACCAAAACTGTCATGCAGCTGCCCCAGCAGTCGGTACCGGAGAGCTGAGTGCCTCTCTGCGCCCGCGTCTCAGGGTCAGACTCCTCCCCCACACAGCTGCACTCCGTACACGGCCTAGGCTAGCCTGGCTAGGTAGTGAGGAACTGTACCCAGTTGCAACTAACAGTAAGTAGGTAGCGCTGGTCGTCTATCTCATCCCGCACTCTGCCCATCGACCACCACTCACCACATCTCGGCGCATTGGTCAGGCTCAGGCTCAGGCTCTGCCCTCCATCTCAGATCTTCTCACTCTCCCTGGCTCCAGCCTGACCATTCCCGTCGTCCCAACCGGAAAAGTCTGATTGCAGCAAAACCTTTTCCTTTACGGGTTAGCTCACCACGCACCTGCCACAATACCTCGCCTAATATAACACACACATCTTCACACACGTCCGTCCTTCGGCCGTGGACTCGTCTGGCCAGCCGACCTCTGGGAGCACTGGCGTTGTGTGATGCGAATCGCCGTCGCCGTCGCCATTGCTCATCTGTCGGGCCGCGAGCGTGAGGCGGCGTGAGGCATTTCGCAAGCGATGGGATCAAAACAATTTAGGCCAGGCCCGGCCATCCTACCCACACCCTCGCCGACGGACCCAGGCGTCGCTGTTCCCCGGCTGTGCAAATGCACCACACACACGCACTGCTGCGCTCCAGCTTGAAAGCCTTGGCTCAGCGTCAGACCTGCAGTGGTCTCCGAGCAGGCAGACAGGGCGATCCCTCGCTGAATGGGCCACACTCTCTCCTCAACTAGACGATGCGTGGGTGCGGTGCTATTACTAGATCACCTAGAACAGGCAATGCGGCATCTTGCTGCCAGCCGCCGACATGTAATGGGGTGCGGATACATGTCACCCTACACCAGGTGCTCATGTGGACATGGCTGCATGGGCCACAGCAGACTGTGAACATGAAAAACAGAGCCGTTTAGTGCACAGTCGAGCAGCAACAATCAAAGGAGAGCGAGTGGCACTTGGTGGCAAGCCACAGCATCCTCCCACAAGGGACGCGGCGTGGATGACAAGCTCAGTGGCAATCGCCATCACTGTAGACATGGACCGAGGCACAGCAGTCGACGAGGAACACACATCAACCGTACAGCGGCGGTTTCGCTTTCTGCTTGCGCTTGCGCTTGCTGTGCATGCGGCCGCTTCAGACGTGCCAGGATACCAGGGCATCCGACCAGCTGGATGTCTGGGCGGTCCGCCTGGTCTCCCCGCTGGCCGACAGCGCGTGCTCCCGCAACCGCCCGTCTTCGCAGCTGCAACAAGGTAGAACCATGTCTCCGGACCCTACCGTGGTACGTTCCCTCCCACCTGTGGGCTAACGACAAGATGGGACTGGTCGGGACTGGATGGCCTGCTGTGCTCCCGTCACCCTGCTTGGAGCTCCCTGTCCGCAGCACAGCACGCGGCCTGTCGCTCGTTTCCTCTCCAGCACGCGTGGTTCCTCGGTCTCGGTCGATTCCCCCCAGCTCAATCCCCTGCAGGGAGACGACAGTACATCGTTACAAATCTACAATGCCCTTGTACTCCCCACGCCGGCCTTCATATACCGTATATGCTCCCACGTCTTCCTTACTCACGCCCACATGAACCAAAGCACTCACCTGCATCCTTCAAAAGCTCCACTTCCAACAGATAAGCTGCACTTCACAGCTTTCTCCACCCGCCTCGATTTGCGAGACCCCCAGATCCATTCTATCTGACAGCTCAACTCACCCCCCTCGACCGTCAACGTCACGCCGTCCGCCCAACCCCTTCCTCGAGTCTGCCCAAGCACAAAGGGAGCGCAGCCACCTCGGACACCACCATCCAACCGCGCATCCTACAGCCCCAGCCTTCCACCCCCAGTGGCTTCCACTCCATCTGGCACATTTGGCGCCTAAAATCCCAAGCCTGTCAACTGTCAACTGCCGCCTAAACAACAAGGCGCCCCATGTACGACCTGCATTTAGGTCGCGAACGCATTCATGCCCCATATATGTGACCTACCTGCCTTTTCAACGCTCTTATAAAGCACCCTTACCCACCCTGAGGATCAACAAGCGCTACTACCAGCAGTACAGCGCACGTCGCCATGTCTCCTGACGCACAGAGAAACGGCTCCTTGGGGAGTTACGACTCCTACGACCGGAGGAGCAGTGAGTCTTACGGCTCACGGTCTACAGCCCCCACCTCACTCTACACAAATTCTCGGCCCTCAGAAAAGTACAGCAAACCCTACGTCCAGTATCTCGAAGGCAACCACGACCTCTCACCGGCCACTTCGACATATGCTCGGTCTTCTGTGGACACTTATGCCTCCACCGATGCCTCGGAAGAGGACCTGGCCCTGGAGCGGGAAGAAGACCTGGCCAGGGGCAGTGATTCCGACTACATCCCCCCTCTGCCTGCCTACCATCATGAGATTTCCGAACCCAACATGCGCCCTTCAACCCCGAAGAACTTCTCTCAACTGTTTCCCAGCATGAACCGTCTGTCAATAAGACATGATGACTTCACCACTGACGGGAACATGAACCTGCGTGTCGACACCATCGTGCCGGGGAGGAAGAGGACCGCCGTCCAGCTATTCCACCTGCGCATGTATGACTTGGCAAGGCGAGAATTCTCACTCCGTCGGTACTGCCGTGACTCAGGCCGAGAGGTCTGCAACTCGAAGCGCAAGTTTGTCGAGCCCGCCTCAGCGAGCAGACCCTCCCTCCAGAGGTCCATGTCCAGTGCCGTGAAGGCCATGGCAAGACCCCAATCCAAGCGCACCGCTTCCAGCGGCTCGACGTCCAAGCAGGAGAGGCGTCCCAGCACGTCGCATTCTCACGATGCGGAATTCGACGACGCAAGCGTGTATTCCCGCGCCTCAGACGGCGATCACAAGAGGCCCCAACCTACGAATTCCATCAAGCTAGAATTCAGCAACTACGCGCGTGTCGATGTGGCGAGGAAAGGCCAGAAGAGCAAGAACAACAAGCGGTACGAATTTGACTGGTGGGGCCACAAGTACGTTTGGAAACGGGTCGTTGAGAAGCACCTCGACGGGGTTGTGTCCTTCCACCTCGTTCGCGACGGCGAGAGCACTCCCGTCGCCCACATTGTCCAAGAGACCCGTTCGCCAAACCAGGTCGAGGACGACGAGCTTTCTGGGGGCTGGGTCCCGCCCTGCTTCATGTGGATCAATGACCAGTCGATCATCGACGCCGTCACAGATGTTGCCGAGTAAGTTCATGAACCATGCCGGCCCGGTGTGAGCGCCAGTCACTAACATCACGTAGCGTCATCGTTGCAACCGGTCTCATCGCGCTTGTCGACGACTGTATCAAGGAGCGCTGGCAGCCGAGGAAGACCCACCATATCCCCGTTCTCGGCGACGTCGAGTACGTTGGTCCCCGGGCCTTCATGCAGCGCGTTTTCAGCCAACGGGGTCAAGAACATCGCCCAAAAAGCCCATTGCGCAACGACGCGATACATGTTTATTAGATGGATTTCTTCTATTCTTGTACCTCACTTATTTCGTATTACTTCCTTTACCTGTTAAAAGCGGCATCACTGTACATCGATACAAATGCAAAGGACAGTCATCATCAAGCGGTCTCACAGCACCAACAGCATCATGGAGGAGTTTGGCAATGGGCGATGGATTTGGAAAAGTACATAACAACAGCAGGGGCTCACAGTACAGGTCTGGTTGATGGATGAAGGGGGGGGGACAACTGGTACCGGTGTGAGTAATCATGTAAAAACAGTAATACTGAAGGATCTCTTCGCTTTGTCCCGCGAGAAAGACACCGTCTTCTCCGGACGTACACAGCATTACTGAGACGAATGACACGATTCACAAACACTCTTTTTGACTCATGACTAATTCATCCCTCGGCAAAGTTTACATGTTTGCCTTGTCTGATGTTTTGCAATAAACTTCCCGTGACACCCATGGTGTGATTCGGCGATTTTTCAAGAAACACCATCACTCTCGTCATCTGCAGCCGATCATGCACTCGGTTAGCAGTGCGTCCTGAAGTTACTCTGCCGTTCCGGTGTCGCAGCAAAGACATATACATACTGTAATTATACCACCAGCACTCGCGACACGAGGGGCAGGAGGGCCGGCTGGTGGGAATACCTCGGGAGCAAATGAACGAAAGGCGCCGAGGAATTGGCGTGGCAGCCAGCCAGTCCCCGATTGACTTTTTTTCGGTAATACCACAGTACTGCGATTGATGCTTTCCTGCGCATCCCAACACCCAACCGTGGGATGCCCAGCCTAGCCGGCCGGGGGTCGGAAATGCTACCGTACATGTATGTACCTGCCAGCCAGGTCTGGTCTGCCTGTCTCCAGTCTGCCTGCCTGCCTGCCCGCCATCATGCACTGGATGCAAGACAGCAGAAGCAGAAGCAGCAGCACAGACAGGACGCGCAGGTCTGCCAACACCTGGGAGCTTCTCGGCGTGAAACACCTAGGAAGCAGGCAAAAAGGCCGGCCTCCTCCCTGTCCCTATGTAGCATCGCAGATGTCCCTCATCCCATCCCACCAACCCACGCTCGGCTGGGATTTTGATGGGGAAGGAAGCAGGAATCGGATGAGTCTGAGGAGGGGTCTGGGCCCCCAACGAGAAAGGTTTCCCCCATCCTCATGCTTCTGTCACGTGTTGTGTGGTGTGGTATGGCGAATGTTCTATGGACGGATCAATGGACAATCCCATGAGGGGGGAGGACTGGATCCATTGGGAAATTTGTCGAGGACGCTGCAGGAGCGTGTGCGATTTCATGCAGCTGGCTCACTGGTTCCGCTTTTGTGTACCACTGCACCACCAAAAAGGTATCTTGCTTGCACGTCGCACAGCAGCAGCAATCCCCCCTTCCCCACCCCACAAGCAGCAGCAGCAACACACACACCTCGCGACCCACGCCGTTGACACGAGCCACTTTCTGCATTTTCCACATCTGCCCACCTAAAATCAGCCACCAGAATCCCCCCTCCCCCCCATCTCAGCCCAGCCGAGGACCTGCGTTACCCTCCGTGCCTGCCGTGCCTGCCGTGCCTGCCGTCCCTTGCACCACCCCTTCCAAGCCAAGAGAGAAGAAGGAGGGTGGGTGGGTGGACTTCTCAGCACACCAGAGGAGGAGGAGGAGGGGGATTTCTCAGCCAGCCAGCCGTGCGACTCGATCGGGCCTGCTTCTGTGGCGGCTCGTGTCAGCGAGAGGGGTGCGATCGCAGGCGACTCGGCAACATTGAAGGCTGCGCTCGTTCGCCCTCCGCCCGGGACGAGGGACGAGGGACGAGGACGGCGTGAGTCGCACGGCAGGTAGGTGGTGGGAGCATGGCTAAGCTTACGTCCCGCGTGCACAGCCGGGGCGGCCGAGGATGGATGACTATCTACTCGGCTTCCGGTGCTGCTTGACCGCGGTGGGGAGCGAGTGGGTGTGGCGGGCTCATCGGTTTCCCCTCTGAGCCGCCCTTCGCTTGCGGATAATTTCTGGGTCATCTATGCGGGCGCATGGCACACACCTCTCTTCATGAGGCTCTGGGGTTATAGTCAGCAGGCAGCAGATGTCTCTGTCCCGCGCTGCAGGACTCAGCCTCTCGAAGTCCCGAGTCCCGAGTCACTTTCTTGTGGAACCTACGAAGGGTAATGTTACGCAGGTGCGTGCATGAGATCCGCGCCGCGGTGGGAGGGGTTTTGTCAGCTTTGTGATGTAAGCCTTGCAGAAAGGCGGAGGATGTTGCAATTGTCTCGGGCCAAGCGGCAGCAGCAGTTCGTTCCTTCTTCCTCATCCCGTTGTCAGTCAGACATCAGCCCTAAGAGCGGGTCCGGGGGCGGGTGGGTTATCTTCTCTCTTTACGGTGCTATTAATAAGACTGTGCATTATCTAGGGTGGAGAGTGGATACCGCTCTAGTTAATTCACGTTCAGACCTCCCACGGTCTTAGGTAATGGACTATTGAGAGTTCTTGTCCGAGACACTGTGGGTACGACACCCGATTGTGCGAAATAAAGCTTGGGTCTGTTGATCCTTTTTGCGAGGCTTTTTACTGTTGGTTAAAGAATACTAGTATAGAAGACTAGGTGAGGCTCAGGCAATCAAGGCAGTGGATTTATGCTGACTTAGGAGGGCACAAAAAGCAGATATCACACACATTATTTCCGTAACACAGCCACATTACAAAAAGTGCAAAAATGTTCCAGGAGGTCCACTATAGATGCTATAGCCGCGTAGCGGACACCCGAGCAAAGCTTGTAGACATATTATTATCAAAAAAGCAGAGGTCTATGGTTGTTTACTACGAACCGCATTCTCTCTACTCATAAGTGCCCAGGGTGAGGTCGCCGTCCTAAGATAGAATATACCAGTTAAGTACTTTGTTGACCTAGTGAGTTCCTCATAGTATGTTGAAAGCTAATACTATCTAGTATTGGCTGCCTCTCTCCCATTGTTTGAATTGGTGTGAAAATGAAAAATTAGAAACACTCCTCTCCCAGTGACTATCTCGCGTTGTCGCTCGTCTTCACCGTCATTTCCGGTTCCCCTTTAGTTCTGGAGGGTCCAAACGCTGTCCTATAGCTATAGTGGGCGGGGCTGGCCCTCGATCCAGGTTCTCCTGCAGTAACCGCCAAGGCCTTGATGCCCTCGGCGGGTGTGTCATGATTCGAAAATGGTCCAGCAGCACACCGGTGTCTTGCTGGTCCAGTGTCTTTGTTTTCTGTTGCCGTTCTGGGAAGCGCTTACCAATAGCCCCTGTGCCGTAAGTCGTTAGCAAGATGTGGTGTGTCCAAACAAGGACCAAAAGTTTGAATGTTTTATCTTACTGATGAGCCCAATCATGTCCATGACATTGAGCACCATGATCTTTACCAGCCACGAAGTCACGAAGATAGGCAGAAAGACCAACCCAAGCTGGATATTGACAACTGCTCGGAGCGACAGGACCCCGTGCTTCATATCGGAAAATGCTCGCTCCACTTTGCGCGCTGGCTTTTCGATGAGAAAGTACGCGAGCCAAAATGAGAACGGCGACGGCAAGTCCATAGGCACTTCCTCTTGATTACGTTCTTGAGTCCTCAAAACGTCAGTCGGTGGGCGAAAGGCATGTCTTTTTTTCCCCTTCATTTTGTGGGGGATCTGTGGCGTTTGGCGGTCTTTCATGATCAGGCTCTCTTTCATAACCGTTCGTGAATATTTCTCAATCGCCAAGCCTGCTTTTGTTCTCATTTCTCTCACGGGTTCGACCGCCCTGGAAAGTGTTCTGGCGCTAGCTAGCAGGGCGACAGTCACGGCGAACGCGCCCGTGGCGAACTCAACAAGTGATAAAAGAAGGTCGTTATCAGGGGCGCCGTTCATGCTGTAGAAGCTCGCTGCAAAACCAAGGGGCAGGAAGATCACTGTTACATATGTAAAATATCGGATATTCTCGTTCCAATACAACTCACGATCATCCCGGATCTTCTGCATGCTCGTTGCAAGTTTGTCCCTAAGGCTACCGATGCTGTCGCGGTAGATGCCTAAGTCCCTGATCTGCCGTTCCGTTGAGCCCTGGTATTTGTTGATCGGCCCGCGGTATTTTCTCTCATCGCTGCGTGTCCAACGAGGCTTTTCTTGGCCGCGGTCTGTTTCCCTGGATGTCCACCTTTGAAGAATGTTCAGAGTTGAAGATAGATCTTCCTCCACTGCTTGAAGTATTTGTTCGAACTTTTGCCAATTATCCTTTGAGGAAGAATAGGCCTCACTGCTGAGAATTGAGAGAGTGCTCTCACCAACTCCAACTTGTTGTCTGATCTCTGAGAGAATTGCCAAGGCGCCCTTAGCTATTTCTGTGGCGAGGGTACCTTATTAGATAAGCAACATTTACTGTAGATAGCTTTACTTTACCGTTGCTGTGGGGAGGATATAAGGCCATACGTGTTATATACCTTTGGCCCCTTCTTCCCTCCTATATACCAGAGAGAAACAAGAACCAATAAATAAAGACCAATTTAAAGCAATTACTATTACCTAAGCCAGATTAATACTAATCAGTAATTACTTAGGTAATCACAGAGCGGCAAGATTAATATATTATTATCTATTATTAACTATCTTATATATAAGTAATTAATCCCTTAAGTGGGTAATTTAATAACTATTATTATTATAAATATAATTATTATAAAGATCTAAGCTAATAATAATTCTTTATAGTAACTAATTGTTATTAAATTACCCACTTAAGGGATTAATTACTTATATATAAGAAATTACTAAATTTGTTTAAAAATATATAAATTAAGTAATCCTTAATAATAGCTAATAAAAGGAAAGTATACCTTTATTTAATAATATTATAATAGAGTGGTTTATTATAATATACCTGATTAAGTAATAAGTTAAATTTAAATTTAAGTTATAAAGGGATTATAGATTATTTTTAGTTTTTAGAAGATATAACTTGTAAAAAGAAAAGACTACCAGTATGGTAAGGGTATCTTATTAGATAAGTAATATTTACTATAGATAGCTTTACTTTACCGTTACCGTGGGGAGGATATAAGGCTGTATACGCTACACGCCTTTGGCCCCTTCTTCCCTCCTATATACCAGAGAGAAATAAGAACCAATGAATAAAGACCAATTTAAAGCAATTGCTATTACCCAAGCCAGACCAACAATTTCCCGCAATGCGCCATCCAACAAAAATAGTTTAAGGACTTTTCGCTGCCACCATTGCTTATCCGCGTGCCTGCCAGACGTATCAAAGGGGAACCGCCACTGTTGTCGCGGTTCGCCCTGAGGAATGTACTCGATACAGTGACATGTCCAATAGCGATCAAAAAAGTCACCGTCGAAGCGAAACCCCACAGAAGCACGGCGAATCTCCTTTCTCGAGTTTCCGGGGAATTTATCCCTGCTCGGTGAAGGCAAGCCGATGTAATGGGACGGATGATTATCAGCCAGGATGTAGAAGCTGAGGTGAAGCTCGGTCTGCCAAGTATTGAGTACCATGGTCGTGTCATCCCAGAAGTGCTTTTCGTACCGAGAGTGACGGTCGAAGAACAGGGAGATCGCAGGCCTCTCCTGCTCAGGACTTGCGGCCCAGCAAAGCAGCGCGGTCTCAGCATTTGCATGGGGGAACCAGAAAAACCTTTTCTTCGCCTTTTCAGCTGTTCGGGGAAGAGAAAGCTCATACGTGAGGTCGACGTTGTCCATTGGCTCTACCTGTCTCCTGTATTCCAATCTCTTCTTCTCCCTCTTCCCTAGGCGCTTCTGTTTTGGTGTGTCGACGACGAATACTTTCGACTCCAATGATTTGAGGCTTGGAAAGTCAAACGTGCCTCCGGAGGTGCGGTAGCCACCAAGCGCTCGTGCGACTACGCCCCCTACCGCGTGGTCGCCAGACTCGCCTGGATCGGAATCTGAGGCATCAACTTCGCCACCGCCGTCGGTCTCTGGAGGCGCAAGGCGCCGATTGATCTGCTCCACGGCGTTGACTCCCACGGGAGACAGAAAATGTGGGTAGGAGTAGAGCCACTCTTCTTCGAGGGGAATGATGCTGGTCGCGTCAATCAGGGAGTTAAAAGGTATGAATTTCTTCATCGAACTCCGTGGCCCGTCCATTGGCATTTCTGACTCATACTCTCTGGCTCCGCGACTGCGTTTCTGGTTGGGTGACGGCTCACCAGACAACTTCCTGGCTCTGTTCTGGACTGCTGTTCCGGGCGAGTCACCGAATTTCTCGGGGCGCAGATGGCTCTGTGGCTCAGTGCGCTCGTTTCTCGAAGACAACGTCGAGGCAGATGTGAAACCCAGCTTGGGTGCCCCGGGTGCCCTGGTCTTGTCGAAGACTTGATTGATGGAGTTTGCGTGGGTGAGAAGAACGTAATTGATTTCAAAGCCCGCGTGATAATAATAATCTCTGTCTTCCTCGGCATAGAACAAGCTCGGTTCCTTGGTCGCCTCGTCCAACTGGGCCGGGAAAAATCCGTTGTGGCTGCAGCTGCCTATTAAAACTTCCATGCACTTCTTGACCAGCTCGTCCGCGCTTTTCTGGTTGAGCGCACAGTCACGGATTCCAGCCACAACGCCTAGCGAATACCGCATCGTGTTGTCCCATCCCGTCTCTTGGTTCTCGTTGTGGTGAATCTGAGTCTCGAGAGTGTTGGCCCACAGTTCCTCAAAGGAGCTTCGGGGTAAGATAAACCCACAGTCTGCGGCGTAGAACAATACGGCATCACGGGCGTGCAGCAAGAATCGAGTCTCCCTGGGCGAGCGAGTAACGGCAAGCATTCTCTTCCGTGACGTGTCGTTCTCCGTTGTAAAACGCTGCAGCATTCCTCGCTGGGTGTCAGATGCGTGAAGCCGCCTGGCAACCTTGCCGAATTTTTCATAAGCTTCCTCAGCTTCCCCCTTACTGATCCTCGGTGGGGCATAGAGGCGGAGTGTCCATTTGTGTTCTTCGTCCTCCGAAGGTGGCTTTTGCGATAGTCCGCTTAGGTCTTTGCGTTTCTTCAGCTGCTGGTACTGCGACACCTTCGAATCTTCAAGCTCTTTCAATGCTTTCCAGACCCAGAAGTGGTCCACGAGCCTGTATGTTTCAACGCCTTCCTTCCTGGCGTGAGGCCACGCAAAGCTCGCTCGCTTGTCCGTCTTATCGAGCATATGGAACCATGGGACCCAGACATCCTTGAGAATTCTTTTGGCCAGCTCCGCATCATCGACTGCTTCGTCTGCGCAGTCTATGCAAAATTTGATGTATTCGACCATCTTGAGCACCTGGAATGGAGTGTCTGTGATACCGTCGTTCGGCTGCCAAGAGCCTGCATTGTTTGATCGCTCGATCTCTCCAGTCACCCAATAGTTGGCCGCAAAGCAGCCAGATTCCAGGAGCCTCTTACATTTTCCTGCTTCTTCCTTTCGCAACCATGCAAGCCACCGAACATGGCCTCGTAACACGCGTCTGATCCGCTTGAGAAGCGTCTTTGTGTATGGAATCTGCACTGGATGGCGCACCAGCCGCCTCGCGACTTCGATCAGAAACAAAAATGCGAAGCTTTGATGGACCATTCGTGTTAGCGTACGTGTTAGCCTGTGCTATCAGGTACAGAATCGTGCGAGTGACTGACAAGCTTGCTGATGTACAAACGCGGTGTCCTGACATGTCACCACAAGTCAATGCAATGATCCCCTTGTCTTTTCCTGGGTCCTGTTGCGATGCAGGGGTGGTCAGGAAGATAGAGTCGTCATTTTCTTGAGCTGAACAAGGGATAGCGCAATTGGAGAGTATGTGCTCCAAGTGCCGCCACGCAAGGTACTCGATGTGTGACCTCGATGAACCCGTTAGCGCAGTCCCTGATGGCAAGAGAAGCTTCTCAAGATTGGAACGCTGGCTATCGCCGGGGAGATGTCGTGTCTTCCCCGACGCGAGGTCATGGCCAGGGCTCGTGGAGACAGACTCGTTGTTTGCTTCACTGTTCACCACCATTCCAACCGCGGATTGATCATTGCCCTGCCTTTTGTCTTCATTTGACCCTTTTCCAGCCTCGCCTTCTTGTTCATCACTTATAGGTTCGCTCTTCGCATTTGTAGGTGTCGAAACCGTGCTAGTTGACGGAACCGGCTCCGTGAATGACAAACCCAGCGAGCATATAGACGGGAGTCCCGCCTTCTCCCAGAGACACTCGGTTTCTTTCCGTAGAATATTGCTGACGTCTGCATCTTGTGCGGACACCAAGAATCGCCTCCAGTCAACTTCGGCATGCGGCAGGAGCATCAACTTGTATGATATGACAATCTCCAGGGTGCCGGAGAGATTGCCGTTTGTTGCAGCCTGCTTCCCTTCAAGTACAAATTGTTGCCGTACGTCATCTGCATTCTGCATCTGGACGGCCTGCCCATTCACGAACAGGTTGATGTTTGCCGCAACTGAAACCGACCCTCTGTTAATTTTATCAGACTCTTCAACTCGTTTGCTGTCGTTGCAGGTTGCATTACTGGCCGCTTGAGTCTTTGACTCATCGCTCCCAGTTGCTGCCCTGTAATCCTTGGAGCAGCCATCGACGGGGGCAGAATTATCGTTTTGACTCAACGCAGCCACACATACATGCCCATATCCATTGGGCCCGGAAATGCGCGTGTAAATGTCCTCATTGCCCTCGTTGAAAGTGTACGCAGAGTCCAAATAGTCGAGGTCGCGCACCAGCATGTCTTTACCAAGGTGGTACTCAAAATCAACAGGATCTTCCCCCGAGTTTGTTAGAACAAACTGCTGAAGTACTGCTTTGTTATGGACGACATATTGAAAAGAGGCTTTCACGTTTGGGATTTTCGTATCGTATTCGTATCGAGGCCATCTCCAATTGACCCATTTGACCTCTGGGGGTTCCGGCGGACAAAAGTCCCAAGGAACTCCGAGCCCGAGCGAGAATTCGGTGCCCACGGACGCAGAAAGCTCCTCGAGGCCCTCTGCTCTTGCGCGAACTAGATACGGCTCCTCAGTCGATCTCTGATCCATGGAAAACATTCCGGAGTGTCCTGCGCCTAGGAATTGGCTCATTTGTATAAGATCTCCGTAACAAGAAACACTGGCCGTGGTTCCATCATCACCAAATGAAGCATGACATTTTGAATTCGGTGACGAATGCCATGTTCCGCAATGTTCATGCTTAGGAATGAAGATCTGGCCTATGCGACCTTCTTCTTCTGCCTCATGGTCTGGGTTTCCTGAAGTGAATGTCAGCGTCTGGAGCTTCAGGCTCTTCCCCATACTTTTCTTTTCTTGGGAGCGAATAATTGCTCTTACGAAATATGACCCTCCTAAATTCCTGTGATTGTCGGTCCGGGACAGTCTCTTGACACCAGAATTGGTGTGTCGCGACTCCTTTAGGTGTAGCCCCGTGCGCTTCAATTGAGGTTGCTGTCTCATCAACGGCCATGTTCACACTCGTCTTGGCCCGCAGCGAAGGGGACGAGGAAGAGATGTAGGCTTGCAAAGAAGGGCTTAATACTTAGGAGCGACATAAAGTGATCCATGCGGCT
This sequence comes from Diaporthe citriasiana, assembly GCA_014872975.1. Taxonomy (NCBI): domain Eukaryota; kingdom Fungi; phylum Ascomycota; class Sordariomycetes; order Diaporthales; family Diaporthaceae; genus Diaporthe; species Diaporthe citriasiana. The sequence continues at coordinate 54,270 of JADAZS010000118.1, read as the reverse complement.
CAAAATTTGCCAAAAAGGAAAACCACGCAGCAGTCAAGCTGACCGCATGATACTAGGCCCAACCCGGACATGCATCTGCGAGAGATGGGCAATAAAATGCACAACCTTTCCGACTATGCATCTAGTCAGCCAATCCAAAGGATCAGGTCTGCTATACCCCTCCTGTGTGTAACCACACCTGCCTAATGTCTTCATGGTGGTGGTCATTATCGGCTGGCTTGTGGGACAAGGTGGCTGATTAATATTTGGCGGACGATCAGCAACAGGTACTACATATGTAGCCTTTCTTCAATGTTGATTAATAACATTTAATCAAAGCTGTGTTTAGTGCGAAGCTCCACAAAAAAGATATACGTTAATGTGACCGCGATTGCTCAACGTATGCAGTGAGAGGCACTATGGATATGACAGGAAAACAGAGATTCTGCACGGCCTTAAGAGCAGGCTTATCGTACTTCAATACCGACTCAACCGCTATGCAGCCCATTCCCCTACAAATGACAAGCCGAAATCTCTTTGAACACTTTCAAAAGTCCTTCAAGTCTGATCGAAATCTCCTTAGCCCCCGGGGGTCCAGCGTGGCCGTCGCAGCAGGGCCATGTCCGCCAGCTGTGGTCGGCGAAGTATAGTTGTCGTAACACCGAGTGCCGAGTTGACACCAGCAAGACCCATAGCACTCCTCGCAAAACTCGTCATCGTCTTCAGATGGCGGCGTGAGCTGGACCCAGTCACATGAGGAGCTCTCTCGACGGCAGTAGAGACATTTGGTGGTGCACTCGGTGAGGTTGAGGGGCGAGTCGCACCCTTGATCGCATACGAGACCGCAATCTTTGCAGCTTGGCTCGCAGGATGGCCATTGAGAGCTGGCTGGGTGGATGAAGATGGCGAGAGGGAGAAATATCCAAGTGTATGAACGCATCGCGTAGCGGAGGAAATTTGATAGGGTTTCTGAGATGTTTGTTTCTTCCAAATGACGCGGTCTCAAGCTGCCTGGTAGTGGAGGTGGCGAAAAGATCGAAATGATGTTGGTATTTGCAGAAGGTGCTAATTCATGACAGAACATGAGGAAGGGGGTCGTTCCACCTTATATTTCGAATCTTGCCCGCTTTATATATTTCGTGTCTTCCTCGCATTTTGTTGCTAGACCGCACTTCTTCCCGCCTTCGGCTAAATGATTTGGTTCTATGGACACCAATCATCGGATTGATCAACGACAAAACCTCATGCAACCCATTCCTTCGACTGCAAGGACCTGCAGAGGCGGTATTTAGTGAGCTGCTCGCAATCTTCTCCGTCAGAAGTCACAAAATGGTGGGCAAGAGTCAAGTGGTCTACTATGCGCGCCAACGAGACAGGTGACTACGTCCCCTGCCGTTTCACTGACAGCGCTTGACATTCCCACAATGTCCTGGTCGATGCAATTGCAGCCTGACTCTCGCTCTTCAAAGCCATCAGAGGCAGCTACAGTTCATCTTTTGTACCGAACCCCTGAGTAGAAATGCCACTGCTCTGATAAACTTTGAAGAGTGTATTCAATTCCGAATCGTCAAACTCAACCCACGTTCTCATCCTGATCAAAAAGGTTAAAACACGTAGCAGATAATTGCATACAATTTTAGAAAATTTAGTAATAACAAAGTTAGACCAAATACATAACAGAAAAGGCCTCTCAATATCCAATCAAGTTTTCATCACTATCATGCATGTCCAACCCAGATAATCATGATTTTGGAACATATACTTAGCTTTGAAGACAGTTCAGCTCAGAGCTTCGAGTGTGAGAATAGAGATACACTATGTAGCAAGCAAGAAGGCCAAGGGATCCGAAAGTGTCCTGACAGGGAGCCGATCGGAACAGAGAGGTTATCCCATAGGAGGTTATCCCATTGACGATTATTACGTAGGAGGTTTGACATTGGTAGTGAGCGCTGCCCAGGTTGTCCACTACACACAGGTAGATGCTGTGCTACGTAGTTGACAACCGAATAAAGCCGGTTACTGTTAAGGAGGTACACATAGGCATATGAAACTCCAGGCCCTGGTCAATACTTGTGTGTCCATATTAATGACTACCCTAGGGCACTCGCAAACTATGTTATTGGCGCGCTCAGGATAGCCTCCATGAGGACGAAGCATCTCTCCATAGCCTAGCAATGCGTTCCCCATCCCATAGGAGAATAGTCGTAGAGAACAGGAAAATTGGTACCGTAACTAGAGCCCACACCTTAAATCCCCATGAAGTATCGCCGACGTCGACAAAATTCATGCCGAAGAGGCTGCAGGTAAAAGACAGTGGGACGTATATGGCTGCTAGCAGGGCGAACTTGTGGCTGCCTTTGCTCAATTCAATTCCCCGCTGCGCATCCAAAAATGTTGCACGACTGGTTATCATACCCGCTTCCTGATCACATCTCGATAACAGCTCCTCGTTGCAAAGTAGGAGGTACTGCAAATCTTGAAAGATGGATGGCAGGACCATTGAATGCCAAGGAGTGGACCGGGAGATGCGATCTTTGTGGCACTGGAGATAGTTCTCCACATTACGGATGTGAGCCCGTCGGGGCCGAAGCCTCTGTTGCAAGTGGAGCAATAATGCCATGATCTCCGTGTCGGAATGCTTGCGATGAGTGCCTACTGCTTCGGGGTCCTGGAAATTCTCTTGAAGGACTGCTGCAATGGAATCTAGATATTGAGTTTCAGCAACGCAGAAGTAGCGGAGGAGAATCTCGAGGGCCTCCAAAGGATGGTCGAAACGTGTGTTGGCATAAGTGAGCCTACTGTAAGCGGAGCGAAGTAGGGGAAGGCTCTGATGCGTGTCTTGATCTGGGTGTTTCAGATCGTCTGCAAACACAGTTTCATGCTGTTCAATATGACAGCTCTCCAATGGCCCATATTGACGGATACAGACAGGTCTGAAGTGGCTGTGGTGAAAGCCAGTCCAGGGCCCTTTCACACAGTCAGGTGCGCTCAAATCTAGCCCCCCATCCGACCATATATATACTATGTGACTCCAATCAGCAAACACGTTCAGAAAGCCATAGAGCCCAATGTTGAGTCTATGTTCAGATTTCCTTACTTGTCCATCCATGCGTAAGATCTGGAGACATCTTTATCTGAACCGTAACGAATTGTTCAATACTGAAGCGGAATTGGTCGTGTACTTCTAAGTCTCTTACGATGGACTGAAAAGGCCTCCATCCCTTGCCCATCCTTAGCCCATGAAGATATTTTCGGTGCTCAGTCTCGAATTCGCCTCGCATTTTGGACCAACTCTGATTTGACGAGTCGGTTGCACCAATGGATTGTATGGAGATCTGTAGAATATCTTCGTGGCGGGATGGCAGGGTTTGTATCGATGGGTGGAGGTTGCAGCTTGTCTGGTCATCGCAGACGAAGCTGAGGTGTGTGTCCAAAAATTCTGGATGGATTTCATAGACTGACGCCACTTTTGCCAGATCCTTGGCAGATGGATAGCCTGCTAGAAAGACAATCCTTCTATTGTCCCCTGTGTATGCATCGTGATTGGGCTGCTCGTCTCGAGTGGTTGGTCTGCTTCCAATATCATTCTTGCATAAAAGGTAGACCGCCACAAAATCAGGACAGACAAGACCTTCTGATCCAAAATCAGGAGCCACAAGGTATTTTAAAAGCCTTTTGTATTCACGTGTGAACAGGCTCCTCCTGATTGAGGTTTGAGCTAGGTTATGCACCCAATTCATATACCGCACGGCTCCGTAATCTGCATGATCTGGACTACATTAGCTCACGAATCGAATATATCAGAACAAGCTGTTCACGTACTTTCCAAGTCTGGGTGCGCTGCATTATCATTGTTTAATTGATGCGGTCGCAACAGTGCAGTCCCCATAGCTAGCCTTGTGCAGAATGTAAGCTGTGCAGGCACTTGAACAAAACTAGCTAGAGGGTTGAGGTGTAAAGAGAGTCTCAGGCTTTGGATTGATGGGATATTATACAAAGTTTATCACAGAGCAAGAAAGGAGGTTCGGACAGTGCAAGATGAAGCAGTATTTATTCGATGAAAGTGGGCTACTTGTATTCAGGCTGCCCAGCTATTTGTTTCCACACCACATGTTCAAAACGACTTTGTCAGAGTATTACTATCTCATGAAAATGCAATTATGCACACACGGCTGGCAGGCAGACAGAGAGAAGAGAGGGTGGGGTAGGCAAGGTTGCCATTTACCCGATCTTACATTACCTGGCAAATCCTCAAGAACGGGGCGAAATGGATCCTGTTGCGTCTATTGGTAGCTATGAATCTGTAACTTGCATACCACACCACACCACACCACACCACAACTTGAACTGCTCACGTATGCGGTTACACTGCCTCTTTACTGAGCTTTCTCCTGCATCCCAAGCCTCGGAATTCATGCACATACTCCACTCAGCCCCTCTTCATCATTCAATGCCCAGTTTGATCAGGCATCAATCGCACATGTAGGTGATCCTCGGCTGATTTCGGTCATAATCAGGCTCCGGCTTACCATCTTGTAGCATACTATCTGTCCCATTAGTATATTTACACTTGGAAAAACGCCGGCCAAGATGAGCACTGAAACCCTCTACGCCCCGATGAGCTTCATCAGCCCCACAGAGCTTTACGATACAGTCAAACCATACACCATATCCACCGACGTGGAGAACTGGATAGGCTCTGTCCGGAGAAGTAACTTTCAGAAGAATGTCTGCAATGTCATGATCCAGAACCTTCGAGGCCGAGAGGGAGAGTTTAGCTTCGAGGAGAACGGGTTTGCCGTCATCGATCTCAAGAGCTCCATGTCGTACGAAGATTTCTCGGATCCTACGAAGCTCGCGGATGTTTATGTCCAAGAGGTCGGATCCTGTCTATTGGATTATTTTGGGGCTACGGCGCTCCAAGCTTTCAGTGTCATAGTATTTTCGATTCCCTCCATATTGTGTTGATGCGGTATGTAATGGGCGGCAGTATTAACCAATTTCTACAAAGGTCCGTCGCCGTCACCCTGATTTCCCTGAGGTTGAATTGCGAAAGACTGGAGCCGCTGTCCAGCCCGCGACTCGTGTACATATTGGTAAGAGATGTGTCTCGATAATCACTGACATTTCAAGGACTGGTCTATCCTGCTGATTGTGCTCTTTCTTGGGTTAGACGCCACCCCGCAAGCATTGATGGAACTTATGACAGAGTTAGCCGAGCCCAATGACTCCGAAGAGTATGAGAACACGAAAGGTCGAAGATTTCTGTATGTGAAGTGAGTATTCATGACAAATCTCAAAGTAAAGATTGGTGATTTGCCCAATTGTCTAACACTTCAAAGCGTGTGGAAGCCGCTCCGTGGTCCCTTGTATGACTGGCCGTTGGCCATGTGTGATGCGGCAACCGTGAGCGATCAAGATATGATGGCACATGATCAGGTGTTTATGGACACTGTCCGAGAGAATCAAATGATCCGTTATAATCCTAGTCAGGATTGGTATTATCTGGCAGGACAAACCCAGTCGGAATTGCTCGTCTTTCGCCAGGTTGACTCTGAGCACAATCAAGGTACGCAGCACCCAGTACTACTGAGACCAGTTGCATTCATCAATCTCAAGCCAAAGCCTATTATCATCGCTTAACACACAATGCCTTTTGCTAACTCAGTGGCGAAGGGGTTCCACACGCCTCCTTCCCTCTTCCTCCAAGCTACAATGGTAGCCGATCAGCGTCACCTCGAGAAAGCGTTGAAGTCCGAATTGTTCTTTACTTCGACTGAAGCCTCGCTTCCTCTATTGTGGTCATCAGATTCTTTCGGTCACATTGAATGGCCTTCAGAGGGACAAGTCCGATGGGTGATGGTTGCACCGACACAGCGTCGCAGCGGAGTCCGGAAAACGACTTCAGGAACGTGGCGCGATGTGTCCCGCCTTTCACAATGTTAAATTCTCGATTCAATCTCTTGGAATGATGTGAATTCTCACTTGATGCATATATTGTGTTCAACATGAGCTACGATGTTGGCCGTCCCTTGGTTGGAGGTGTTCTCGTCGTTGGCCCACGTACCATTCACATCGTGTACACCAGGTGAGTCCTCATGTGGTACATCGGGCCTCAGAGATGTCGGTGAGACGTGCATCAGCCTCCACGGCTGTTCACGACTATCTTTAGGAGCTGATGTCATGGCTAATGATATAATTTTGCTGCAAGAAAAGGGCAGGATTCTGTAGCTGGTGGGCCGCGAAGCTCGAGATAGATCGCAATATGACGACTCTCAGACACATAGCTTGGTGCGAACCATGTGAAGTCCTAATTGTAATAACCGCTTTGAGCCTCAACAGTGATGCAACTTCTGAGCGGGATCTTGGAGACTCAAACCTCGGAAGCAGTGGCAGGCCAGCCTGGCGAGTGACGAGTTACGATGAGGGCCAAGCAACCGAATCAGCCGTCTCGGGCACGGAAATCATGATGATCGGATGCAGTCATCCCTTGTTGGCGAAAAACGTTTCTCGCGGCCAGTGGGGGAGAAATGGCTTATCTTGACCGGTCAACGGGTCTACACAGCGGGTACAGTACCCTATAAGAAGCCACCTACCATCTTTGGAGACGATCCGCGGGAGCTCAGGAAAGGCAACCGCAGTTTCACTAGTCAGTCTGGGACGGTGTGCACGGTGAGAAAATGAGAATTAATTTTGTCAATTAGGGTGTCACACTAATTACGTTCCCATGACCATTTTTCTCTGACCGACCCAGTTGCACAGCCTTCATTGTGCCAGCGGTGTGCCACGCAGTAGGCAGTAGGCCAGTGGGGGGCGAGCCAACGACTCGAGTGTGTGAGACAGCCTAGGAATTGATCTACTTGGTGAACCATTGGCGTGGCGCCGGCATGAGAATCTACTTGAGAAGCCGGTGTCTTAGCACTATCGAGAGGGGCTCAAAAATCAACGAACGGAAAGTTCCGAGACTGTACTCATTCCTAGAGCCGGCTTTTGGGAGAAGCTTCGCGGTAGGCTGAGTCTTGAATAACGAATGATTGTTGGGCCTCAGCGGCGGCTTGCTACAAGAAGCACAAGCCCCCACACCGGTGAGAGCTGTGCCCCCTATATGACGCGCGGGATTTCAATATTTCCCACCTCGCGTGATGTCCCGTCCCAAACATTTGAGTGACTGCTGCGATTGGTTTGCCATCTTGGGATGCCGTTGACGTGCAGTACCCATCCAGTCTCCCTCGCCCAACCTCTTCCACTTCTCTTACGCTGAAACTGGCCACGAACACCGTTACCATGACAGAAGGAATCGAGGTCATGATTGCTGCGGAAAGGCCCAGTGATCCTGGGCTGGAGTATGTTCGCCTGTCATTCACCGTAAATGGTCCTTCAGCTGATACTAAAATATCCGGTAGCTTGGTTTTTGTACACGGGCTGGTGACTCTGGGACTGCCTGAGCTGCCACCCACCTGGGCAAAGACCTTGAATGCACTGGTACCCATCAATAGTAGCATCATGGGCTACAACGCAAATCTTGAAATTCACAATTCGTTCAAATGGAAAGACATACAATCAAGGACCACCTCTCTCATCAGCTCCTTGCAGGATCAGGTCAAAAGGATGAAGGTGTGTTCTAGTAGTTCTATGATGCAGAGAAAAACTGTCGACTAATAGATATACTTTCTTCAAAAGCAAAGTGGTCGTAGCTTTGTGTTCTTGTCTATTGGGCTAGCTGGATACATTGTCAAGCATGTGAGTTCCAGATTCTGATACTCCCGCGGCGAGAAGCAGCTCAGGAATGTTTTCTGGAATCAGTTACTCGACACGTACTCGAGCTAACTATCGTGGTAGGCGCTCTTCAGGTTCGCGGATCAGAACCTGAACAAAGACTGTTGGGAACTGACAAGCGGCGTTGTTTTCTTCGGAACTCCTCATTTCACGGAATCCAATGAAAAATCAGCTTATGAACTTGCAGGTATACTTCAGTATGACTTACTCAAACCCACGGGGTGGCCTGGAATGTTCACAAAGTCCGATCTGTCTTCTGTGGTATACTGTGGCTGGAGGTTTGACGAGCTGAGGGTTCAATTTCCGATCCTGTCTTGTCATGAAAGCGAGCCAATGAAAGCAAGGCCACGCCGTCTGTTATCTATATCTCATACAGTCACGGTAGGTCCAATACTAAGATTTCCGAAGACTTCGGTCAGAACAAGCATATACTTATTCAACTCACTAGATGGCTGATGACAGGATGGTTTCCTTGACAGCTGGCGCAACAAATGTCCAAAGCTGTGCCATTGACACCAAGTTGTCAAGCCTCTTCAATGAAACTGATTGCGTTATTCACCAGCGACTTGAAGATTTCCTCACACGACTGATGAAGCCTAACAAACTCGTTGCGCGCAGTGCCAGCTCATCAACACCGGCCAAGCGCCACACCACACCAGATAGTGGGACCAAAAGCGCTGTTTCTACCGCTCCCGGGCGTCCCACTGCCCGGACCTTTCCGATCACAGGTCTGTATTTATACCAAAAAGACTGAATGAGTACAACTCTAAATGTTCGTGCAGTGAGATCGCAGAACTTCAGCCCTCCTTTCCTCGAACAGGTCACTCCCACAATGTCCCCACCGTTATCACCAACACCACAGCTAAGCAGTATCTCGAATGATCAGGCACCTTCAGAGCATCTACGATCATTTTCCCAGCTATCTAGTGATAAGTCATCTTCGTTTCAGATGGTGAACACCCCGTCTGGCCTTTCACCCCGCTCAATCCTATCAGACTCAAGCTCCGGTCTCCTTGGCCTATCCCCAAAGCCGAATGTTCGTGAACATATTGGCACGGTCCGGACTCCTCTGGAGTGGATACAGGCTGGAGCGTGTCGTAAACCCAATCTTGACTTCTGCGGCCGTGCAGATCTGATCCATGAAATGGAAACTTGCTTGCTCCGGCTTTCAGAAGAAGACCTGCGCGCCATTTCACGGCCAAACGTGTTCGTTCTTTTCGGCGCAGCAGGCTTAGGGAAAACCCAGACGGCACTGAAATTCTTCCACTCGTCAAAGGCGCAGTTCGACGTACGCTTATGGATCCAAGCAAACAGCAAAGACAGTCTCTATGCCGCGTTCAAAGAACTCTCGGTGAGGCTTGGGCTGGAGTCGAGGAAGGATGCGAACGATCCCGTCTTGAGCAGGGAGATGGTGAAGGGCTGGATGATGGAGCCTTTTCAGAACCACACCACAATGTCTGGAAAGCTGCTGAGGTGGCTTCTCGTCATTGACAACGCCGACGATCCCGACGATGTGTTGGACTTCTGGCCCTACGATGGGCAGGGAGTCATCGTGGTGACAAGTCGCAATCGAGGATCCATGACTCAAAATTACTTCGGCGAATGTGGCCGTGAGGTATCTACACTGGGTGTTGATGATGCGGTGAACTTTTTGGAAAGGGTCCTGGAGAGGAACCATCGGCCTAAGGAATCACTACGAGATCTACGACAGGTCGTTATGAAGCTCGACTGCTGGCCGTTAGCGATTGCGCAGATTGGAGGAATTGTGTGTAGACGTAAACAATCCCTTGGCAGATTTCTTGAGATCTACGAGAGTGCAGAGTGTCGTCACCAGTACCACTCTACGAAGGTGGGCCACCTACACGGGGGATACGCACTGACACTGACAGCAGCGTGGGCACTCGAAGACATTGCCAAAGGTGATGGGGGTTGCGAAGGTGCTCCTTCACTACTGTCGGTAATTTCCCTGCTTGCTCCAGAGTCAATACCAGAGTCTCTCCTCACCAAAACTCCGGAAAGAGCTGAATTACCAGATTATCCACTCACAGCGACAAAATACTATGAAGCCATCCAACGGATCGAGTCATGTTCTGTTATATCTTACCAGAAGCAGGACAACTTGAGAGAATCGGTCGACATATCCATTCATCCCCTCATCCAGGATGTCGTTCGCGGCCAACTGCTGATGGAAGAGAACATCATTGTGTCCACATTCAATACTGCCATAGGTTTGATGACAGGTGTGTGGCCGTTCGAGACACTGCCCTTCTACGGATTCCGGGATCCGGATCTTATTTGGCGCCGCGGAGAATGCGACAAGCTTCTACCACACATGACGCAACTTGTCCGATTTTACAAGACACTATCAGGCACGACAAGGCGCAAGTGTACGACTGTTGATTTCTTGAACATTCTGACTGAAATTGCGTGGTAAGTGCACGCTTGTGAAAGGCCTGAGAAGTCGAAAGAAGTATTGACGGTCAGCTAATGCCGCTCCACGAACCTAGGTGTGAGTATAAGCGATTCAATATGGACCAGTCTCTAAAGTACATCAAATTCACCATGGAAGTCTTGGACGAGGATCCGGGGCAGCATCGTCGAATCCGAGCTGTCATATTGGGCACTTGGGGAAATCTTGCCATGGAAACCGACCAGCCAGAAGTCGCCTTGGATAAGAATCTGGAAGCTCTTGGAATCAGACAAGCTCTGTATGAGGAAACGAAAATCGTTGACTCTCAGCTGACGGCCAGTTACACCGAGACTGCGCGGGCAATGATGATGAACGGCATGTTCGAGAAGGCAAAGGCTTTCATCGAAACATCAATTTCTCTACGAAAAAGCATGCCACAGTTCTCGAGACTTCAACTATACAGTCCCCTTTGCTACATGGCACAAATACACATATATAAGGGGGCTTACGAGAGCGCAGCAACAAACATATTGGACGCCATGAGGGATAGGGAGATTGAGTACGGACGACCAGATGACCGGGAGAATAAACGGTCAGTACTAATTACCACGACTCATTGCGTTTCGAAGGGACTGATCCGACTCAGAATGGGGTTGTTACTCACATACATGGGTACCATTCTGGGAAAGCAGGGCTTCCACGATGAGGCCCTTGCGTACTATGAACGTGCCAAAGAGCAGCTCATAGCAACTGGGGGAAATGAAGATCTCGACACTGCAAACGCATACTACAAGGTTGCAACGCAATACCTCAGACACAACGATCCTGACTCAGCCGAGTAAGTGTCATGGCATAAGAGCTGTGATTATGTTACTGATACCCGTACAAAGTGTTGCGATCAGACAAGCCTTGCAAACACTACAAAGATCAAGGTTTCACAATGGCGAAGTTGCACGAGCCAAATTCTTGCAGTCAAAAATACTTCGGGAGTTGAGCCAGGTCGAGGCTGCTAGATGTACTCTACAAGAGAGCATCGAAATGAGACGGCATTTGGTCCGTAATGATATGAGACCCGCCGAAGTATTGAATGAGCTGGACTACGATGAGCTGGTCGTTATATGGAGGAGGTGAAGAACGACCTCATCGGTCTTTTGAATTCATTATTCCGAAGACTGTCCTGAGGGGCACAGTGTCTTGGATCATGAGGTAGGCTCTCTGTTCCGATCAGCTCCCTGTCGGGACACTTTCAGATCCTTTGGCCTTCTTGCTTCCTAGTGTCACATCCTTTCTTACCGTAACACAGCCACCTTCCAAAAAATACAAAACACTGTTTTGGAGCCCATATGGCCTAGCTGCCTTCTGTTTGGTTATCTTACAGGTTCTGCCAAGAAGACGCAACAGGTTATGCTATAGGAGGTTATTACATGGGAGGCTATTCTGTAGGAGTTTCTCTAGGAAAACCTGTGGGATAACCAGATAGAAGGCAACCAAGCTATAGGGGCTTTGTAATAAATTTTTTGTGCTTTTTGCAATGTGGCTGTGTTACGGAAATAATGAATGATATTAGACAACTTGGAAGGTACCAAGCATCAGAAATTATTTTTTTTACCACTATCTCAACGAGCACATATATCTGCAGAGACATCTCTGACCTTGAGTCCGCCTGTAAAATAGCAAAAGTTCAGAAATAACTTGGCAACCTATCTGTAGGAGCGACAGATCGCTCGCCTTGTCGGCCGTCTCTGGGCGAGTTCTGCAGCTGCCCTGCGAAACAAGCCATATTTGGCGAGGAGTGATGATCTTGGCTCCCTAGTGCGGCGCCGGACGGTGAGATTGGCGAGGCAACTTGTGAGACTGGCGAGACAGCCTGCGGGCTCTGCGACGTGGCTTGTAGACTCGACAGCACGGCCTGTGGATGCGGCGACACAGGTTGTGGGGTCGGTGGAAGAGCTTGCCACATGAGTGGGAAAGCTTGCGGGATAGGCTCTGCAACCGCTGAATCTGGACGGGACAGAGCACCGTTGTGTTGCTCAGGAACACACAGATTCACAGCGGCCTCAGATACGGGCGGCGTAGTCGTCGTACTTGCCATATGGACCGTCGGCTTCGCCTCGTGGATTCTGTCATTCTCATCATCGGGAGGATATGCCCGGGTCAGATCAGCCAGGAAATATCCGGGCCTTGTTTTTGGAATGTCGTCCGTGTAGTCTGTCCACTTTTCTGACCCGAGCCCCTGATAGGCTAGACGCTGAAGTTGCAAGGTACCGTTGGCTGCCCACTCCAGATATTTATACTCCTGATATTTGCGGCGGGAATATAGAAAAGCCAAAAAAGGTTCAGCGGTGTAGGAAGCTAGGATAATGATGATTCCGGTCACGTATGTGAAGTAGAGCCCGAAGAGGCTCAGCGATGTAAAGTCAGTGATGAGGATTTTCTGAGATCATGTGGATATTAGTCGGTGCAATATTCACGGCGGCCGAGTGGGTAGTGGAAAATAAATCATTAAAACGAAAACTTTGCTCACTTGGTTATTACACATTGCCCGCTGGTATTCATCGCGTAACGGGTCAAGATATGGCAGCAATGCCTCGTTGCTCGGACCACGTGCAGTGTTTACGAAAGTAGCCTGCATGGAAGCCATGCGCATTTCAAACCAGTGAGTGACATCTCTCTGCCACTGATCGTGGGGTAGCGGTCCCATGAGGCCTGCCGTGAGGTGCTGAGGAGATAAAAGGGAAGACGCACCCAGGCTATTGATCAAGGGGTAGACGCCAGCGGTAGCCTTTAGCACAACCGAAAAATACTCGAAGCGACTTGCCGTTGCGTCTTGCTTGTGACCAGGCTCGCCGCCAGACCAGAAGTAGCCGGGCGTTTCGTGGAACAGAGTGATGGCACTGACCATGGCGTCTATAATGCTGGCTAGCCTCCCACATCTCTTTGTGGAGTTGCAGTACTGGTAGCGCTGGACACACCCCATTGGCGACGCCGCTTCATCCGGCGAATACAAAACAATTTCGCCATCTTCGTGGCCGAGTTTACCTACGCTGAGGGGAACGGTAGCTCTGTACCAAGGGTCGTCCGTTCCGTTCAGAAAGGAGACCCCTTCTGGAGAAAGGAACACGAGCAGCAAATCTGCATCAGACACTCTGAGCTGAGGGATGGGTATGATTTCGCTATCGTCGGGGAAAACCGTGCCGTTCGCAACTGCTGTTCTCAATGCACTGCTCACTGAGTATCAATTACTATCGCAATAAAGCCAAATAAATTCATCAGAATATCTGCTTACACGACGTTGAAGCCCTTGGTGTTCATCGTTATCGGATTGTCGGCCTGTCTCATATACCTGGTTTGGAGATTCTCGGCTTCATATGTCCAATCGGCTCTCATTGAGCGACCATATGAATACCTTGTGTAATTGCTGTATTTTGTGCTCACATTGCTTGTGAACCCATCAGTCCTGAGAGGGGCACAATGGAGGACCTCTCTGTAAAACATGCGCTGGCTACTCGGTATGTTTAGGCCGAGTTCGTCGCTGTTGATGAGCCCCGAGTCTAGCAACAAATTGGCATCATTGCTGCGGCACATGTTGTCGCTGAAAGGGCAAGAGGCATTGAGAACTGAACTGAACTGAAGGCGGCTTTTGACGAAGGTGGTGCAGTCCAAGGCACCTGTTGTGTTGGAGGAATAGCACTGTTGAGCGTAATTGGCTGCGCTGTTCATAGACTGTGATATCCAAGGAAAGAGCACAGAAAGTGAGTCTAGTGTCACAGCCCTATCGAGTATAGTTCCACATTGAGAGCTCTTGATGAGAACATCTTTGCTGATACCGGATGAAATCAATGATGTGAAGCCGCCGGCTACAGTGAAGGCACAGATTACTGATGCTGCAGAAATGATTGCTGGGAGAGTACGGGCAAGATAGCCATCCGCAACTGCCCGCCAGCACCAAGCCAGTTGCAGAGAAGTCCACAAGGCAGATACAGCAGAAGGCGAATTTCTTAGTACTGCCATCAGTCAGCACTTCGAAATCCATGTCCAGACATGCAGACATGGCTCATGTTCCAACATACCGACTTGGCGTTGATGGTGAAGGGCATCACGTGGTTCAGGTGTTGAGTAGATTCGATGAAGCACGAGTGTTGTGATGCGCCAAAATCTTGAAGCCACGAACCCGACAAAGGTGGCAGTGAAAGAAAGAAGTAGAAGACCATATCGGGGTTCCAGTGTCAACGTAGCACCTAAAATGCGGCCACGAGACCAATTGGTCCATGTACCAAGGTGTACGTCGTATTGAACCTTCCCAGCAGAGTCTGCCATGGCGATGAGGAGGGAGATATCCTAAGCTTGAGGCAGAAGATGTGTGATGACAAGATGAAATTTGAACTCATCCAACAGACTGAAGCTTAAATTATAGAAACGAACACTCCTTCAGATGAGATGCCGAAAGCACTCCATTCCTGTCCCCTTGCATCGACACCTTTTCAAATGAATAATCCTCTGGAGGGCGAGGTCGGTTGCCGCGCTGAGACTCTGACCAAGCTAGTTACACAACCGCGAGTTGATCATCCCGTGCTGCCTGAGAGCTGGAGTGAGACTTCGCTGACAACTTGGCCGCAACGGTAGCCCTGGGGGCGGGGCGGGCGTTCACGCATCATGATTAGCCTCGAATTTCATGCTCACATGAATCGAAGGCAGTCGTACTGCTTGCCACAGGTTGCATTTCCAGGACACACACTGGTCAATACCTGCCACAGCCTGATGTTGAGATGCAAAGATATCCCTAAACTCGCATGAGCTGAATGCCAACCGGGACTCCGGCCCCCAATAGCCCCTCCGAGGCCTCTCGTGTAGACCGGGAATTCCAATTTTCATGGTTGAATCGTCCTACAATGATGCAGATTTTGGAACATGACTGAGCATAGCTGCCGATCGGGGGTGCCTGGCGAAGTCCATGATATGCCGCCAAAGGAAAAGAAAACGCGCAGAGACTGGGTGCCAACATGGGGCTGTAATTGCAATCTTGGGGGCCGCCGCCCATCTGTGAGGCATATACGGGTAAGTTGAACTGTAGAACATGACCTATCGTGTGATGGATGACTGGGCCGTGTAAGTCTTGCGTGTTTCACAATGTGGAACAATTTAAACTGCAACCTACCAGCGCCCGTGAAGGAGATGCCATGACAAGGCAGCCATTGGGAGAAAGGCTGTCTTCGCTGATGGGTGGTTTGCCAAACCTCTTGTTATCCGAGCTCATTTCTTCCGTGAGGTGATCACGGATATTGATTTGTCCTCGAACAAATCTGGCACGAATTTTCACATCACATCCAACAAAACAGAGCAGGTCATCGAGTGGCAAAAGAAGCGGCGATGCAAGTACAATTCTCAATAAAGGCCAAGAAGTAGAAAGATGTATCTGCCGACAGGAGTACTCAACTAAGCAAGCCACCCGTCCAACAACACAACAGCCACACGCACACACCTCTGAGGGTGATAACGATCGATAGTGTCTTGCTGTTCCGTACCTTGACATGATGCGATGACGATGATGCTTCCCCGAAAAAGAATCGTACACACACAACAATCCACCCAACCACCATACATGCTGCTTTTGTAGACACATAAGAAGCCCAGCTCAGCTCACCACCACTCATTCTCCGCCTTGTCACCACCACCACCACTGCCTCTACCCCTGCCAGTACCACTACCAGACCCACTACCATAATTACTCTCATCACTGCTGATCCCGCGCCCGGCGAAGCAGTAGCACTAAGACCAAGGATTGCCCTCCAAGCTTCTCCTCGGGCTGCCCCGCGCAGAGCCCTGACATAAGCGGGCCTCGCTGGACCGCCCCGAGGTCCTGGCCGACGACGAGAAGGACGATGCAGCGAGATACTTGCGCGCGGAGCCAACAGGCGGAGCCGCCACCACCGCCGCCGCACCATCACCATCGTCGCCAGGCCACCACGCGCAGCGCATAGGCATCGACCCGGAGAAGCCCATCTCCTAGTTCTGGCCCTCCCAGCCGACCCAGCTGCGCGGCATGACGCGCCAGATCTTGACCTCGCCGCTGCGCAGGTCGTCCAGCTTGAAGCTCTCCTGCTTCACCTTCTTGGACTCGCGGCCCTGCTCCCACGCCCGCACTTTCTTCTTGGTCCCGTCCCACTCCGCGACGACGCCCACGTGGTCGGGCTTCCCCACCTCCGCGCTGTACTTGGCGTGCATGGGACCGTGCTTGCCCTGGAACTTGGCGTTGCGGATGCTGATGATGTCTCCCGGGCGGATCTGGTCCGTCTGCGTCGTGCTGGCGTTGGCGAGGTTGGAGTACACCAGCGCCCCGTACGCGCGCGTGCCCACGGGGAGGAGGGCGTCCTTGTATGGCTTCAGCAGTTCTAGCACGAGCGACTGCGGTGTGCCATCGCCGACGACGGTGTCCTTCTTCCCGGCCACGGCTGTGGAGAGTGGCCCGCCGAACCGCTCGTATGATTCCTCAAGCTGGTCCTGTCGCAGACTTCGGGGAGGGCCTTCGTGGCGCTGCTCCAGGTGGACGTCCTTTGCATCCTGGGGATCAAAGCGTGCCGTGATGACAGTCTGTGAATAGTCTTGGAATAGGATATAAATGTCCCGAGTCACGGTCGTCTTCGTGCCACGCTGTGTGGACTGGGACTCATCAGATTCGAAGAAAAGGTCCTTGCGACCTTGTAGTTGTGGTGGCAGGCCGTTTGGTTGTAACCACCATCCGGACTGAGGGGCCAGATCAACATCATTGGCGACGAAGCCGGATTCCATAGAAGGCCTGTTCAGCATATCCACGGACCGTCTTGATGTACGGACATCTAGTGAGCCACGAGAGGTAGGCGCAGGTCGACCACCTGACGAGCCAGGAGCAGCCCTCTGTTCAGTTTGTGGCTGGTAAGAAGGTTCCTCGTAGTCATCGTCCGGACGCGGGGGCGGTGGTGGCGGCGGCTGAGAGAAGGACGGCGCGGCAGGAATCCGAGGAGACGTCGTAGTGGCGGTATATTTGTAAGGGTCGTACTCATCTTCATCTTGCGCAGCGAAGTTTGTAGGGGGAGGTGGCGGGGGTGCTGCTCGGGGAGCGTCAACAGATTTCCGAGTGTCTGATCGTCGAGTATCTGGCCGACTCTCTGGCGGCGGCTGGCTCGGAACAGGAGGTGGAGGAGGCACAGCTCTTGGGGCAGCAGCGGAGGGAATCGGTGGCGGCAGAGAGGGAGGTGCTTCCTTCGGCGACGCAACTGAAATGGTATCCTCGATGCTCGACTCCCGCCCGTGGGCCTTCAGAGCGTCCTTGTGCGGCACTGAGGAGGCGATGTCTGTGTCGTAATCGCCGTCGTACTCTGTCACCTCTCCCTCATTGTTGTCTTCTGGAAGAGCCGAGGGTCTGGAAGATGACCCTGGGCGATCAGAAGAAATTGAAGTCCGAGGTAAACCTCCAGGTGGGGGCGGTGGAGGTGGTCTTGTCTGAGATGGAGGAGCTGGAGCCGTGCCCGGCACCGGAGGTGGAGGTCGACTAGCCCTCTTGCTGGATGGAGACGCCGGAGTAGAATCATCGCCGTGGAATTTAGGGGATGTCGGCAACCGGGGTGATGTAGGCACAGGCGGTGCTGGCGCAGAGACGGGAGGCAGTGGCGGCGGTGCCCGAGTCACTGGAGGCTCTTCATTTCGTGGTGTTTCCAAGGCCCCAGGACCCGACAGCTCATCATCCGTTTCGGAGCCCTCGGACTTGGCGACATTCGCCACGGGGGCAGGCGGAAGAGGAGGTCGTGCTGCTCGTTGGTTAGCAGTGTATCACATTGCAAAGGGATATGCAGCACATACAGTCCGCGGGCACAGGGGGTGGCGCAGGACGTCCACCAGGGATGGGCGGGGCGGCAGTAGAAGCGCTGGTTGGGACTGGGCACAGGTTAGTCTTCGTGTATCTAGATGAGCGTAGACAAGATCAAGTCTTACCAGCTGGAGGACTGCGTGCCACCGGCTCGTCCTCTTCTTCCCCATCAGAGACTGCAGGAGGCTCCTCGGCCATTGGCGTCTTATCTTCGGACTTGCGGGGACCGCCCAAGCCCGGCAAAGGCATCATCATGGGGACGGGAGGGGCATGTCCCGGAGAGGCGACCTGTTCAGAGTCTTCGCTGGGCCGTCGCTCGGATGTAGAGGCCTTCTTCTTCTTTGGCGGCAGCGATGGAGCACCACCAGGGACGGGCATGCCGAACATGCCTGGCATTCCCATTCCACCGCCCAGTCTAGCCATTCTTGCGCGGAGTTCCTCCTTTCGCCTAAACTCCTTGGTTTCCTCATCTTCCTCATCCTCCTCCTCGTCTTCTTCCTCCTGAGCCTCCTCGGCTGGGGTGGATTCTGTAGCCACCCGCAAAGGGCGCCGAGGTTTCTCGTCACTGTCCTCGCGTTCGGTGAGGTCTGCCTGGTCTTCAGTAGTCTCTCCAGCGCCAGACATGTCGGCCTCGTTTCCGTCTCTAGGCTCAGGACCCTTGGATGGCTTGCGGCGAGGCTGCGCAGGCACTCTGGGAGGATGCGACTCGTCTATAGAACCCCTCTCCCCCGTTCCACCGGTGTCGGTGCGATCCAGAGGTGGCGGCTGGGCAGCTTCTTCCTCGTCGGCGCCCTCAGAGGCAGCAGGTTCGTGGCTGGGCATGCGAGGCTTGGCCGGGCGCTTCGGCTTCTCCCTCTTGGCCGCGGCTTCTGCATGTCTCTGTGCCTGCTCTTGCTGTTGCTTCTGAAGCAATGCCATGCGCTCCTTCAGACTCAAGGGCTTCGGCTGGTCCTCGTCGCCCTCATTCGATTCGGTGGGCAGAAGTCCTGCCTTCTGAGCAGTCTCCTCATTCTCAGCTTCCCGTTCTTTGATCTCAGGGTCTTCGTCCCGACGATAGACCGGAGCCACTGGGGTGTTGCGCTGGACCGGAACGTAAGTGTTTCCCTTGGGTGGAGGAGCAACGAAGGGCTTCTTGATGAAGGACGAAGAGCCGGACGAGGCACCCAGGCCGGCAGGCTTGAAGGGAGCGATTGGCGGCGCAGCAGATTTGTTGAAAGCGGCAATGCGGTCCTTGAAGGAGCTGCTAGCTGGCTTCTGCGACACGGGAGGCGGGCCCTTCTTAGCGGGCGCGGCCTTTGGCGGCGACTGGGCCACTGGCTCTGCTGCAGGAGCGCTGGGAGGCGAGGCGGGGGGCTCGGGCTCAGCCGGCTCCGGTGCGCGAGGGGCAGCAGCAGCAGCGACAGGAGACCTGGGCTCGGTTGGCAATGGAGGCGGAGAGACAGGCTGCTCCTCCTCTTGCGGCGCGGCGGCTGCTTTTGGGGAGAAGGCGGGCGGAGCAGGTTCCTCGGGAGCGGCGGCTACCTCCTCAGAGGCTGGTTCAGGTTCCTTCTTTGGTCTCGTTCGAGTCGGGCGTGGCGGGGCGACTGGCTCGTACTTCTCGACGAAGTTCCTGGGGAAGATGCCCTCATGCTTAGATCCAGCCTCGTCGAGGTACTCCCCGTTGTACCAGTCCTCGTCCTCCTCTTCGGTGACCGTTATGATCTGCCCGACTGGAAAGTTCAAGTCATCCTCGTGCGGCGAGGAGTACTCGTAGACGGCCTTGACCTTGAAAGACATGGCTGTACGGCCAGGGCCAAGGCGCAGGCAGGCGAAGAGTAAAGGGACGTCGCGGTAGTTGCTATAGTCCGAGTGTCTGACGTAGGATGATGCGGGGAGCAATGTTTTGGGATGATAGGGATTTGCGACGTCGGGCTGTCTGTGCCACAACCTGACAGTTTAGATAGAGTGCATGAGACAGCAATTCCGCAATGAAGCTGGCTCAAGGGGGTAGATGAGTAGGGGAATGGATGGGGTTGAACATACAGAAAGTAGATAGGCAGGTCGGTCTGTCGGTCGGGAAGCGACGCCTGCTCGGGTGCTGGGGAAGCTTCAGGAGTCGGGCGCGGGCGCGGGCGCTGCGGGATTGATGCAGGCAGTCCAGTCAGTCAGTCAGTCAGGCAGGGCCGGCCAGTTGGAGACGATCCTAGTTGGGCGACGTCAGCGCATGAACAAATAAGGAGCCGCCGCGTTCAGACCGGACCAAGCCCGACCACACACACCAGAGCGTCACAAGGGAATTAACGTGTACAACACAACGCAACCCCTCTGCCCCTCCAGCATTGCCAGCCTAATGATAATGACGACTAGCTAGAGAGTGTGCTCCGATTAAATGGTGGCAGAGCACGGCCAAGCCTCATTCGGTGCCTCGGAGAATAAACGAGAGTGACTGCACCAACCTCCAACTACCCCGCCAGGCACAGGCAGCCGGACAGAAGAAATCTTTCGTTGGCAGGCAGAGAAGACGGACGAGCTGGTTGCAGATCTACACGTACCTCAGACGAGATCTTGGTGGCAAGGCAAGGCTTGTGCGTTATTATGGATTGCTTGCAGTGCTGTGTGCTTCCGCTTCCTTGACGGGGATCATATGTCATTCATCAAACAACCACCCAGACAGTGATCCGCATCGAGAGAATCGCTGAGCTAAAATTGCCAATGCCTGTATATGTTTTCCTTTTGCTTGAATTCGTTCGCCGCCGGCTGATTGTGTTGCGTGAGGATGGACGGCCAGGCCAACAGCCAGGGACGGAAGGTCGGGTCTTGGGCGAGGTAGTCTGATAGAGTCTGGAGAAAAGGGGCAGGCAGTATATGTCTGTCTGTCTATTCGATCCCAATGGTCTGGTTCCAGCTGCAGCCGGCACTGACACTTTGAGTCTGCCACTGACGCACACCTCGTCTGGTCTGGTGATGACTGAGGATCAGGATCTAAAACACCACCAAACTCCTGTCTCCATGCAGTTGGCTGTACAGGCCAGTCTAGTCTAGATACCGTTACCTGTTCTATTGTTGAACCAGGCCCAAGGTGGGCCACCACCGACCACGGCGGCCAGCGACGACCGCTCCTCAACGTCAAACAGCCCCAGCACAGTCGAGGACAGTGTGCATGTTCTGTCTAACCATACAAAAGCGGACAGTGCATAACCTACCACAGCGACCAAATCACTGTACGCCAGAAAGCTCACCCAGGCTATTGGAAAATACCTGCAGTACGAAAACAGCTTCCCTGCTATTCCATCGGCCCCACCATCGTCACCCACGCCCCAAGACATTTCATCCTTCAGCAAACAACTTCGGCTGAGCAGAGCCACGAGAACACGACAGCACCACATTCACCATATCATGGCATCCGAAACGAAACCGCCCATCAAGGGCATCCTCAAGAAACCGAAGACCTCTCCCGGTCCCGCCCAGCCGAGCAACGCAGCATCAGTCACATCACCTGCTGCAGCAACAAAAGCAAGGACAGCAGCCCAGCCACCACCCAAAGACCCACGACAAATCGCAATCCAGCACGCCCGAATCCTCCAAGACCGCAAAGACACAGAGGCCCAGATCCTCGAGAACGTTATAACCCTCCTCGACTTCCCACGAACCCGAGACCGCCCAGCGTCAGACCCAGACCCGGCCGACGCGGCGGACTTCACAGCGCTGGTGCGCATCTTCCAGCCGGGCGACTACGACGACCTGATCCTGGAGCGGAACCTGGACGGCGACAAGTGCGGCTACGCGCTGTGCGGCAACGCGCGGAGGCGGTACCCGCGCGCGGGCACCTACAAGATGGTCAACAAGGGCCGGCGGGACTTCGACATCGTCGAGACGCGGGAGCTCGAGAGGTGGTGCGCCGGGGAGTGCGCGCGCCGCGCGCTGTGGGTCAAGGTCCAGCTTAACGAGACGGCTGCGTGGGAGAGGGTTGGGCTGCCTGAGATTGGGATCGAGCTGTACCCGGAGAAGAAGGAGGGGGAGGAGGATGGGGGCAGTGGTGGTGCTTCTGATGCCGCCGCCGCGCCTTCCGGGGAGGGCGGCAAGAGCGAGCCTGAGAGGCTGGCTGCTGAGATGTCGCGGCTGCAGCTGCGGGAGGACCGCAAGGCCTCGAGGGATGCCAAGGACCTGGCGCTGGAGAGAGGGGATGATGCCAAAGCGGCGCCTAGGAGCAAGGTGGACGTCGTCGTCCGCGAGAAGACGGTGACCACACAGGCAGAGGCCCCGGTTCTCGATGATGGAGCTGAGGGTGATTCCATCGAAGGTTACAAGGCCAAGTTTGGAACCGAGTCCGAGAAGGCTTCGTAGTGCGAACTTATGTTTACGTGTACAAGCATCATCTACACAAAGGCGTAGGAGTTACGGCTGAGTTTTGAGATACCCAAATAGAACAAGTCACATAAGCGCACAGCACATCACCAGCAAGCATGTCACCAGCAGGTGTCTCTCTTCGCAACGGCATGCTGCAGTTGTCCGCGTGGAACATGGAGAGTGAGTCGGTGGAAGAACCACACGACCCAGGATTCTTGATCCACACCCGAGCATTGGAAGTAAAATTGGCCATCAAGCCTTGTCTCCGGAATTACCCTAGAGAACAGGCGACACCTCTTAGGAGCATGAGATCTGTGTTCGATCTAGCTGGGAGCTCACTACCTTCCATGTCGGTAGAAGACGAAGAAGACACTTTTGTGCCATCAAGAACGCCGTGGACGCCGTGTTGACCGACACCACGCGCCCGGAACCCAAGCCCGATGTGAATCCATGTAGTAGTAGTATCGTGACGCCCGTGCTACTTCCCCTCCCTCATGCCTTTTGAGAACTTTTTCGTAACCTCGTCATCGCAACACCGTGTTTTTGTGGTTGTCGATTTAGTCGCGGCGAGGGGGGCGGTCGCCGAAGCGGCGGCCACCACGCTCCTGGGTCTGCTGCTGGACGACGTTGATGACGTTGACGGGGACGGCGTCGAACTGTCGTGCGGTCTCATGTTAGCAATCACCAAATCACCGCGCTACCAGCATCTAGGCCCCGAAATGAGCGGAACATGGGGTGGGGGAAAACTTACGCCAAGGTGCTTGAGCAGGTCCTTGGTCTCAGCGTCGACATCCAGCTGGCCAGACTCGGAGTTCTGGGTGAAGTCGAGGGCGGAGACCTCGGGGACGTATTGATCCTTGCGCTCACGCTCCTCCTCCTGCAGCTTGAAGGAGATGCCGCGGACGGGGCCCTCCTGGATACGCTTCATCAGGTGGGTGGTGTAGCCGGCAATCTTGTTGCGCAGGCGCTTGGAGGCGATGATGGCGATCTCATCGCAGATTCTCTTGTTGGTCTCAAAGTCGAGAGTCAGGCGCGGGTAGTACCTATATGTCTCGTGAGCCTTCTCTTCTACAATGCATCTCGGAGTCGCGCTTACCTCTCGATGAGGACCTTGGCGGACTTCTTGACGGTCTTGGTGCGGACGCGACCCATTTTGGCGGTATTGGATGGGGGTTGAGGATGGTGGTTGTCGACGGAAAGGGAAGATTTGGGTGATGGACGGGCGGCTGGATTGAAATTTCGGCAGAAGAGGGCGAGGCGATCAAAATCCTCGGCTGCGCTGCTAGCGTGTGTGTTGGAGCGGTCGGCAGAACTTGATCGTTCACGTGCACAGTCACCTGATATCCTTGATTGCCAACCCGCAGAGCAAGCATACATGTAGCCGCCTATCATAAACTGGCTTCTGACATTGATTTTTTCATGTCTATCGACCCACAATATAATCCAGCTTCAATTCTGGGCAATTGCATCATCTAGAATGTGAACCGGATGCTCACCAATTCCACTCCGACCCAGAACCACCCAGCTCATCAGCCGGCCGGTGATCATTGAGTGCAGGAAATCGCTCGTCTACGCATTAGCCTACATGCTACTGGTTTCACAGGAAAAATGGCTAAAGAATGCTGACTGCTTGGCTGGAATCAATTCTACATTTCTACTTGGTATACAGGCCCTCGAATCTATTCTCTCGCCTTTTTGTAGGCGTCCCCAGAGTTCCATAATACAGTAAATTTCCAGGTCATGCGACAGGAATCGAAACGTTAGACACTCATTGCACCTAATTGTTGGCCGTTTCGTGCCCCAAAATCGGTAGTCCGTACCTCTCGCGGGTCCCCGGTGTGATTGTAGAATTGACGTATCTGGGCCTTCGGCCGAGCCTGGACGATGGCCTCGGTTCCCTCAGAGGCCTCATGGGGTTTTTAGGGTGATCCTCTCGCGAATTGTGGAAAACCTTCTTCTCACCCTGCATCTCCTCCTGCAACATCTTTGGGTAGACGGGCGCCTCCTCGGCGTGCAGCAGGACCCGGCCCTGGGAGGTGACCTGTGCCGAGAAGATCTGCGCCCACACCTTCTGTCCGCCGTAGGCCGACGGGTCGAACGTGCGCGTCGCGCCCGAGGTGCGGTGCTCTAAGCCGATCTGTTTTGACCCGACGATGAAGCCGCCAACACCGAGGGTGCCGGACCTTCCATTCGCGTTGGCGTCGGTGCTCGACACAAAGACTCTGCCCTTGACCGGCGGGTGGTACTTGAGCGGACCGTAGGCAGGGTGGTTGTCCAGGTAGGCCGATGTCCGCAGGTAGGAGAGACCGGCCGAGGGGTGGGTGATAGGGGGCCCGTGAAGGGCGTACGGGTTCTCGCGGTCCAGATCCCTCGACTGCCTGGGCGCGAGGTCACCGAGCTCGTCCACGGGCCCCGGCAGCTCGATGGGCGCGAGATCCAGGAACTTCCCGACAACGTCGTAGAGGGCGCGCCGGTCCTGGCGCAGCTCTCGCAGGTAGTCGGTGAGCTGTTCCTCGGTGATGTCGCCCGGCCGCACCTCCGCCACCATGGCGGCCTCGTCGCCTCCCTCCGCGGCCGCGCGGTCCCTCGCGTTCTGGGTCAGCCTGTGGGCGAGCTGATCGCGCAGGAACTGGCGGAACTCGGACTTCCTCGGCCGCACGACATTCTTGATGTACTTCTGGAACTCCCCCTGGGTCAGATTGGCCAGCCACGGGCCCCCGTACTTCCACCGCATCTGGCCCGCCTGGGCTTTCTTTTCGCTGTCGAGCGCCGTGAAGTCGAACTTGCTCTCAAAGACAGACTCCGGCCGCGCGTCCATGGAGGAGATCGAGAAACTCTGCGAATCAGGGATGAAGTGCGGGAGGCTTATGGCGATGTTCATCTCCTGCCACTTCTCTAGCGACAGGGTGTGGTCGGCGGCTGAGGCGAAGTCGGTGACGTGCTCGATGGAGTCGACCTGCTTGACGCGCAGGTAGGGCGTGCTTGTCTTCGCGGTCGACCGCTTGGGGAAGTTGCGCTTGAAGCCCCAGTCGCCGCGCTGCCTGAAGTTCTCCGGGGCCGTGACGGTCTGCAGGGTCGGGAAGGCCTGGGTGGCCGTCTCCGAGTTGTAGCTGGTGGCCGACTGGTGGTCGCCAGGCGGGCCCGGTATTGCTTGGGGCAGCGAGAACATGCGCGAAGCCCGGAGGAGGGCTCCCCCGGGTGACATGGTCCGGCTTGCAGTCGCCATCGTCGGTTCGCGACTGCTGACCGTGACTTGTGGTGGGTGTCCAGGTCGGTTTCGAGGCGTGGTTGAGAGATGCGATGCGGCAGAGCTCAAGAAAATTGGCAGTCGCCGAGGAGCTAACGTTAGAGGTTACGATTGGCTGGATTGGACAGGGCGGGCCCGAGCTCACTTGGATCAACCAACATCTACAACCGCCGTGTTGTACTATCGCGTAACCTAGCAGGTCGGTAAAATTTCTGTGTTCATATCTTTTGATCGTATATTTTGCTGTTGATTCAGCGCAAGTTATAGTTACATCTTACAGCAACGTCGCATCAGTCATGGTACCTGGTGGCGGCTCTGTTTCGTGCATCCTCTCGTCCGCTGCCCTCGAGGCACGCCAGTACCGTATATCCTTAGCTTTTTCACTCGCCCGGTCCAGCGAAGCTCACGGGCAGGATTGCGTTTCCCAGCCGTGGCCAACGTCCCTATAAACCCTCACAATCTACGACCCAGCAAGGTTGGATTCCATACCAGCGCATACAGAGCCTCATGTTTTAGATGCGGCGATCCCAACCATTTGGCAAAGTACTGCGACAAGCCAAAGAACGTGTGTGTTCGATGCGGTGAACGTGGACATACGGTGTCCCAATGTTCCAGTGCGGTTGAGAGGAGGGCATGCATTCGTTGCGGTGGAAGTGGACATTTGGGCAAAGACTGCTCACGTCCACAGGTTTGCTACCGCTGTGGTGAGCCAGGCCGCACGGCGTCCCGATGTTCCAGTGCGGTTGGCAGAAGACCATGTTTTGTGTGCGGGAAGGGCATACGGCGGCCAGTTGCACTTCGAGGCGGACGGAGCGAAGGTGACGGTGAACCTTGTCTTGGTGGTGTGAGAGCCTTCGAAGGACATGGCACGGGTTAAGCAGACAGAAATGTTTATACGGATTCACGCCTCAGGAAAGCTCTCACTGCGGATCGTTGTCGCAACACTTTCAGATCCCGCTTGTCTGGCCGACGACCAGAGCAGAAGAACTGGAACTGCGCCAATCTAATGCGGCTATGGGATGGAGAGCAGGGTAGAAGCGGGAGGGGACAACACAATGCAGTCACGAATAGCACAAATCCTCGCACGCATTCTTCCGCACAAAACAGCTGCGAATAGGCAGGGTATACTGCGAAGGTTCCACGGGCGAGTCCCAAGAATCACCAACTTCGCTATCTGATTCTTTCGGGACAGATATGATGCAGGATGCGTCGACCAGTGTTGCTCCGTGTTGGTGATGACCAAGGGGTTGTATTGAATGACCGTGGAGCATACAGTTTTTCTTCATGTCTTATACATGTGCACTTAGTTAAAGCCAGGGTTTCGGTCTTAAGCGGGGCACGGACATAAGCGAGCTTGGTTGGTCATGTTGATTATCCGTCGAGGCACAGGCACAGTTAGACAGACAGGCCGCAGTACCTACTCCATCGCCCCCGGAAACTGCTGATCTCACCATGACACAAAAGGCGAGATGTTGTCGTCGGAGCTCTCTCTGGTCACTCACTGATGGGGAGGAGTCACAATCTCGGCGTGATGACATATAAAAGCAGCACATTCTAGAACTGCTGTCAGAGGCTGAGAGGCGAGGTATCTGTAGGCTGGGTGTACTACTGTGTATGTGTGTGTGTGATTGATACGTTGTGGGAGTTGTGTCGTAGCCTTCGGCGAGCAGTCAGTCCGTCCGGCAGCTCGAGGGGGTGGCAAGCTTGACCAGCTTGATTGGCCTGGTTGGCCTGGCAGGTGTTTTGGGTGAGAGCTTGCAACAGCTCTCCAAATCCTAGGGCTAGACCATGGCATTGTTTGCAAGTGAAGCGCCGCCCTGCCTCGTCGTACTGGGGCCCGCGGCAGCTCGGCCCACTTTGCAAATGCCTTGTGGTGGGGCTGGCATTGGATTGGGCTTCAGCGAAAATCTATCACCCCGCACCCACATTGCCCGTTTCTTCTTCCCTCCCTCTTTTTTTCCCTCCTTCACCAGCGCAAGCCTTGACGGCGAGATTCTGTAGGTACAGCCCCATCCCATCCATTGCCCCCTCCCAATAACACCACCTCCTGCAATAAAGACTCCTGGACTGCTTTCTCCGGACTCGTGGCTCCTCGCCGGAAAAGCATCCGGGCACATCCAGTCTCGACTCAGCTAACGACCCCGCGCAGTCCTCTTTTATCAGCAGGTCAAAACCCCGAGTCTTGAGTCTGCCAGGCGTGCGATCTTCTCCCCCTTCGCCGCCACAAAATCTCTGCCGTTCTCGAGGCATTCACCCCATTCCCCAAGCATACAGAAGATACATCATTTAGACAGGTTTCATTGTCAATACCGTCAAAATGGTCAAGTAGGTTCCCCGAGCCCACTGCTGCTCTCCCTGCAGCAGCAGCCCCCTCCCAGACCCTCTCGAGGGCAACCCGTACACACAAGCACAATGATAATCGTATCATGATGTCGGACCACCCCAACCCGCCTCCAGATCTGTGCTGAGGAGAGAGGAGCACCACAAAGTATGTGGATTATTCCCTTGCTAACCCTCCTCTACCTAGCTTCACCGTCGATGAGATCCACGATCTCATGAAGAAGCCGACCAATGTTCGTAACATGAGTGTTATTGCTCATGTCGACCACGGCAAATCTACCCTGACCGACTCTCTGCTGGCCAAGGCCGGTATCATCTCCACCGGAAAGGCTGGTGATGCCCGTGCCACAGACACTCGTGCGGACGAGCAGGAGCGTACGTCCTATCCTAGGGATTCCGTCCCATCCATGAGGTTGCTGGCAACAACGAATATGCTGACCCGAAGCAGGTGGTATTACTATCAAGTCTACTGCCATCTCCCTGTACGCCACCCTCCCCGAGGAGGAGGACACCAAGGACATCAAGGGCCAGGAGACCGTCGGCACCGACTTCTTGATCAACCTGATCGACTCCCCTGGTCACGTTGATTTCTCCTCTGAGGTCACTGCTGCTCTCCGTGTCACCGATGGTGCTCTCGTTGGTAAGTTAGCTCCTGGTATTTCCAACCGTTGACCCGAGTCCGCCCGCTGACACTGCTCTCCAGTCGTCGACACCGTCGAGGGTGTGTGCGTGCAGACCGAGACTGTGCTCCGACAGGCTCTCGGTGAGCGTATCAAGCCCGTTGTTGTCATCAACAAGGTCGACCGCGCTCTCCTCGAGCTCCAGATCGAGAAGGAGGACCTGTACCAGTCCTTCTCCCGAACCATCGAGTCCGTTAACGTCGTCATCTCCACATACTTCGACAAGTCTCTGGGTGACGTCCAGGTCTACCCCGACAAGGGTACCGTCGCCTTCGGTTCCGGTCTGCACGGTTGGGCTTTCACCATCCGTCAGTTCGCCACCCGTTACGCTAAGAAGTTCGGTGTCGACCGTAACAAGATGATGGAGCGTCTCTGGGGAGACAACTACTTCAACCCCAAGACCAAGAAGTGGACCAAGAACGGCAGCTACGAGGGCCAGCAGCTCGAGCGTGCCTTCAACCAGTTCATCCTGGACCCCATCTTCAAGATCTTCTCTGCCGTCATGAACTTCAAGAAGGACGAGACCAAGACCCTGCTCGAGAAGCTCGACCTCAAGCTGCCCACCGAGGACCGTGACAAGGAGGGCAAGCAGCTGCTCAAGGCTGTCATGCGCACTTTCCTGCCCGCCGCCGACTCCCTGCTGGAGATGATGATCCTCCACCTGCCTTCCCCCAAGACTGCTCAGAAGTACCGTGCCGAGACTCTGTACGAGGGTCCTCAGGACGACCAGATCTTCGCCTCCATCCGTGACTGTGAGGCCGACCCCACCAAGGCCGACCTCATGCTCTACGTCTCCAAGATGGTGCCGACCTCCGATAAGGGTCGTTTCTACGCCTTCGGTCGTGTCTTCTCCGGTACCGTCAAGTCCGGTCAAAAGGTCCGCATCCAGGGCCCCAACTACGTCCCTGGCAAGAAGGAGGATCTCTCCGAGAAGGCCATCCAGCGTGTCGTCCTGATGATGGGTGGCAGAGTCGAGGCCATCGACGACATCCCTGCCGGTAACATTGTTGGTCTGGTCGGTATTGACCAGTTCCTGCTCAAGTCGGGTACCATCACCACCGACAAGGCTGCCCACAACCTCAAGGTCATGAAGTTCTCCGTCTCCCCTGTCGTGCAGCGATCCGTCCAGTGCAAGAACGCTCAGGATCTGCCCAAGCTTGTGGAGGGTCTGAAGCGTCTGTCCAAGTCCGACCCTTGTGTCCTGACCATGACCAACGAGTCTGGTGAGCACATCGTTGCTGGTGCTGGTGAGCTCCACCTGGAGATTTGCCTGAATGACCTCCAGAACGACCACGCTGGTGTTCCTCTGATCATCTCCGACCCCGTCGTCCAGTACCGTGAGACTGTTAGCGCCAAGTCGAGCATCACTGCTCTGTCCAAGTCGCCCAACAAGCACAACCGTATCTACATGACTGCCGAGCCCCTGGACGAGGAGCTGGCCCTGGCTATCGAGGCTGGCAAGATCAACCCCCGTGACGACTTCAAGGCCCGTGCCCGTGTCCTCGCTGACGACTTTGGCTGGGACGTCACCGACGCCCGTAAGATCTGGACCTTCGGTCCTGACACCAACGGCCCCAACCTGCTGGTTGACCAGACCAAGGCCGTCCAGTACCTCAACGAAATCAAGGACTCCGTCGTCTCCGGTTTCCAGTGGGCTTCCCGCGAGGGTCCCGTTGCCGAGGAGCCCATGCGATCCGTCCGCTGGAACATTCTTGATGTCACCCTCCACGCTGACTCTATTCACCGTGGTACCGGTCAGATCATGCCTACCACCCGTCGTGTCATGTACGCCGCCGCCCTGCTTGCCGAGCCAGCCCTGCAGGAGCCCGTCTTCCTGTGTGAGATCCAGGTGCCCGAGCAGGCCATGGGTGGTGTCTACGGTGTGCTTACCCGGAGACGTGGTATCGTCTTCGGTGAGGAGCAGCGCCCCGGTACCCCTCTGTTCACCATCAAGTCCTACCTGCCCGTCATTGAGTCCTTCGGCTTCAACGGTGACCTGCGTGCCGCCACCTCCGGACAGGCCTTCCCCCAGTCCGTGTTCGACCACTGGCAGCTGCTGCCCGGTGGCTCCCCTCTGGACCCCACCTCCAAGGTCGGTGCCATGGTCCAGGAGATGCGTAAGCGCAAGGGTATCAAGGTCGAGGTTCCCGATGTCTCGAACGTGAGTCTAATGCCCCAGCCCCCGTGATTGTAGGGAAGTAATGCTAACTGATCTGCGCAGTACTACGACAAGCTGTAAACGCCTCATGTCCATGCTCATAGACTTTTCCCACCGCCTCAAACGGCGGCTTGATAGAGCGTATCTTCGGCAATGTTAGCTAATTGCAAGGAAGACGGAAAATGGTCTACGAAACCCCAAGGGTTTGGGGAGGAAAGTGGCGAGGCGGAGGTCAAACAGCAGGCACGGGAACATATCATGATCATAGTCCGACCCGAGAGCTTGTACTTACCGCTGGATTTGAAATTTTATTTGCGTCAATGAAGTAAAAACATGTGTTCTATGCTTTGCAGCGAATGATGTGATTCGTATGAGACATACTGACTGCTACAATTGTCGGGACAATCAGAACCTCGAAGGAAGCTTTTACTCGAGCTCGAGGGATGTGGCACGCCTTCCTATCAGTGCAAAGCAAGAAATATTGGGCAGCGGCCCAGCCGCAGTCCACCTAGGTACCTAGTCGATGCTAGCCTGCCGCTCTCGGCCCCACCATAAACCCTTGCTGCAGCTTTGGGAAGCTCTGGCGCGCGTTCGGTCCCAGGAACATTTCGCAATTCCTGGGCTAAACTTCCGCCTCGAGTCACCAACACGCGACCTGCAACCTCTGCAAGCTTGGTCCTGGTCTTACTGCACTTTCCACCTTGTCGCTACAGCCAGGAATCGCCCGAAACATTTGTCTTTATGTCCTCACGAAAGTAGAAAGGCTGGGAAAGAATGTTGTTTCCCGAGGAGGACTCGCCTCTGCTCAAGGCGTGGATCGTGAAGCGCCTCGAGAATACGTTCGTCATACCCTCGATCCCTGCGATGTCCCTGACTCTGGACTCGCAATGCTGACCTTTGGCACTCAAACAGGTCTGACGCGGACGCTGATGTGCTTGCTGATTTTGTGCTGGCCCTTTTGCATCACGACGATGGCAGCGAAGATGTGAAGTCAAAGTGCATGGCCGAGATGGGCAATTTCCTCACAGAAGGTAGGACATGCTCGTCGTGCGTCACTCTGATCATCGAGTTCGTACTAATTCCTTTCTACCGCAGATCCATCGTCCTTCGTCAATGACCTCTTCGAAATAATACAGTACAAATCCTACATCCCCGGCGCCGCCCCTCCACCGAAGGCAGCACCGACTGTCGCTCCTCCAGTTACCGTACCCGGCCTCGGAGACCCGAACACAGGTCACCCTGTCGTCCCCACTGGCCCTGGCGGTAGCAATGCACGCAAGCGTGGCTTTCAGGACCGGGGCGACTTCGATGCGCCGACCGGCCGAGAACAATTCCAAGGGGGCCGACAGTACAAACAACCGCGCCGCGGTGGAGGATATGGAGGGCGCAAGGGCTACGTCGACCCCGATAGGCCACAACCGATATCTCAAGATCAATATTCATTTCAAAATACTCCAGGTCAGCCTGCGCCGTCCTTCGGGCAGCCGGGCCAGGTGCCACAGATCCCGCCGTTCGACCCGAGCAACCCAATGGAGGCAATGAGGCAGCTTCAGCAGATCAGCCAGCAGATGGGTCTCTCCATGCCGCCCTTCGCCGACTACTCTCAACAACAGCCCGGCTTCCAGCAGAACGTATCGCCCCAACAGGGAAGAAAGGGACGGTGCTGGGACTTTGACAGGAAGGGATTTTGTCCCAGGGGGCTCAAGTGCAAATTTGACCACAGCACTGGGACTGAGTCTGTCGCATACAACCTACCTGCGCCACAACTTTCAGGGCACATCCCGCTACCCGGTGAGGGTTCGTCTCGATTTCCTTGTCCACCTACCAAGACCGAGGATCAAGTGTCTTCGCATGAAACCTTTGCAGCGCCATTTGATTTCAACCCTTTCTTCGAGTCCTTCAACTATTTCTTCAACTTGCCGAGTCTGACAGAACAAGCAGAGTATGACCCGAGTTCCGCAACGCTGTCGCAGCCTCCACAGATCCCCCAATTTCCGCCGCAGCAAGCTCCTTACCAGGGCAATGCACATCCTAACCAAAATAGAAATAATCGGCACGGTCAGCAACGGCGGAAGGCGGGCCAGGCTCGCGCGCCATTCTCCGCAGAAGGTCCAGTCCACGATAGGACCCAGACAAAGGTTGTGGTGGAGAGCATACCCGAGGAAAACTTTGAGGAGGATCAGGTACGAAACTTCTTCGCACAATTTGGCAATGTCGAAGAGGTCACGATGATGGGATACAAGCGACTGGCGATCGTTAAGTTCGACAACTGGGCGTCGGCCAACGCCGCGTACAAATCACCAAAGGTAATATTCGACAACAGATTCGTCAAGGTCTATTGGTACAAGGAAGAGAAGCACAGCGAAATCGCGAACGGAGGCAACGGCGCAAACGGCTTTAAGAACGCCCGCCCAGTGAACGGCGTCAAGCACGAGGAGTCCGCAGACGTAAAGATGGAAGAGATTGACATGGAGGAGTTCACGCGGAAGCAAGAGGAGGCGCAGAAGCTGCACGAGGAGAAGACGGCGAAGATCCGCGAGATCGAGAAGCAGCGCGAGGAGCTCGAGAAGAGGCAGAAGGAGCTGCAGGCGAAGCAGGCGGCCGAGAAACAACGGCTCATGGAGAAGCTGGCCGGCTCGCGGAAGGGCTCGACCGAGCCAGGCGGCGAGGCAGCAGCAGTACCCCCCGAGGGCAAAAGCGGCGGCGAGGCATCCAAGACCGAGGCGCTCAAGGCCACACTGGCCAAGCTGCGGGGCGAGGCGGCGGCGCTGGGGATCGACCCGAACGCTGCGCAGCAGCAGCAGCAGCAGGACGACGGTGGCGCGACGCCTTGGGCGCCGGGCTACGGCCGCGGCGGCAGGGGCGGGTACTACCGGGGCCGTGGCGGATATGTCCCGCGGGGATCATACCGTGGGCGCGGGGGAAGGGGTAACTTCCACGCTGCGTACGCCGCATTCTCCCTGGACAACCGGCCCAAGACGGTGGCCATTTCCGGGATCGACTTCTCGGCGCCCG
Organism: Diaporthe citriasiana; assembly: GCA_014872975.1. Lineage (NCBI taxonomy): Eukaryota > Fungi > Ascomycota > Sordariomycetes > Diaporthales > Diaporthaceae > Diaporthe > Diaporthe citriasiana. Next base: position 20,499 of record JADAZS010000118.1, on the reverse strand, counting down.
AGAAGGACGAGGCGCTGAGGAGGCATCTGTTTGTAAGTTTCCCCTGATCTCATCTCCCTTACTCCAACGTATATGTCCTCTGGATCCACCTCAGGGGGGCGGCGGCAGCAGTGGTTGCATTGGACTTTTTACCACCCGGAAAAGAAAAAGGTTGTAGAAGTGAAAACATCCCGAGACTAACCAACCGGTCCCACAGAGCTTCGGCGAGGGCGTCACCGAGATCCAGACCACTCCCGCCGTCACCCACCTCAGCTTCAGCGACCGCAAGCAGGCCGAGGCGTTCTACAACGGCGTCAGGAACGGCAGGATCCCCGGGGTCAACGATGACGACGGCGCTGCTGCGAACCCCGTCGTAGAGGTCTCATGGGTCGCGGGGCCCGCGGCCGCGCTGCCTGGGAGCACCACTTCTAGCGTAGGCAACCCTACCGGCGACTCAGCTATGGAGGACGCGACCGCTCACCACGACAACGGCGAGGATGGCAAGGACGTGGCGCTGGGCGAGGCGCATATCCTAGAGCAGCAGCAGCAGCAGCAGCAGCATCATGAACAGCAACAACAGCAACAACAGCAGCAGCAACAGCAGGAGTCTGGGGAGCCGAAGGAGGTTGACTACGACGTGGCTGGGGAGAACGAGTGGGACGAGTAGTCATTGCTGCCGTTCCGCCGTTCCCGTCGTACGCAATAGTTCGGGAAGGGAGAGGGGGGTGGGGTATAAAGTACCTAGGCACGCTTATTCTTACTCTTCTTAGGCATGGTTCTATGGCCCTTACCAAGGGACGGACTGATGGAAGGGTCGAACACACACACACACACACGTTTATATGTATGGATGAGATGGATAGATTAGTCAGGCGGGCAGGCAGGCCGTCTTCTTCTTGCTGTCCGGGACTGACTGAACCGGGCTGAAAGAGAGGGCCGGACCGGACCGGGCCACCCTTTGCATAGCATGGCATGATGAGCATCATTGGAGCCGGCGTAAATATTGATCATCAAACCTGGTTAAGGTCCTGGGAAAGTGCAAGTGGGCGGTTGGTTGGTTGCATTGCCTATTGCGGGTTTCATATGTGGTCCCTACCTTTGTAGAGTACGGTTGTCTGTCTGTCTTTCTCGTGTGGAGGGAAGAAAGCGGGCTGGATGGGTGCTACGCACATGCAGGGTTTAGTCACCGAAACCATCGCGGCGATACGAGAAGGGTTTAACGATTCGAGTACTTTGTGAGTTCTATGCCAAGTCATCGCGATCCCTGGTAGACGGGCGGGTCAAGCCAGACATCCTCTCTCGCTTTCTCCCTCGGGCCCTACTGTCCTCCCCTTCCCCTGATGAAGCCCCCCCCCCCTTCCGCTCTCGTCAACCTTGTTCTACCGCTATATTCCTCCTCTTCTCCCCTCTTCTCCCCTTATCTTCGCCTGTGTCCCCTATGACCGCGGGACGCCATCTCTGTTGAAACGAGATTGACTCTCGCCATGGAGAAAAGAAAAAAGCTTCTTTGAAATGTTGAACTCCGATGCACCGTGATTTGTTTCGTTTGGGCCCGGGCGTTCCGGCCCACGTTGCCTTTTTGCCATTGCCCTGCCATTGCCTGCCCTGGGGTATCTATCGTTGAGAATGAATATATGTGCAGAATTGAAGGAATTCCCGGCCCCCGCCCCTGGTAATCATGCCAGTTAGGGACAGGCTTCGATCCCTTCCATGCTTTCGCCTCGATTCGCTTCGAGGCACTCGTCTCTTCGCCTCCTCTTTGTCCATCTCTCAACTCCTTTTTTGTTGAAAAACACATGACCACACCCTGCACTTTTTGCTTTGCGCCGCTTGCTGCTGAAATGTTGAAAAATGTTGAATAAGCAAGAAACGCCGGCTGTTCCCCAAATGTCATGCAACCCAGATCGTTAAGGAAATGGTGCTTTGTGTAAATGTGTCGAGTGCTGCATCACATGCACACTGTGACCGCACCGTAGTATATACTGCAGTGCTGAGCGATTAGGTTCCGTCGTGTTAAATTCAGGTCGCATCATTCATCAGTTGATTAGTTGCCGTTGAGTCATTGTTGAAGCCTCTTTAAAAGGTGGGATGGATGTGTGTAGAAGTTGCGATGCCGTTGATATTAGTTTGCCGTGGGCCCATCGGATTGTACCTCGACATCGAGATCCTTGACCTGCAGTCCGCTCATGACTTCGAAGATAGTGCGTGGCTGGTGGAAGTCGTTGTTTACTGGTGATAACGTTAGGCTCGGGCCTCAGAGAAAGAGCATTTACATGAGCAGTAACTTACCAATGTTGACAAGGTACCAATCCCTCATCATGCGGTCCAACAGGATTCGGCTAGGGCTGCCTGCCTCGAAGCAGTTGGCCCAGTCGGTGCCGAGCCGGAACGCCTCGTCCTTCCACGCGAGGAAGCTGATCGACTCGACAATGGTTGGCTGCACGATCTCCTTGCCGGGGAAGACACCCCATGTGACCGCGTTGGGACCTTCTGATGGGGTGTTGGTGGCTAGGTTGCCTGCCTTGGTCACGGCGTAGTACGTCAAGTCCGGGTGCTTCTCGATGCGGGAGATGAGCTCAGGGTATATGTCGGGAGAGACGAGCAGTTCAAGGTATGCCTTCTGGTAGACGAATCCGTTCGCCGGGCCCCATCCGTGCACTGGATGAGAAGACTTCACGCCATTGACGGCAGGCTGTGAGTTGATGGTGACAAGCCCTCGCTTGTTGAGCTCGATGAGGTCGTCCTTAATGGAGTCTGCTTCACTGGTGAGGGGAGACTCGCTCCAGGGAAGCTGGTCCAGCTCGTTGTTGAGGTACTTGAGGAAAATGGCGGCCACATCCTTGACAGATTTGGGCTCTCCCCACTTCTTGCGATTCTCTTCATTCGTCCCTGTCAAGCCAATACCATATGCATCCAATTCGCCAAAGGCAGGGGACCGGGAATCCCCCCAGCGCCCGTTGGGAAATTCGTCCCAGTCCATTGTCCTTGAAATGTACGACTTGTTCCTGTTGCGCCAGAAAATGGGCCGGACGTCCTCGTCTCGTCGCCCAAGGGCGAGGGATTGCTTCCAAGGCAAGGCCTGCTTGACAGGGCTGCGTTCAGAAGGCATCCAGTCCAGCTCCTCTAGGACCATGCGGGTGGCCTGGGCCAGGTTCATGGTGTAGAAGTGCAGGTGAGGAATGCCTGCCGCCAGGATCTTGCGGCACATGTTAGCGACGAGGGTCTTGCCGATTTCTCGAGCGGCCGCATCGTCGTTCTTGACAGGTTCCAAGGCATCCATGAACTCCTGGGGCACCTTGCATTTCATGTGATTGCATCTCCTGAGGAAACTCGAGTATGTTGCGATGGGCATGATGCCTGGAATGATGGGAATGGTGATGCCACGGCCTCGGACCTTATCAACCCAGCGGAGGAAGTTGTCGACGTCGTAGAACATCTGGGTGACGATGAAGGTGGCGCCAGCGTCCACCTTTTCCTTCAAGTGGTCCAGTAGTTGCTCCTCGTCCTTGTTGTCGTCGCAACCCTCGGGATACCCGGCAACACCAATATCGAAGTGATCGTGGTAAGTCTTGCGTATGTGGACGACCAGATCCTTCGCATACCTAAAACCGTCGTCGGCAGCCTCCCACTTCTCCTTGTCCCTCGGAGGGTCTCCTCTAAGAGCCAATATGTTGGTGCACCCGGCCTTGTATGCTTTGCGCAGAGCGTCGTTGATCTTCTCGAGTCCCATATCGGTGCAGGTGAGGTGCATGCAGGTCTCCAGACCGAAGTAGGCCTGTGCCTGGCTGACCATCTCGCAGGTCAGCTCGGCTATGCGGCCGCCGGCGCCCCAGGTGATGTCGATAAACTTTGGGCCGAAGTGGTACATGCGCTCCATGCGGTCGTAGAGGTTTTGTACACCGGTCAGCGTTTTTGGCGGGAAGTATTCGAACGAGAAAGACGGGGCAGCCGTCTTCTCGGCATCAGCGACCATCTCCTTGATATGCATCGTGCGGGCGGGGACGACAGTGTCGTCTAGTCAGAGGTGTGTGGCTCAGAGAAGGTTGAGGAGGGCTCGAGGGGTACTCGGAATCGTCTGGGGGGTCTGGTATATCAGCGAAAATGTCAGAGAAGTGGCCGCCGAGGAGTTTCCAGACAAGCAAGCCGCTTGGGAATATGACAGCCTTGGACAGCCAAGAGCCAGTAGCAAAGGAAGTGGGCATTGCAAGTCTCGTGTTCTCGGGTCTATGCGTGTATCCGTGGGAGAGAGCAAAACAAGGGAGACAATAAATCAGGACAGAGAGCAGCTGGGCAGAATGGACTGCGGGTAGAGACTGCCGGTAGAGCAGACCGGTGGTGGGACAAGGGACGTTTTCTGAAGGTTAGGCAGGGGGTGGCTTACCGTTACAATCTGGAAGAGATTGTATGGATCATCAGCACTTCTCCGTAAGGAAGAGTCCTGGATTACACCATTGACCACTTGGAGAGTAAGACAAGGGAGAGGGAAGCAAGGTAGAGGGAGAGGGGAGGAGAAAGAAAGGTGCAGGAGGAAGAGGAGGTGGTGTTAGTTGGTGGAGGTGGGTGGAGGTGGGATCGAGCAGTTGGGACGGGACGGGGAACGGGATACGGAAGGTGGTGAGGATTTCAGCAAGCAAAGCTTACCGTCAGCCGTCCCGTCAGTCCATCGGTCCGCTGTCTCATCGGTGGCCGAGTCGGAGCCCAGTGCAGCAGCACCCCAGCAGTCCTCGCCCAGAGCCCGTCCTTCTCTCTTTCGATGGCCCTCGATTGGCTCGAGCGTGCGCATTGTTACTGCACCCCACCTTCGCCTTGCTCATCCGCGCAGCCACGGCCTTGTCTACGGTGTGATCGGGTCCTGTTTACCTGCAGCATCCCACGCTTGATGATTGATTTACTGCTACTCTGGGATGTTTCAAGGCAGAGAGCCTGGGGTTGTCCTCTGATGTGCGTGCACACACATGTACACTAGCATGCTTCTACACTGAACAGGGGCTATGCATGCTGCAGAAGATGGCGGGGTTTGACTCCATGTCGAGGCCATTTGACGCTGCTCATTCTTCAGCCAGTCAGTCCCTGAAATGAATTCGTGCAGCATGCAGCAGTGTATTGTACTGCAGTGCTGCAATGCTAGCATTATTACTCGAATGCATGACCGACAAGTCTGACAAAAAGCCCCACGATACTCCAGATAACCTTCTCCGGCCTCGCTTCTGCTTGGGTTTTGACTTTGTTTGGCGGGGTCGAAACCGAGTAATCCGAAGACCAGGCTGCCCCTCTCTATGACGATTCTGCCGCCCGGGGTTCGCCCAGGGTCCAGCCGACGACTGCCTCACGCTGCTGACAGCTGCCGGTCACCCGTCTGACTTTCTGACACCTGTCAGCTCGTTCAAGTCAGCAACCTTGCTCGTCCTTGGCGACATCACCCACTGCTCGCACTCGGGACAATAGATACGGCCTCATCCACAACCATCGCATTGACGAGGACAATTCCCCGGATGACGAACGAACCCGTCGCTATATTTGCCTAACCAGAGCCCACTTTCCAACAATTCATGCCACCTCCACATCTTGCTTCTCCCAAGAGACGAAGCCCGACTCGCCATCCAGCCCAAGCTCATCAGTCGCCGCCAAGAGCGTTGGTCCATACTGTGTCTACTTCCCGCCTCTCGGCGTCCGGGACTCTTCTTGATTACGCGAAATGCCAGTCAAGTCTTCTGACAAGCACTAGTCATTCGCTGTTGCCATCTTCTCCTTACTCCTACTCCGTATCCCCACCCACCGCTTCGGAGCTGCGGCTCAAGAAAGTTCTAGATGGCCGCTCATCACGCGAGCCTTGATGTGCATACTAGCGTAAACACAGTAGGGTCGGCTGTGCATCATGTATGGAGTAGGTAGATGTACAGAGCCCCACGACGGGATTCGCAATGCTGTGGACCAGCATCCACCAACATACCAATACCAGACCTCGTCGTCAGCGAGTCTCCTCATTCAGGTGAGAGAAGCCCCTGTGAGATTAATGATCATGGAAAGCATCCCATTTGCAAGGGGCTCCCAGTGTCCCACACGTGCCCACGTGTATCCTGGTAACGCGCACCGAGATCCTGGCAACCTACAACCCCGGGCCGGACACGTTTACTCCCGGGTTCGTACCGCCGCCATTTTATTTTTGATATTTCGTTGGGAGTGAGTGTCAGGATTTGTTCCAACACGCCGGTACTCCCGAATGATAGGATGAACGCTCTGCCTCGCAACGTTCCTGTCCTACCGACGTCTCAACCTGTCGGCCTCCAAAGCTCTTTCTGCTGCTTCGACCTGAAACCACCACATCCGGTTTTCACGAGCCCACCATTGCTCTTATTTTCTGCCAAGGCGGTACTGGAGAAGGATGCGAGCAACAGACCAGTGTTGGAAGTTGTCGGGACTCCCAGGTCCACAAGTGTGGTCCTGGAATAGCCTCCATGGGGTATGACTCGTGCCTTTGCTCAAGCGACATGATCGCCTCAACCGGCCCCGTTCCTTTACTGTTGTTGTCCTCACATTGTGAAACAAATGGGATGCTTGATTCAATATTCCAGCTGAAAAATTGCGGAAGCGACCCTCGCCAGTCAAGCCGTGATGGAGAAGTTGGGACGACAGTCGAAATCTCCGTCCTATTCCATCTGGGGTAAGAATCTAACCTCTTCTACATATCGATTTCCATCACGCGAATCTTGACCCTTGGCTTGGTTCTAAACCACACACGTTCGTTACCACAACCACTCTTCACTTCTCAAGGTCGACGCAGGGCGTTGGCGCCCCCAGATCACTCGCTATGGATCGACCGGCTCGATTTAACAGTGGGGGCAGTTGGGTTCACGACGGTTCGGCATCAACATCGCATCGGAGCTCGGACAGGGTCGGGACCAGGTCATCCAAGGCCCCGATGATCCCGCCTTTCGAGACGATTCAACTCGATGACATGAATGACCGGGTCAGGATGTCCCAGAACAGGATGTCCCAGAACTATGAATCCAGGCAAGCACCAATACGGAAGTCCACCGTGGAGTTCGCGGATTGGTCCAACAACACACGCTCCTTCAACTCCCGGGGATACTTCCCGACGCGAACCAGTACAGTCGACTCAATGGATTGGACTGAGAGAAAGAACGGCGAGGACCTCGCGGACTGGCGCCAAAGAACAACAACAATGGGCGATACCCCCAAGGAATGGCCGACTGTCACTGTCGAGAAGGTCCCAAGCCCCAGCTACGACGATCTCCCGACGAGAGAGCCGGAACCACAGTTCAACCAGAACTTTCTCCACCCGCCTACGCCCTCACGAGAGAGCATTCTGGGCGCATTTTCGGCTGATGGCCGCGACAACGATGACACTACCTCGTTACGATCCCGCCGGCTGAGTGTCAACATGGACCAAAGCAGCCGCTTCGGTTGGTGGACATTATGTATTTTGCTGTTGGCAGTGATCATGGTGATCCTGGCTGGTTTGTACTCGACCGGTTCGGCCACGCTTCTGATGAAGGACAAATTCTTCACAACGTCTTCCGCCAATGCCATTTTGATTCTCAGAATCCTCACTGAGGCCTGCGCTCTCATGATGGCTGCGCTTGTCGTGGTGGTGGTCGAGGATCTGCAGTGGGCCCTGGCATCGCGCCCAGAAGGAGTCAGCCTATTGCACTTCGTTGGCATGGACTCGGGCACTGGTGTCTGGGGCCTGTTGCGTCTGCTGGCTACGGCTGACTGGAAGGAAAAATACTCCAGTCTCTTCCGTCTCATCGTCATCTGCACCATTCCCCTGCCCGGTATTATCCTGATGGGCGACATCGCCATCGAGCTTGTCTTCTTCCCGCAGGAGACCTATCCTATTTCCGCCGGCATTGGCGAATTCAACGCCTCTTATATTAGTCAGATCGACTCCGTCTCGTCCACAGCTTTACTCGTGCAGATGGGCACTCCGGCATGGTCGGACCGAGACTCATTCAGCATGGATTCTCTTGGCCCTGGAGAGGGCCTCTGCACAGTCTCAGCCACCGACCGCAGCTGGGCGCCCTGTGCCGAATCACACCTGTTAACCGGCGGCATTGTCAGCATCTCGCCGCAAAATGATGACCTCGCCAAGTTCCCGGATTCGACAGCCTACCTGGTACCCAAGACTCGCGTTTTGCATCTTGAGTATGGCTCGGTACACGATGTTCAGGGCCTATATAACAATGGCAACTGCTACCTGATCGGTACAGCGGCAGCGGCTTCGTACTGGTGTGCTGCTATGGGGACGGACAAGGAGCTACAATTTGGTAAGCACAATTGCCACCAGCCTGCACTCGGTTGCTATGGGCATCCAGTAACATTCCAGAATCAGGTTCCTCGTACTGCCCACTCGCCGTACAAGCCAAGGCAAAATGCCTGGAGGATACTACGTGGTGGAGCCCACTCGTGATGTCGTCATCTCTCATCGTCTACGATCGCTACGGCACAATAAACTACGACCGAGGCAACTTCTCCATCCTGTCCGTCACGGACTTGACCCCTCCAGTCCAGAAAATCGTCAAGCTCGAGGACTACATGCTAGCACTGTCCGCGGTCGTCCCAGGCTTCAGCCCCTCTAAGCCCACAAACAGCAGCAGCATCCCGAACTCCAAGTCCACCATGAAGGGCGACAACTCAGCCCTCGCCGTCTACGCCGTCACCGCGCTGCCCATCAACGACAACGAGGTGGCCAAGAAGCTAAGCCTCAATGCCATCCGCAAGGCCATGAGCGTGCCCTTCAACTACTTCCACGCCAACTACTTCTCCAAGCCGTCCATCTTCGAGCTCGACACGCCGCGCAAGGGGCTCAGCGAGGACATGTACACGACCATGTCCATCGCCATAATGAGCCACCAGGTCATAGCGGGCCCGACCTCGCGCTGGCTCTTCGGCCTCATCTCGGGCGTGCTGCTCGCCCTCTGCGCCGCAATGATCATCGCCACCGCCCGCATCTGCAAGCGGAGGCCCCAGCGCTGCGGGTACCCGACCCTCGACTTCGCCGCCGTCTGCGCTGTCAAGGGCGGCATCCCCCGGCCCCCAAGCAACGAGGAGGAGAGGGGCCCCGGGGGCCAACACGGACTGCACCGGAGCCTGACACAGCTCGGCCAGCAGCCTGCTGCCTTCCAGGTCGCTAGTAAGATCAAGGGGGAGAGGGTCGTGCTTGGGCTGTAGAGAGGAGCTCGCTGATACGGGCCGCGAGGGGGCCGCGGAGGCTTTTACTTCTTTTCCAAACACTAATTTTATTTGTACATACTTTTTGTTTTAACGTGTAAAACGATAGATAAATGCATAAGCCTTGGAATCGGATAGAAATGACTGCATCATGGGAGCGATGTATAACATTTTTGATAAAAATATTTGAATCGCATAAACAGCGAATTTGGAAAATGCAACGTTTTCAAAGAGACTGGACGGCGTGCAAGGTCATGTGTCATAGGTAGGAAAAGTGTGACAATGATAGGCACGAAGCTATGTTCCTGAGAAGGTTCAGCAAGTAAGAGGAAGATGTCGAGATGACCAGACAAGACGAGAAGGGGGAAAAGTAAAACTCCAAGTTGCCCTGTGAAACAAACTAGTCAAAGTGGCTGTTCACAACATGACCTATCTGATCTTTGAGTGTGGCGAGTAGTTCCGAACAGAACTTCTCGGAAGAAATTTTCACAGAGATGGGAAACCATGACAGAACCAAGAAAGCAATAATTCAAAGTGCATCCCCCATACACACAATGTCAAAGAATCAACGGACAAGATTAAAATGGGGCTATGATATGCTAAACACCATTTTCCCATGCTATGTGAGTATCGCATGCTATGCTAAGTCAGCGGTGATTCCCCCCTCCCAAACTCCCAAAGAAAAGATTTAAGTCAAAGAAAATATTGTAACTCCCCACGGTATTCCATGTTCCGCACCTGAACCAATTTCCACATTACACCCAACCTTATTAGCAGTCACTCCCCCACGATCACGAGCTCCCAAGAATCCTACTATAAGCGTCCTCGACCTCCCCAGCGAGCTCCAGCAGGCTCACAATAACAATCTGGTGCGTCAGATTGGGCAGTCGGTCGCGGTGCAGGCCGATCCACTCGAGCGGCGGCGTCGCCTCGCCCATGTCGCGCAGCTGCGGGGTCTCGATGACGGGCGGCTCGAGCGGGCTGTACTCGTACTTCGACTGCGGCAGGTCCACCTCGGCCGTGATCTTGCCCTGCTGCGCCGTCGTCGTCGTCTTCTTCTTGCCCGGGTCCCCACCGCCGTCGCCGACACCGTTGTCCTTCTTCTGCGCTGCCCCTTCCCCTTGCTGCTGATGCTGTGGCGTCGCCGGCTGGGGAGGAGGCTGCTTCTGCGGCTCGGGGAGCACGCCCGTGACCTTGATGGCGGACGGGAGGACGACCTCGCGGCCGTAGGCCTGGGCGAGGGTCTTTGTGTGGTTGGCCCACATGCCGCGGATGTACGAGATGCGGCTGTAGTTCCACCCGACCTCGACCTTGCCCTCGAACGCGCTCTTGAAGATGTAGTCGATCTTCCTCGACTGCGGGCTCTGCCACGTCTCCATCATCGCCTCCACCTTGGGCACCTTCAGTATCGTCCCGCCCCGCGACCCCGTCGCCGACGCCGTCACGTCCTCCACCGTCAGCTCGCTCAGCGCCTTGGGCGCCTCCATCGTCCGCACCCCCGCGAGCCCGATCCGCAGCTGCCCGAGCGTCACCCCCAGGTTGCTGTGCACCCGCCGGTTGGTCATCGACGCGGCGAAGCGGGCCTGCGCGTTGAGCGCCTCCATCTTGAAGACCTGGTGGTCGGAGAAGGTGGCAGGGAAGATGCCGAGGTTGAGCGCCTTGAGCGTCACCACGACGTCGGTGTCGAGTGAGATGGGCGCTTTCGCCAGGGCGTCATCGACCTGAGCTTTCGAGATGGACGGCCTCTGGACTGTCGCGGTGCTCGAGGCTATTGAGCCTCTCTTCATGAACTTCTCGATCTCCTTTAGTGATGTCTGGAAGCTGGCTTTGCGCTCTGCCACGAGTTTTGTAAACGCCTGGTACAGAGCGACCCCTTGCGCGGCAGACGTTGTGGTTCCGAAAATCTGTACCGCCTCTCCGTCGAAAGTGGCCACAAGCCGGTCACCGCTGCCCTCCTGTGCTCTTCTGACGTTGTACATGAGGAACTTCATCGATGTGATATCGGCGACGAGGAAGGCCTGGTAGTCAAATGCTGCCTTGATCCGGAACTGACTGAACGTGACCGAGGCTTGGATCATGGGCGTTTCATTGAGGGCTTGCTCCCTCTGCGGCCATTGGATCGCGGTCCGTAGTTTGAATTCCCGCATCGCCACGAAACCACTCATACGACCCTGGCTGTCAACGCCGATTCTTTCAAAGCCTAGGCAGAGATTTTGCTCCCAGTCTGAGGATTTCTTGGATGAGACCCAGAACTCGTTGATGGCAAACTTCGACTTCCCTATAGCTTGGCCGAGATCGACATTGATCACGAGAGCCGACATAGATATGGTAGCAGTCCACGGGAAAGCCGCTGTTGCAGCCACCTGCTGGTATCTCTGCACCAGATGCCCTTGCGGTCCTTGGGACGTCTCCGTCTGAAGCTTAGCCATTGGATTAGTCGAAGTCTGGCGGACGTCGCGGGGTATCCAGATCTCCCTGAAAAGCAGGAAGTCCTGAAGCTGCTTTGCGTTGATTGAAACCTCCATGGGACTAAACTTGAGTATGGCTGACACACCACTGGTGCCGCTGACGTGCTTGCTGTTCATCAGAGACAACACTATCGAGTCCACGTTGAATTGACCTGTTTCTTCTCGAGAGTACACGTGGCGAACAGAGGCGTGAAGGTTGGCTATCGCTCCCGACATGGCAAAGAAGTTCCCTTGATCAGCAGACGCGACAGTATTAACCGTGAAGTACATGTCGTCAAACGCTGCCGACGCCGCCACGCGTGCGATGGGTTGACAGCTCAGCGTGAACTCCTGCCTGCAGATACGCAGACCCAGATTCAGTTTGAGTCGGCCGATGACGGCGCTCGGATCTAGTAAGTAGTCCTCCTGGGCAGCCTTGGTCTTAGCAAGAGCTTGCTGCGGCTCCACGTCCTTGGCCGACTCGTTCGCGAGGACCTCCTTGATGCTCGACGTCATATCTAGCACCAGGGGGACGAATGATGGGTACAGCGTATTGCTCGAGGCGTCGATCTTGATTTCGCCGTACAGAGAGGGATCCTCGTTACCGGGGTCCCTATACTCAACCTTGAATGCGACGCCCGGGGACTTCATCACTGTGCTGCTGCCAGTGTCATCGGCAGTGAATTGCCCATATTTCCCAGCAAGGCCAGCGCGCGTCGCCCTCGATGAGCGGAAGTTGTCGTCGACTTCCTTCTTCGCGGCCAAGTAGACGACAGCTCCGGCAAAGTCCGCGTCGACAAGGAACGATTCCATCCTCTTGTTTCCAAACAAAGCTTTCCTTGGTTCCGCTGGCTTTTCTGCTGATGCCGCTGGCTGATTAGGTCTCCTGGTCGGGTTCCAGTGCTCCGATGCCTTCCGCACATTTTTGACGGACAAATTGATGGAGTCAGCCACATTAGACACAGGGATGACAAAGCCAGATGTGAGACGTAGGTTAAGAGACTTGCCAACAGCCTGAAAAGCCATGCGGCGAGTGTTCGACGTGGATACATAAGCCACATTGAAGACCACCTCTGGCATCAGAGCTGAGTTAGCAGACCGCAGTCTCTTGTCCTGGCCGATTGGAACCGTCTGCACCTGGAAGTTCTCGATTGTGAGTCTGGCAGAATTCCTTGTGCGGGTGCCCAGCTCAATCTTGTCCCACGTGAAAACCAGGTCCTCCTTGCCCTCCACAGGTTCCTCACTACCGGTCAGGACGAGCCAGCAGATTTGCATCTTCCGAATCTCAAAGTTGTACCTGATTGTGGAGAGGAAGGAGTCGAGGAAGTCTGCTTCATCCTGTCCTTCCTCGTCGTTGATGGTGATCTTGGGTTTGGTCTGCCTCAGCTTGCGCAACAGTTCGAGCTCGCGGGATGTGTCAAGGTCCTTGATCTTGTCACCCATGTACCCGAGGACGTCGACAGCTGTAGAGATGGTCTCTGGTGAGAGAATCACATCAAAGCCATCGGTGGCAACGTTGAAATGCCTCTGCTCAGACCCATCTTCTGCCGCCGTAGAAGTCGCCGTGATAAGCGCTCCAAAGGCCAACCGGCCGCAGGGTTGAACGTCGTCCTCTGTGCCCCTGGCTATCTCCATTTCTATCTGCCGCAGGTTTACGTGGACCTCTGGGAAGTCCAGAATCGGTCTATGAGCCTCCGGGCGATTGTCAACCCGCACATGCACGCCACCCAGGCGGAACAGAATGTGGGCCAATGGCTCCGTATCTGATTTCAAAGGTGAGTTTCCAAAGATCTCGAGACCTTCACAGGTGAGATGGGCGCCATACACCAAGGGTTTCTTGGGCTCGTCTGCCGGCATTTGTTCTCGCGGCGGAGAAGGTGATCGCCGCCGCGTGTCGAAGGTCTCGCGTAAATGTCCTTGAATAAGCTGCACCTGTTCTTGGATGTCATTGACCGAACTTGATATTTCAGGTCGATTCAGGGCGCTGAGCAAGCTGTAGACAGCAGAAGCGTCCAGTTGGATGAGTTCGATAGACGCAAATGTCTCGATGTTGGTCTCGACCTCGCCCATCAGAGCTTTTACCCTTCCGTTTGTCGGGGGTATTTGAAGAAGTGATAGAGACCGCGGCTTGTTGTTGACTCTGATTTGAATCTCGTGAGAATTCTCCTTGACATCAAAATCGAAGATGATCTCCTTGCCAAAGTTGGCCGCCATTGCAGCACGAGCGACGACGCCTGACACACGATACGTCAAGGACTGCAGCAGAGGAACGCTGATGTAGTACTCGTCCAGGAACATGGCAAGATTCACTCTAAAGGAAGACAGCCTGTCCTTGATCTTTGCTTGCGGTTGCTGGGACTTTGGTGACGACGAAGATGGCAAATGGCTTTTCAGACGATAGAGTTGCGCAGCTTCATCCTTGATCAAGAGATCAAGAACTTCCAGCAGGCCGATTGGGTCTTGCTGGACCGCGAATGAAAGCTTTTTGCTACTGGCTGAGGCCTTGATGACGTGGGAGTCAGTAGTCTCTGTAGCCTGTAACGTGTGAGAGACGATCACAGCCGGATCAAGCAGCTGAAAGACACCGATGACTTGGGTGTGGCTACGCAGGCGCGATGTGAAGGCTTCACAGCTGAGGACAAAGTCTGTGTCGGTGACATCTTTCGAATCATGCCTAACAAGCAGGGACCCCTTCATACCATCGGCAAGAGATACGGAGTTGAGGTTGATGGCGTCGAATGCCATCTCGCCGCGGCCGATGGACAGAACAATATGAAGACGCTTGCTAGCCGACTTGGCGGGAGGCTCGACGCTGTCTTCGGCTCGAGCTTCTTTTTGACTTTGCAGTCTGGTGAAAAGTCTGAGAACGTCCTCTGCGAGCTCGCACAGATCCCAGTTCAGTCGTATCGCTGCTTCGCCACAGTAGAGATTGAGCATTGTGAGAGAAGCAGCTTCACCGCCGGATTCTGGACTGGTGTCTGAGCCTGAGACGTTCCTGTCCTGGAACCTGGCAGTAACATCGGTGAGGACGATCTCGTTCTGCTTTGGACCCGGATCAAGTACAAATTGCGTGTCGCGAAGACGCATAACAGCAAGAAATGCCAAATCCCGGCTGGCCGATGCTGGCTTTTCGCTGACATCCTTGCCGAAGACGTTCTCTATGAGCTCCGAATGGTTGACGTTGCTTAGATCCCAATTCCTCCAACGTCCGAAGGCATGTACAACTTGTTGCCGAGCATCAGCAGGGAACTCAAATTCAGATCCCATGCAATCCAGCTTCAGGCGCTCCTTGCTGTTTTGATTTAGCGTGGTCCACATCTGTCGCAGCCGGGCGACGAGTTTCCACGAGTCGAAAGTCCGCAGGTGTTGCTTAGCAGATCGCAACACAGCTGATGGACGGATCAAGAATATAGGATCAATGGAATCATGCCCTTCACTTACAAGCTTATAGGTCAGGTACCTAATAAGCCTGCTTTCGCGAGCCAGCGTTGGCGTGAACACTTTCTCCAGTTCAGTCGCCAGTGCAGTCGTTCGGTGAGTGAGTGATGCGAGATATTCGATCTTTTCTGACGAGATGCTGCTCGTTATGCTTCCAACTTCTCCATCGAGATAGGTCACGTCTTTGGTTCCCATGGAGATCATGACATTCTCGACCTGTGCCTTGACTGCTGCATGCGTGTCAAGGTGCAAGGCGAGATGCTCAGCTGCTGATAGCTCAAGGACACCAAGCCTGACATGGAACGAGCTCTTTTCCTGGACAGTGGTCAAGTCGAAAGGATCATCCCATGAGCTCTGAGTCCGTGTAGTGAGCACGAGGTCGCTCACATGGGCATCATACTGGTCCTGCTCCTCTTGAGGCGGTTCCGATGAGTCCAGCTCGGACGCGTTGACGAATCTGAGATTTGCTTTCGGTATTCTCAGCATTAGATCACTAACTTTCCCTCGCATCTTCTTTTTGCTTTGTTTGGAGAAAATGTCACCCATTGAATCGACTTGTAAGGAATCGAGTATGTCCTCCGGATCTGAAGGCTGAAGCGCAGATATAAGCGATGATATGTTCTTGACAGCGACCGGGTTCAGGAAAGCCGTGAGTCCCACAGGTAGTTCTACCATTACACTGGAGTAGGCGCTGTCCTCTTTCATATTATTTGGGTCAACATCCTCCAGGTCGAAGGCTGTGGCTGAGCCAGCAGCTTCGTCATCTGTTTCAATGCTGGGCTCGAGAGTCTCCGTGATGTCTGGCTGAACTGTCTCGAGAGGGAAGTATGGCGCAAAATATTGACTAGAGAACGCCACCGTGTTGTGCACCTGGTCCCTTCTGTCTGTAACTTCAGCGTATGCACTGTAAAATGCTGAGTGGCGACCGGTGGATGCCGACGGATCTCTGCGGTGTAGACTCTGCTGCCCAATTGCCGTCAGAGGCCTGAGTCCCTCCGGCAACCTAGAGTGGCGCGAAGACTGCCGGGAGCTCAAGGGCCGTTTGATGCTGCTTTGACTCGAACTTGACACGCTCAGGAAGGATGATTTGTGCTTGAGGCTGCTGAACTGTTGCGATGCGCCGCTGGACACCAGAGATACTTTATCATATGGCACATCCTCCTCGGCCGCGGGCTGCGGTACTGGTGGCACAGACTGAGCTACAGGGTCAATCGGTTCTGGAGTGAAACCGCCGAGAAGACCCGGCAGGAGGAGGAAGGGGGTCCGAAGACTCCTCTGGTCTTCACGTCTAATCAACTCTTGCTGAAGCCTGCGCTCATTGGAGAAGTCGGACTTCCGCGCTACGGTCGCCAGATGGACGCTCGTTCGGACCAGGAGGTTTGTCTCGACTGTATCATAAGACCTCGTTCTTTGCCTGGACGCAGACTCGGCGTTCACACACGATAGCTGTATGTCCGGTATCTTGATATTGGCTCGCTTCGAGTAGTGCGATCTCGCCCAGTCATTAAAGTTGACATCAATCGAGCCGGTCGAAAAGAGGAAGGCGGCTTCCTCAACGTGAAGCCACAGTCGGACAGATAGCACCGCAACGCGCAGAAACGTTACATCGTACAGTATAACTGATGAGCTAGGGACCAGTGCGTTCTCGTCGTCGTCAAAGCTGAGCCCGAAAGCCTTCCCTCCTCTCATAAGGGCAGTGAGGAAATCAGCCGTGCACTCTCCGGTAACAGCGCCAATGCCTAGGTCCCAGTTGCAGAGATACGTCGGCTCTGTCGGTGGCAATCCAAAGACACGGTGTCCATAGACATTGATGCCATCAATGAACAGCTGAGGGGTGGTCGTCGCACTGAGAGGGGTCTCCTGGCCGCTTTCACCGTGTCCCAAAGATAAGTGGAGTGGGCTGATAATCAAGTCCAAATCCATGTAGTAATTCGTGAATCGCAGGTCTGCTGAGAGATGCGGCCCATCAATCTGTACATTGTTGTCCGAGGAGTACAGGTTGGCGGGCAAAAATATCTTGGGGTCATCAAGCCTGACACTCAACATCACATCCATGTCATTGGACTTCTTGAACGGCGGCTTCGGGAGCTCTGCGTCAGGGTTCTTCTCTTTCACATCAAGTATCTCTTGATATTCCTCCAAAGTCTTGAAATGCATGTCGTCACCGAAATAGTTGTCCTTCAGTTTCATGACATACCTGATGACAAAACCATAGAGATGGACAACAGGAGACTGTCCATTCACGCTAACAACGAGCGTGTCTGTCAATGCTGGGGAAGTTCCGGCGTTGTAATGGTACTGGCCATCAACAACCAGGTTTTCCAAATGGCCGAGGTCCATGGATTTGACAAAGCTTGCTTGCGTATTCCACGGCGGAACGTGCAAGCTGATGGACGCCTCGTCGGCGCGGACATCGAAGGGAATCATGCTTCTAGGACGACGGAATTTGTCCAGCGAGATGCACGTACTTGACTCGAGAAGTGGGCTTGTGACAATGATGTATGCATTGTCTTCGGGGTCTGTCGGCTTGTTGATGATGTTGCCGTCATTCACGTTGAGGTAGAGCTTAACATTCGAAAAATGGAGGTCGAGGAAGTATTTGAAAGGTGTGAAGACGAGGTATTCGGCAGGCGGTCCGCTTGACCAGTCATTCACAAGATCGGTTAGAAGAAAGATGTGGTCTCTGAGGATGAACAGTTCTAGTGCGTCGGTTGCGATATCAAACCGCCATTGACGAAGCGCATTCCACTTGAGGGGCGTGGAGAGGTCACAGGAGATGCGCTGCTTGCCGGACCGCCAAAGCAGTTCGTGGTTGATGCTGCTTGTAATCTCGGTCTTTGGGAAGTCTAGATCGAGAGAGCTGGAGAACCCATGAGAACTCGCGACCATGTCCATTGAGTACGACACTGTGGCATTGGCTGCGATCTTAACATCAAGCCATCCATATTGACGCTCGAAACCACCGGTGGCACCCTGGTCGTTCTGCTTGAGCCGATTCCTCGTGCTGCGTTTGTCGCGGTCCTTGTCGGTCCTTATGGGAGGTTCCTGGCCTCTGAACCTCCAATTCTTCGACTCCTCCCGGATTGGTACTCGGAGGGTCACGTCGTCGTCGAGTTCAACATACAATTTGAACTGAGTGGGTACTCTGCTAGCTCCTATCGGAAGCTTCTCAGCCGGCTTGGAGTCTTTGCAAATTCCCGGAAAAAACACGCGTTGCAGCTCCGCCCGGTGACGATCCGCCCATGGCCCGTAATTAACGAAGCCGCCTTTGATTGACAAGTTAATGCCCCAGGCAGGTGGATCATCACCATTGATGTTTTCACCGTCTTCGGATCGTGTGGCCTTCTCAACGGTGCCGGGTCGCCGAGGCGCAACTAGGGTCGGTGTATCCCAGAAGATTGTTATGGTTGCTTCCGGCGTGTCCATGATCGTATTCACAGCGGCATATTCAACACCGGCCCACCGTAGTTGCTCGTTTCGCTCGAGGTCATCCAGATATCTCGAGAGACCTTGCCAGTGGCTGGACCCAGGTGTTTGTCTGTCGGCCGTGGCAAGAGGGCTGCGCTCTCCCGGAGAGAATGACTCGACAGACGACCTCCAGAAAGGAACCAGATCCCGTAGCTGGGACAGGGCTTTACGTCTGTAGCGGCGGAAGAATGAACGCTTGGGCAGAGGAGCAGAATCCTTTGCGACTTGTCTCTCTCGAACTGCCCTGTCGACTTGGTCCTCCCTATAATCTAGATTGTCTCTCATCTCAATAACAGGGCAATCGAGTTTGATCTTGTAAATTTGGCGGTACGGGTCAGGCGTTTCTGTCGCACTTGCATTGATCTCGCCCGAGAACCCCTTGGCGTTGACAATCATGATGGCCTGGGTGTTCTCGTTGCCCATGACTACAGCAGCCTTGTTGCAATGCAGATTGATTGGGTAGAACTGAAGCAAGAGCGGAAGCTCATCTTTAGAATCCGACCTGTCTGGGTAGGCGGCATTGTCGTCGTCGGAACCGGAGGACTGGAAGGTTGCCTTGGGCTTTCCGAACCCATTCATACTACTCTCTCCTGATTCTGCGCGGTGTGAGGTGGACTTCCGCGGCGAGGCATCCCGTGGAGGCACGTTCGACGTCCTCTCAGCACGTCTCCTGAGCTTAGAATGCTCCTCTTCCTTTGGCACAGGAGTCGTAGAGGCTTCATCGTCCACCAAGCCGGCCAGTATGGTGTCATAAGCGGCGCTGCGGTTGTAAATGAACCACTCAAGCCCAGACATGACAACGTTCACCCGACATGGCAGCCTCGCGTTCTTGTCATTCTTGCCTTGGGTACCATTTTGGACCCCAACCCTCGCTCTTTCGATGTCGGCATCTCGGACCCTCCACTGCCAGTACGACCACGTGATGTATGCATCGTGTACAAAGATGGTCTCGTTGTTCCCATGGTACCGGAGCCCTTTGATGAATATACGTCCGGCGAGCAGGGAGATCTGGAAGGCCTTGATGTCGATATATATGCCGTAGACATTCCAAAGGTACGATCGGAGCAGCAGGGAGACGAGAGAGGCTACTGCTCTGTTGAAGTATCCTAGAAAGAAGATGGAGAGCACGAGTGCGGTCAGACACCAGGCGAGGAATATGCTAAGGCAAGAGCACGATGTCAGCGCCAGATTCCACAAGAAAGGAGCCGTCTGGTTGCAATGAAGCGAGGGCGCGCATACCCGCTGAAGGGGGAGTGCTCGTAGGGGCTCTCCGCCAGAGGACTCCTGGCCATATTGATTCCGACACAGGCCCAGACCTTGTCTCAACTAGCTGCGGTCGCTTTCGCTGGTGGCGGTCGCGGCTCTCGGCGCTTCCCAACCTCTATCAGCTCCTCTGCGCCCGACTGCATTCGCCATGCCTTATTTCATCTCATGCCCCTCTCAGTCCAATTCGCACATGTGTTCGCAGTCGTATCGCAGGCAAGCAGTTTTGCCGGGCCGGCTCAACGTTCACAGTGGTTCAATTGCAGGCGGGATGGTTTGCTGGTGGTTCGTATGGCGTCGCGTCAAGCTTCAATTCCCCAGGATGATGGCCCAGGTTAATGTACGGATGAACATGGACAGGGGTCGCTGGCAGCTGCATGTGCCGAATGCACCTGTGCGTGACGTACCGTCTGTGCTGAGATCCGCTTACCCCCGGCCCAAAATTACCGGAATGGAGAATCCTGTACTCCCCTGTAAGAGAAAATCTCTTACTCGGACCAAAAAGGAAAGATAGCTTTACTTTCTCAGTAATATCTCTCTACTTTCTTAGTAATATCTCTACTTTTTAGTAATATCTTAAAAACCTTAAAAATATAAGACTTTTAATTTAATTTTCTTATTTAATTAATAATAAAATTTAAAAAAAAATAATTAAGGTAAAAATAAATAATATTAATAAATATTATTAAATATTATTTAAATTTTAATTTAA